>CANSNZ010000159.1:2095000-2420528 GCA_947646795.1 Beta lomatogona | reverse complement strand
AACATATGATCATCCATCCAACACAAAAGTTATAGTTTCCTACATGTATTAATTAAGATTAACTTAAAATTATAAGTGTAAACCAAACTTTTTTTCTTAAATGAATAATTAATCAACGGAGTATATATTATGAATTTATGATCATCAACTACTGAAAAATTACTGAAGACCTACTGACTATTGTATTATTGCTCAACTCTCAAGGAAGATCAAGGATTGAATCTATCCTGACAGGAGCATATATAGTATAGGGTATCGAAGAGGGGGATTTTTCATAGTTGTGGTCGTTCTAATATGAATACCTTACAGACGATTGGATTAGGTATATTGAGTATCCAATAAAAAAACTAATGAAAAATAATTTTATTAATTATACTATAAAGAGCAAAATGTAAAGATTTAACTAGAATTCATCTCTCGAATACAATCTATGTGAGAACTTGATCAATTATTTCATCCATTTCCATATAAATGTTTTTAAGGTTTTGAACACATATTAGTTCTATTACTATATATGTTGGTGTGTTTAAGACTTGTTAGAAACTACTACAAGACTAACCAATAATGTTGCTTTGATCTCTTGGATTAGCAATCTTTCGAGCATTGTTTTCATTTGAATCACATTTACCATTCGCACCAAAAAAATGTTATACAACTACTAAAGCTGCTCCCTACGTCAACATAATAATCTTTACCAAATGTTAAACCTGCTCCCTCATGTCATATCCCTCGTTAACTTCATTATCCCACCAAACTAGCATATATAAATATAATTCTCAAATTAAAGTCAAAACATGGTTGTACGTTTGTTTTGTACTACCTCCGGTCTTTATTAGTTTACCCCTTTTGACTTTTGACACTATTCACATACATAATTTTGACTATCTCTTGTGATTTGTACTTAAGGAAAAATATAGTCATGTGAGATCTTGTTAGATTTATCTCAATGTGTAGTATCCAAATATCAAATTTTCGTAATTTTTACTTATTGATAATTAGAGATATTAAGGTTCAAATTAGTGTATCGGCAAATGTGCCCCATAGAAAGGGGTAAACTAATAAAGACCGGAGGGAGTATGATCAAAGAAACTATGTCAATTTTCGCACCAATAAATTGTCACTTGGACGTAAACATTTCGTTTGGGAACCAATTCAATTGTCCCTTGCATGGTTTGTCATATAAATATGAAAATCAATGAATATAGGTAACTGCCCAAATTAGGAATTGATTTGCTTAGTTATTCACGATTTTCTATTGGTACATTGAACTTCATTATTGGTAGTTGGTACCACGGTAGGAAAAGATTAGAATATTATGAAGATTGCAAACTATATATAATGTTTCAATAATATTCTATGCAATCCTTAGATAATATGGAAATTACCTAGTTAATTGGAGTGATATTTATTCGGCCTAATCATATTATTTTAAGTAATTACAATTATCTTGTTTGGAATTTTTCTATGATGACAAACCTAAATAGATTTGCGCAGGAATCGACACTTGACACCACTTTTGAATGTCAAGTGTTCTTATACTTATTTCTTTTAGGAAATTGCATATATGTAAAATCATATCACATACATGTAAACTAGGAATCTTAATATAATAAATACAAAAAAAAATTGATATTACTAAATAGTAACCACATATAAATTTTCATAATTTTATATGAATCATAATCTCACAATAATATTAGCACCAAAATATAATCTTAATTATATAAGGAGTGTAGCTAAAATGAAAAATTAAACTCTTCATGAGCCAACTGAGTCCAAAAGATAGGGGAAGGATAAAAGAAATTCTCACTACCAATAACTTAGTTGGTGAAATACTAAGCTATGGCTAGTTGACTACGAGCTTATATAAAGTAGAAATTCTATATTCATATCAATTAGATAGGCTACCTAAAATCTTCTTGCACTATAATTAACAGTGGTGGAATCCATTTCAATTACAGTAAAAGATTAATTCTTTCCCTTTTTCTTTATTGCTAATTTAGTATCAGTACTGGTCTTAGTCATAAAGCTTGATTTTATGTTAAACTTCAACAACAATCTATCAGTAACTTTTATGGACCACCTACATGATGATATCCTAACACCATCATCACCTTTTTTTCCCTTTAATTTTATAAAAGATGATCCATAGGTTATGGATTAATACATAAAAAGAAGAGCTAAAACATTTTTAAATAAACAATATACATTTATTTAAATATTTGAGAACAAAACATTACCATGCACTTTCAAACTCAGCTTTGGCCCAGCAAGAAACTGTCCTTACACACCCACAAAACATGGAACACATACACTAATAATATAACCATTATAAAGTATAATCTATGCTTAACCACATTTAATTTTGACTTAACATAGAGATGCCAATAAAAAAAGCAACTAAATTACATAAATTAATAAATCTATGGCTGATCAAAATCAAACTCCTCCTCTGTCTCCTGGTTTTGGTATCCCTTCATGCCATTTCCATTGTAAAACTTGTTGTTGTTGTACTTGTACTTGTTGTTGTTGTAGTTGTTGTTGTTGTAGAACTCCTCAAAATTGTTCTCTTTGTTCCCATAATACTCATTAGTGTTGTAGTTATTGTCGTACTTGTTGGAGTAAGACATGTAATTATTATTGTTAGAATCATACTTCCTCTCATTATTAAGATCATGGAAATACTTGCCGTTTTCCAAGAATCTTGTGTCACTCATCCCTTGCTTCTCCCCCATACCATTGTACCCTACACCATAGAACTTACCTTCATCATTGTTGTTGTATTTGTTGTTGTTGTTGTTGTCATTGTAATTGTTGTTGTTGTAATTGTTGTTGTTGATATACTTGTTTGGCTCATTGGTATAGGAAGTACTAGACAATCCTTTCAACTCGGGCACGTAATTCTTCTCATGATTTTCATTATTGTTTTTGTAGAAGTTATCGTTGAAGTTTTCATAATTGTTGTTGTTGTTGTTGTTTTCATCCATGTTGTACAATGAGGTTTTGCTAGTGGTGGTTGAAGGTGGGTCTAGGCCGGTTTCATGCCCATATAGGCCGTATCCGGTTTCGGTTGTTTGAGGGATGAAAGTGGGTTGTTCTTGTTGCTCTTCTTGCTTGTTTAAAGGCTCAAATGCATTTTCTTTGGTGTTTAAGTTATTGTTGTTAGTGTTTGGAGTGGTGACGGTGTCGCGGTTTCGAGATACTTTGCTAAAGAAATGACTTTCTCTAGCATAAGTTTGAAGAGAGCAAAGAAGGGTTGTAAGGAGGAAGAAGAAGCATACAAATTTTAGGGAGGAAGCCATGAGTGGAAGAGGCTCAAAGTGGGGGAGAAAGTTTATGGAATGAGAATAGGGTTTAGTGGCATAAGACTTTGATGGTCTAAAATCCCTTTAAATAGAAGAGCCTTACACTTTTTCTTTGTGACTGTCTTTTTCTTTTTGTTATTTTCTTTTGTAGACTTTGTGTTTTTGTCACTAATTCTTGGTGGGTAAGATCTGTCTTCAGTATAATTTGTCAAGGTGGGATGACAAAATGGGTCATGATTGAAGGCATGCTTAATGGACGGGAGTTTTTCTTCGTTTCAAACATATGCACGATGAGAATTTTTTATCCCCTTCAAAGTATAACTAGACTTGTGAATTGTGACGCGTAATATATTCTCTTTGTGGATGTCATCTAGTTTAGTTGGTAAAGTCTTATGGTTATAGAAGTGGTATCCGAGACCTGGGATCAAATCCCGTCTACATGACTGCCTTTAGTCGCTCATTTACAACAACAAAAAATTAATATAATTTTAAATATAATGTAATGTGATTTTTTATTTTATTTTAATACATAGTCTAGAAAGATTATACATGGTTATTATGTACTATAATTTGTGATTTCTACTACTTTTCATGTTATTAGAAATAAAATATCTAGGGGATATTATTAGAAAAATCTTATTTACTATAATTACTTAAAGGAAAAAATTAGTAGTATAAGATTTATGCTATATATGGCGGAAAAAAGATCATAAAAGGTCACGATTTACACAACATTAGATGAAATATAGTTTCCCGTTTTCTTAGATATTTATAATAGAATTATTATACTCATTCTCAAGATCTTCGTCTATACCAAATCTTTATTTTTCTATTCTTTTTTATTTGGGACACTTGTCATTCAATTGAAACGCTAAATATGGCTTCTTGGGAGAATGATTAGATTAGGTTTCTTTGTGCTCTTATTCAAGCTAAGATAGTACTCATGATGTATATAAATTTTATACTAGTGGTTTAAGTTGAGAATGTAATCATATTGCTCAATCTGTAAGTTTTACTTTTCCAAAAAACTATAGTGGCGTTGGATAATTGTTTTTTTTTTGCCAATTTATTAATTCATTCTTGGCTTCTTCATATGATCGTCAAAGAATAAAAGAGAACTATCTCTTAGGCTATGTTCTTTTGGACTAGACTGAACTGAAGTGAACTAAATTTAATTTATCGGAACTGAAGTGAACTAAATTTAATTTGTCGTAACTGAACTTAATTGCACAAAAGTGAACTGAATTAAAACTATAACAGGAAATTAACTAAACTGAACTGAATCGAATTTCCATTAATTCAGCCCAATAGAATACATCCTAATAGTTTTGTCCATATATTCGTATTTTGCATATATAAAGATATATACCAATAATAGATTTTACCGAAATATCTAAAGAACTTCTCATACTACCATTTGATGACTCAAACAATAAATACGTTTGTATATATAGGGAAAATGATAATTGTTGTCCTTGGACCTTGGGGTGCATATAGAAAACCTCAATATGGAAATATAAAGCAGTTTCTCAACATAAATAACACTGATCGACATGTGATTTTGTCATAGATAAATTCCTAATAAACTATAATTTATTATGTTAGGAAATATATTTAATTTTTATTGCTAGCCCTTAGGGCTGCGTACATTAAAGCATACCTAAATTAAGTAAACAATCAATAATGATTGTTTGTCAAACAAGGTTGATCATTCATGAATAGCCTAACATAATTAGAGGATCAATTATGATTGATTTTCTTATAAAAATTTATTAAATAGAAATCCGTCGAACTATAAGTCTATAACCATATAGATAAAATGCAAGAAAACAAAATCGGTATATATCTAATTATATACATAAATTTACCCATGAATCAAAACTTGGCATCTTTTTTGAATGCAAGTGTACTTAAATAATTCCAAGAAACTAGATATTATATAAATGGAATATATATGATACTAACCATGGTATTCTATAATTTATATCATGTATTTATAAGAATAATTAAGAATTTTCTAATAATATGAAAAGTAGATAATAATCTCTCCATAATAATAATTTTCGATTAATTGATCTATTATTTAGTACTCCTTAGTCCTTAAAATAATTTGAATAATTATAATACTTTTTTCAACAACAAAATATACTGAATTTCATAATTTAGTCTAATTCATATATTTTTTAATAAAAGTCTAATTCAATTTTAATAACACAAAAATATAAAATCATGAAACTGAGCCTAAGTTATACTCATGTCACATGTGAATCATGGGCTAATTCCTGCAAAAGCCGATAATCAACACTAAATTACTCCTATCACTTTGTTTGCATAATTACTTCAGTAGGATAACACTAAATTACTCCTATCAAGTTGTGTGACCTACTAATTTTTTGACCCTGACAAAGCTAGAGCAAAAGTTATCCTAACTCATACTAGCCTTTTGTGCACGCGATGCGTGCGATGATATTTTTAGGCTTAATACTAAGTAGTAAACAAACTGAAAATGCAAGTTAGTATTTAAGTTCACCTCCATTTTGTGAATAAGATTCTTCCATGTTCTTTTTATGTTGTTATTCATTTTTGTGATTTTGAATAGTTTTTTGTTTCTCAAGTCTTATATGCGCATGTTCTTTTATAATCAGTATGATGTTCTTTACTAAATATCGTCATGTTCTTTTTTTTTGGTTTTATTCATTTTTGTAATTTATAATAGTTTTTGATTTCTCGCAGAAAAATACAAAATGTTGTCAAGTTTTAAGTTGTGAGAAAAATTATAAAAGATTGTTTCCCAAAAAAAAAATAGTACATAAAAATTTTGTTTTCACATATTATCCTTTTTCTTAAGGGAGTAATATGTTCCTTTATTAATTAATTATGTAGTGTTCTTTTCATATAAATATTATATTATAATTTAACTCGCAATATACTTTTTTTACATAATTGGTGAAAAGTGGTTTGTTAGTGGAAAATTGTGATAGTAATTCTTTGATTTAGATAAGAGTAGTTTCTTTTTTTATCCACATGATGCGTTAGTAGTTAAGGTGATATTTTGAAATTCCATCCAAATGAATCATGATGGGTTGGTTTGGGTTATTTTTATTTTGAGCAATAAAACTTGTGCACTGCCTGTCTGATTTAATTTAGGAGGATTTTTTTAAAAAAAAAATCTTGCTTGTTAACCGGGAACAGTTGGTCTGTATACTTATTTGCCACTTAAATCGGTGAAGAGTGAAGACCCATCAGACCAACAAAAAAACATTTCTCTAACTATTCATTCTCTCTCTCCTCTCAGTGTATAATTTCAGTACTTTTCTAACTATTCATTCTCTCTCTCCTCTCACTACAAATCTACAACCTATATTTTGAAGGAACCTAATTCATATTTGAAGGAACCCAATTCATCCAAGTATGCAATATACAATAACAAAATCAGACGTTTCAAGTCTTAAGCTAAAAATCTAATTTGCGAACAACATCAAAGAAATACATGCAACAATAGATTTTTAAGTCAACGTCAAAGAACAACATCAAAAAATCAAGCATTTCAATTCAAGTCTTAAGCAGCAGTAGATCTAATTGGGTCGATTTTGTAACAAAGAAAGGTAATTTCTTAAATCATGGATTTCAGTAATTTCTCTATGATCCCAAAATTGTAACCGAAAAGTATAATACAATTTCAGTTTATTTTCCTTGTCTAACTTCTAAATTCTGATTTCACAAATTGATATTTAAAAATTTTCATCATTTTAATTTTTCTCCTTTTCTAAATGTTCACACTTTGAGTTTCAATTATATTTGAAATGAAATTTTAAATTTTTCATACACAATCTGATTTTGCATGAAATGGTCATTTTAATTTTTCTCCTTTTCTAAATTTTAACACTTTGAGTTTCAATTATATTTGAAATGAAATTTTAAGTTTTTCATACACAATCTGATTTCGCATGAAATGGTCATTTTTAATTTTTCTCCTTTTCTAAATTTTAACACTTTGAGTTTCAATTATATTTGAAATGAAATTTTAAATTTTTCATACACAATCTGATTTCACATTAAATGGTTTTCTCAAATTAATGTAATTTTTTTTTTCTGAAAATAGATTTTTGCAAAAGTTGTTCGCAAAAAGATTTGATATTGTTTTGTTTTTCAAAATTTATTTCTGAACATAGATATTTTGCAAAAGTTTTGGGCAAAATTTTTATATTGGAATTTTTTTAAAAAAGAACTAAATTTGCAACTTTTTCATCAGTGTCATAAATGAATTAAATTTCATACACATCTTGTTTTCTGATTTTATATGAAAATGAATCAAATTTAAGTCTAATTATATAAAAGCCATTTTCAACTAATTGCTATTATCTCCATTTTTTCAACTACATAACAGTCGATTAATGTGAAATAACTTTAAAGATTAAAAGAATTATGTACCTGTTTGAAAGTTCGCAAATCGCCAATCGACGAATGTGTGATGTCACTATCAAAATCTTATGTTTTTCTCAGATTTGTGTTTATAGGTAATTTTTGTGAGTATGTAATTGTGAATGGTTATTGAGAACAATGATTTATAAGTGAATTTTGTGAATGTTTTTGTATGTATTGACGTCCTAGTATATTAGTTTTAGTTTGTAAGTTAATTTTTAGTTTTTGTAAAGTTTCCTGATCATTTGAGTGATTTGCGTGATTTTTACAACGTGATTTTCTCAATTCTATGAGTGATTTGTAAAGTTTCCTCATATAAGTGATTTCTGAGTGATTGTTGCAAATTAATTTCCGGTGGCTTTGTTTGACCCCCATTTTGGTATTGAGATTCCTTTTGTAATTTAGAAAGGGAAGGGGGGCAAAATAGCCAGTTCAAAAGAGGACACCGTTGCTCCCCCCTTCCCTTATGTAATAGAGATATAATAGAGATATAATAGAGATTTGCCTAATGTGCACGCTATGCGTGCGGCAATATTTTAGTAATAATATTGATATTCAAGCGTTAAAAAATTGGTTGAATGACAGTTTAAGGGTGCAGACATTTTTTTATTTAATAAAAGAAATAATTGATGTACAAACAATTACTATTTAAATACATAGTAATTGACAAATCAATAGGCAAAAAAAAATTGTTTCATAACTCTAGTATGTCAAGTTTTATTAATTCTCATAAAAAACACGCACACTTGTCAATCCAAACAACTTAAAATAATTTTTTTAATGTATTTTTAATAACAGTTTTAAGTTTGTATTTTTAATAACAGTTTTATCTAGTAGGAAAAAGCATTAAGTTTGTATTTTTATAACAGTTTTATCTAATGCATTATCCTAAATAGTTTTTTAATGTGTCTTTGATAATTTATGGTAAATTTCATTTTTTTTGTCAAACGTAATTTATGATTGCATATCCAAGTAATGAAAAAGCTGAATTTTTTTTGGAGTTTGTATTTGTATTTAATTTCGTATATGATTTGTCTTTGTAATGAGAATGCCATTTTTTTTACTGTCTGTGGTATTAATTTTGGTAAGTTCTTTATTACGATTTTTTTTAGTTGATTGGATGTAAAATTAATTTGATCGAATCTTTTTTATTGGCAAGTTTATGTGATTGACAATTATATGAGTTGATTGGGTTTAATAGAGATTTGGTTGAATTTTTTTTGGTAAGTTTATGTGTGTAATGGTTTTAACTTTTATGTTGTGGAGGGGTAAATATGTAAATTCAAAGGGGGACACCATTGCTCCCCCCTTGGCTTATATAATAGAGATTTACCACTTGCTGCCGTGTATGATGTATCATCATTTCTTAAGCTGTAGGAGATTAATTGATACCATTGCTAGAACAACATTTCTTTTGCGAGGACAACTCAGATAATTTCTTATTTTCTTCTTATATATTAAAAAAAAAAATAACTAAATCCAGATAAATTTGGCAAGCTTTAACCACTAATTTACTTATAATGTTTTCCAAGTATAGTTTATTTCCGTTCTTGGCTAGTGCCTAGTAATAAGAAGATTGTAAAGTATTACATAACGGCCTATTTTCATTTCAGTTCAGTTCAGTTCAATTAAGTTCAATTCAGTTCAGTTCAGTTCAATTTAGTTCAGTTCAGTTCCTAAATGATAATCATTACTATTAATTAGTTACAATTTAATTCAGTTCAGTTTAGTTCAGTTCAGTTCAATTCAATTCAGTTCAGTCCAGTTTTGTTGTTTTATGCCGAAAAGAATAGGCCCTAAGTTATACTTATATAAGAATGATCTTTTCCCCTTCTCGAATAGGAAGGAAATAGTTTTTTTTTTGAGGGAATAGGAAGGAAATAATTTATGAATTATTCTGTGACAATATGAAATGCAATGGATTTATATAAATCTTATAACCGTCCACCTAAAGTGAAAAGGTCCTCTATCATACAACGAGAAAATTATGTTTATTTATTTATTATAATAATACTTCCTCCTCTTTTTAGTTGTTTTATTTCTCTTTTATATGTTTACTAATGTACAATTCAAACCTTTAATATCTTTAATTGTACATTAGATTTTATAAAAAGCTGATATATGGAAGGTATATATTGAGACGAATCTAATAAGATCATCACTTGACTATACTTTTCCTTACGAAAAATAACCAAAGACTGTGAATATACATTAGATCAATAGTGCCAAAACTCAATATAGAACAACTAAAAAAAAAAATCGAAGAAGTAAAATTTATAGTAAAGTTAGAGAGTAACTTTTGTGATCTATGTTAGGTCCATAAGATACCACAGCTTTTAGTGTTCTATGATTGACCTCCGAATAATGAGTTTTTCCTTAAAACTATTTGTTGAGTTTACAAATTAAATTATGCAAATTCAACAGGGAACCATAAATAGGAAATTTGTTATCTTGAGGTCTAATTTAGCTAAAAATATCTAATAAGGACATGCCTCTCCGTAGCATAATGCGCAATTTGAGGATTGATTAAGGCATAAGAAGAGTAATTTCGACTCTTAGGCGTATTATTAGTAATAATATTTATTTAATTCGATATTCTTTTTCTTTTCCTTTTCCTTGAAGGGGATAAGATAGAGCAGGTATAATCTGACTACCAAATCAATGTGGTAAGTGTTGACATTTGATTGCAATTGTGCAAATAAAGCATGTCTTGTGGCATTAGGCATACCTCCACTTAACAAACTTTTCCCATGAGTGCTGCGATGGGTGAACCAACAAGCTCATACTCTTTCCAAAAATAGTCACCAGTTACAATCATGGCCATGGCCATTAATCCCTCTTAAGCATAAAAAAAAAAGGAAAATTCTTGGAATACTTCTGATATTTGACCTAATTATCAAATTACCCCTCTCATTTGAAAAATTCCTCAAAATAGCCTTACTACTGACGGAATAATTACAACATTAGGTAGTTATATTTATTTCCATGTTTATGCGCCAGAATAATGGAGAGAGAGAATATATTTTGTTTGAAAGTGGGTGGCTGGGGCATTAAATGTAATTCTTTACCGCGGAACCAAAATTCGAGTATTGAGTGAGAGTGTAAAAATTCTCAAATTCTAGATTTTTTTGCCAAAAACATCCTGATTTCTAATGGGATTTGATCAAGGAAGCGCATTTGGGTGAGAGCATGAACGAAGAGGGCAGCGCGAACCTAAATTTCTAGGTATGTATGTTGAATCCCTCCAATAAGCATGTAATTTGGTCTATTTGAATGATGTATGTTGTTTGGAAATTGATTGTTATTTTTTTTTTTTTTATGTAGACCTGAAATGTGACCCTTGTCTTGCACAATTGGAAGGAAGTTTCCAATTGTTTACATCCAATAGCTCATATTGTATATAAGATTTTAATTTGTACTTTTTTTTTTTTGGTGAGTAATACTGACAAGTTGCATAAAGGGGATCTTAACTTGCTAAGGGTGAGAATCGGTCCCAAAACCTCTTGGAACCAGGAGAGATGCTCTAACCACTGAGCTATCCATCACTCTCGTATTGTTTCGTACTTATTAGATATAGTTTGTATTATTGTTAGCTAGTAGCGTGGCAATATTGTACTTCCTCCGTTTCAAATTACTCGCTACACTTTCCATATAGGGAAGTTTCATATTACTTGCTACACTTCCTTCTTGGGCAATAAACTCTCTTTATCTCTCTCCTCTCACATGGGTTTCTTTTCTTTTTACTCTCTACCTCTCTCGTCTCCAAAAATTGCCTAGGAGTCCGTGAATTGAGAAGTGTAGCAAGTAAAATGAAACGGAGGAAGTACTTAGGCTCTGGTCTTTTGGACTGGATTAATGAAAATTCAGTTTAGTTCAGTTCAATTCAAACAAATTCAGTCCAGTTCAGTTAAGTACAGACAAATTAAGTTCAATTCAGTCCAAAATAACAGAGCCTTGGATATAGTTTGTGATATTGTTAGCAAATAACTTTAAATGTAAAAACATATAAGAAGTACTAAGTATAATTTCATATAACAAAATTGAACTAGTTGCTAATAAGTTTTTATATTTTGGTATCTTTAATAAGACATACCACTCCAACAATATATACTTCCTCCGTTTCAAATTAAATGCAACAGTTTCTAAAAACGGCAATTTCAAATTAGATGCATCATTTTACTTCTTTCTATTCTTGGTAAAGATTTTGAGTGTGAAATTACGAATATACCCTTACTAAAACTAATTAAACCTTGTTAACTTAGTCACATGCCCTTACTTTTTCAGTGGTCCCACTTTCTCTCTCCTTATTAACTTAGTCACATGCCCTTACTTTTTCTTAATCTCACCCTAATAAATTTTACCTAGGAAAATGTGTCATCCAAATTGTTGCATTTAATTTGGAACGGAGGAAGTATAAGAAAGTGAATAACTAACAATATTTTATTCTTATTTTAGACACTAAATATTTGTTAGCATTGCACTGATTACTATAATAAATACTAAGGTAAAAGTCACTGAATGAGGTTTTTCCTTCCAAATTTCCCTCCTAAGCAAATCAAAACTAAATAAATGGTTGCAACTTGTAATATAATTTTAAATAAAGGATTTATTAAATATTAATTGACAATTAGCATTTAAAATTAAACTTTAACTAATACCAATTATTTTGAAAATTTTATTATCGTCCAAACATATTTCACATATAAAGTTCCCACACCTTAACCTAAACACAACCCGCCGCACACCGTCCCAGGCTCGCCGGTGGCTAGCATCTCAGCCTCGTCGCCGGCGAGCCTACCCCCCGTTACTGCCTTTTAGAGTTGTCGTGTCTTTTCCCCTTCCCCTGCCATTGTCTAGTCGTCGAGTCTTTTCCCCCTCCCCTGTCGTTGTTTAGTTGTCATGCTCTCCCCCTCCCCTGCCGGCGTTCAGTTATCGTGTCCCTTCCCCCTCCCCTGCCGTCGTTAAGTTTGTTGGGTCCTATCCCCATCCCTGCCGTCGTTAGTTCGTCGTGTTCTTTTCCCCTCCCTACTTTCCCCATGTCCCCAACCGGTGTGTCACCGCCCCCTGTTTCTGTCGTATCCCTTCCCCCGTGTCTCCCCTCCCCCTCCCCTGTTTTGTGGTAGTGGTTCCCCATCCCCCCCCCCGCTTTCGCTAGAGTTTCCCCTCCCCCTCCCCTTTGTTGGTCAAGTTCCCCTTCCCCCCCGGGTCATTGTCTAAGTGGTCGTATGAATCTAATATTTGGGTTTGTAGTTTGTTTCATGTTTTAGCCTTAGTTTAGTTTCTTCCAGATCCAATAACCCTCGTCTTTTTGTGTATGATTGTGCTTGGGTGTTCGTTAGCGACAATTGGTGGACAGTACAAGGTTCTTGGTTTCCTATGACAAAGAAAGATCTAGGAAACCTAGTGAATAGAGCTAATGATTCTGGAGTTGATCATGGGGTTTATGCCGCTTTAGGAATTCGAGTGTTGGTTAAGATGAGAGGAAGTTCTAAATTCAGATATGTGTGCGTCGTTCTTCTAGGTTCGAGATTGCGAGGTTGGATCTTCGGATCCGTAAGTGGGGCGAAGTTTATCAATCTAACTCGCCCCAAGTTCTCGTGATGGCTTCAAGTGTCATCACATCTAAACAATGCATCTTGCGGGAGGCCCTCCAATTTGATTTGAGGCACGTTCCGACCTCCACGTATTTTGAGTTTCAGTCTAGTGAGACTAAACTCTGGGTACTCTCGCAGCAGGGTCAGAAGTTACCAAAGGACGTGACTTCATTATTAGTTGAACTAGTAGAATCCCATGAGAACGTTTCTCTTCAAAGACCTTGGGATTTAGCGTCTAGTGGACATTGGGGTCTACTAGCTATTGTGAGGCAATCTCTCTCTGAAGATCGTCAGGGGTTTGTATCTCAGCAGGTTCCCTCTCATATCAGGTCTTCTCCGTCAAGACTTATAACCCAACCTCACCCACCATCGCTCAAGACAAACTTCTTTTGGACTGGACACGTATGTAATATAGTTAGTTTTTTCTTCATAAAGTATGTACGAGCAAATAAAGCTCATGTTTAGTTTTAGTTTGTTTTAGTTTGGATGTATTAGCATTAGGTTGCACTCCACTTTTTAATTAATGCAAGTTTTCTCGATGTCAAAAAAAAAAAGAGAACATATTTCATATATAGAAGCATATATCAATGGGAAGAACCGAGTATTTTGCTCGGCTATTACCTAGTAGGCAAATTATAACTAGTATTACTTGCTAGTAGGCGGTAGCTAGACACATTGGAAGGAGTTTGTTCATCCGCCTTTGGCCTTTCACCAATGCAATAATTGGAGACCTAATTTTTCAACAGCTCTTAACTAATAACTGAGCCACAATGCATGGGATAAAAGTATACGAAGTTAAAAATATAATAGATACACGCGACATGATAGAATTATTGTCAAAGCAGATTTATACACTTTTGTTTAAGGTACTAGGGGAAGGAAGTAGATTTGTTCATTTATACATTTTCGATCATGGAACTTCTAAATTAGGGGATACTACACGAGAAGAGTCCAAATCTTGCAAAACAAGGGTTAGTATGGGGGTTGAGTCTAAGAATGTCCCTCCAACGCTTAAATTAGAGTTATATTTATGAGTGACAAAGTAGAAAGAGTGTGTATACAAGAATGATAATCATTATCCCTAAACTATGGGGAGGGACAGGTTTCTATTTGTACTAATTAGAAGGATAACGTTATGATTTCAAAAAGTGTCTGTTTGGAAACCATCATTTTATTTGAAAATGATGGAATTGACCCAATTAACTGGTTTCGATACTCATTGGAATTGACCCTGAAATTAGAATTGGAATTGGGTCAATTTTAATACAATTCCAATCCAAGTTAAAAACACATTATCTGAATTCCACCCTCCCATCATTTCAATTTCCCTCCCATGCTATTTTCTCTTTCCTCTAAGTTCCCCATTATTTCCTCTCCTCCCCCTTTGTCGGTGACCCCACCCCTACGCCCGAATTGGAATTTAATTCTCTTGTTTTGAACTGAAATTCAATTTACATATTTTCCAAACGAATTTGAGAAAAAAGAATTGGAATTTAAATGCATGATTTCAATTTCTAGAATTGAAATTCGAGCCCCCAATACTACCTAAGTGCAATCATAAATGGTGTACTTACTTCTATGTTTATTGGCTTGAGTTCATGAAGATCCAATTTATTCTCAAGTCTATGGATATTTTAGTTATTACCTCTTGAATTCGACCGAATATCATAAATTTATATTCATTTTTTATGCATGTAAATTTATATTTATTAAGTCAATTCGGAAGCTTAGACTCCATAAAAATTGGAAAGTTTATCTATGTTTTTGAAATATTTTCTTCAGATTAGTGCACTTACACAAAGATATTCTTACATGTATTTTTTTTTTTATTTGTTGTACCAATTTCTTTTTCTCCCCCGTCATTCGTGGAGGGGGAAGGTCAAATATAGTTAATGTTTTCATCATTTTTGTTTGAAGTGAATGTTCTCATCATCTCTCTATTTGTTAATTAAATCTGGAGGGTAATAACACTTTACTAACTCTTGCTGGTCCTCTACACGACTACGCCAGCTTCTTTAGATTTCTTCTCTTGGATTGGATGCAAAGTTCTTGCGTGATGAGCGGAGGTCATCTTTTAAAAGAAAAAAGGATCTAATTACTTCCTTAAGTAAACCAAAGTTACTCTAAAAAAAAGTTGATAAAAGTTCAAGTATAACAACGTAATAAATAAATGGGACCATGCTTGCTTCAATTTGTTGCATAAAAAAAAGTTAAGAAACAAGACTTGGGGTGGGTTCTCTACATTTGAACTATCTGAATGATATATTAGACCTTGTCAACTTAATTTCACCTATACTTACATCTAATTGGAACTGATCAACGTTAAAACTTACTATTATAAGGTAAAGACAAGACACCTTTAAAAAAATTGCAAGACCACAATAGAGAAGAGGAAGGTGCGTCTGCTCGAACGAGCAACATACAAGTCCAAAAAGTCACTTGTTTTCAGAGCTACTACTTAGTTCCAAATTGCACGCTGTGGAGCACATGATACACCCACCCAGACTACCACCCGACTCGGAGTCTACTTTTAGTAAACTCCCTTAAAGAACTAAGTTTATAAAATTTCCTAAAAATTGAAGAATCCTTAGAATATTTTAGGTGGCACATATAATAAGTAGAGCTTGCACGAGCCAGGCCGGGTCAACACACATTTTTATTTCAGCGTAAATTTGCAATAACCAAAACATTAAAACCTTTCCAACAATTTCTCAATCTATTATTTCATTGCATAATTGAATGATCTAACAATTCCCAAATCCATTTAAAATTAAGTACAAGTAGGCAGAAGCACTAGTTTATACACAAAGAAAGTTACAAAGAGTCAAAGAGAGCCACTAGCCCATCCCATTACACTGAAGTCTAGTCCCCTAGAGCTCTATCCTCGAGCGCGCAAATTGTGTTGCAATTCCCAAAGTTGCTCCACCACAAAACAACAAATCATAATAAGTTGGCCAACTACCTCAGGAATCATACTCAGGAAATGGATTCCACAATAGAAAAGATAACAAAAACAGATTAGGAACTAAAATTGGAATCAAAGGATTAACATGACTCTGAATCTTTTTCCTTGATACTCTTTCCCTCATATACTGTCTTTTCCCTTCATCATCCCATTTTGCTTCTTTAACTCCATTGGCCAAAATAAGAGGTGGGGGTTGAATGTAAGGGCACTTTGATCTCCAAGAAGTTGTGGGAGTAGCAAATATGGAAACCCTTTTGAGGAAGAGAGAGAAAATCCATCTTAAGTGAAAAGATGGGTGTTGATATTTGGGGCAAAGAAGAGGTGGGTAATCCCAATTTAGATAGCAGGGGATTTGGGTGGAAATGAAGAATTGTGAGTGGAGAGATGGGTTTCTTGTGGGATTGGTTAAGATGTGTGTTAGGGCTTCGAATTTTTGCACCCAAGTTGCGTCTTCCATTGTTGTTTTGAAGAACTGAAAATAGGGTTTGTTAGAAAGTCTATAATTCCTTGGTGAGAGGATAACGTTGGTATATTTTTAATGTGTTGTGCACTTGTGTAGTGTGGAATGTGGATTCTTTGTTCCACTTGTGTCATCTTGTGTCTCAACTATATTACGTTGCTTATAGTTTCCATGATGCCTATTGAATTTGGCAAAACTGATTTATTCACGGTAATATGAACTTATTGAAACTTATTTTTATAGTTTAATAAAACTGATTTGAATTTATCTAACCTTAATTTTCATGAAACTTGAATTTTTAAGGTGAAGAGAATCACCTGGCTTTTTGTCACCAATCATAGTGAATTACAATTATGAAATGTCTACTAGCTTAATCAATTAAATGGTAAGACATTTCGATGCCTAGTTGGTATAAAATCTTGTGGGGGATAGTACTCGAGTAACTCGACACCTGCGTCTACACTCATTTACAACAAAATAAATAAATAAATGGTAAGACCTTGGACGTTGGTACTCATACTGGGATTACATTTTAGGCTCCGTTTGGTTGGGTGTAAAACATTTTCAGTGTAAAATGATTTTCATGGAAAACAATTTACAATGGAAAATACAATTCCAAAATTTGTTTTCCGTTGTTTAGTTCCAATGTAAGAAAAATGATAAAATGAGAGGAAAATGAAAGGGAAAGTAAGGAGATAGTGAGAAGAGTGTACAGAGAGAGAAGAAAAAACGAGTTTTCCCTTCATTTTGAAAGGAAAATGGCTTTCCATCATTGAGAGAAGCGATTTTACTTCCAGGAAAAATGGTTTTACACTCCTTTGCAAACCAAACAATGTAAAATTGAAAATAGAGGAAAACAGTTTTCAAGGAAAATGTTTTACGCCCTACCAAACGGAGCCTAAATCATGTCTTGATTGCTCCTAACGATGTACTTATAATGAAATGTCAACAACCTTAATCAATTGCTTTTAGGTAGTGTGTCATTCTATTCTGCTATCTGTATATCTAGGACTAATATCCAACACTCGCTAAAAGCAATTGGAGACAAACTACTGGGCAAACTTTATCAATTGACAACCAACATAAATTTTGCTGAACACTCTAGAATAGTCTGTGGCAGTAAGAAGCACATTTTCTAAAATATTTCACATACTCCCCTAATATATATATATATATATATATATATATATATATATATATTTCACATACAGCAAGCAGTAAGGAGATAGCTAGCCTACAGCATCAACTGCCTGCTTGTATTACATATCCTCAACGCCCAAAACTGTGCCATTTCTTCTAGGGTTGTTTTGATACGTGCATTGTTCTGAGTCATCTCCAATGTATATCAACAATCATCTCCAAGCAAGCACGACGGAGGAAATAACTATAGCAGAAGCCTGGAAAAATGCAACATAAGATCAGATTGAGCTCAATTATGAGAACGAAATCACCCCCTTAAATATTTTATTTTATTGAGCGAATTAACCTCCACAATTTTCTTACCAGAAAAGGTACCGACATCAACAATCTCACAGCAAGCATAAACAGGAAAAGAGCCATAGAAGAAGCCTGCAATAAACGAACTCGAGATCATCTTCAGCTTTAGTTATGAGAGAATTTTAACTCTAAAGCTACGCCCATTATAAACTCACCAGAAATAACACCGATAACAACCATCTCAGAGCAAGAATGAGTGGGAAAACAACTACAACAGAAACCTGTAATAAGCAAACTCAAAAATATCAATTCTATTATCAGTTCAAGACTCAGAAAGTTGAAATCATAATACAGGGTCCATAATTAGCTTACCAGAAAGAATACCAACTCTTCACTGGCAAGAACAACAGTGAACTCATTTTGCTCCATCTCTCGTTTAACAAAACCTTGCAACTATAAAGTACATCTATTACACAAAGTATACAACTATGAACAGGTAAACGACAAGCTCAATATCAAGAAAACAATTGAAAATCATGCCAAAGTTTAGGTGCACATCAAGCTGTGGCTATAAACTCAGCTGAATACCAAGAGCATAAAAGATACCTGAACAAGCACCGATATAGGCAAAGTAAAAGAAAAGCCATATCAAGGCTGCATTTGGTTGTAAAAAGGTGGGTTTCCCAATTTTCTTTGTTGCTTTGTGGAGGGCTGATAATAGTTTCCCAAGGGTGGAAAGATATTCTGTTTGTAAGGAAGGTATGCCACGTTTTCTCCCAATTCCTTAAATTCCTCTTTTTCTCCTCCTATCCACCCCCTCTCCTCCAATTCCAATTTTCTTTCCTCTGTAACATTTTTCATAAGGAATCAAAGAAAGGAAATGTGTTTGAGACCTGATCTCCATTACAATGTACTTCCCTTTTAAAATAAAATCCAGTTCTAAATGTTTCCGTTGAATCTGAGTATCAAACACATCCCAAAGATTCTCCCTTCATTTCAAAATAATAAAGTGATTTCAATTTTTGCAGTCAAGCCTCATCAACATTGGCTAGCATGTTACATCACTAACCATAATGACTTGAAAATGGTGTGGTGGATCTAGACCAAGACCAGAAATAACTGGTACCATAAGCCCTTCAAGCAAGCCTGTTATTTACCAGAATTCCTTTATTTGATCTAACGTAAAAAATTGCAGTAGATTTCACATTTTATGGTCATTCTACTTAATCAGTCATACATACCAAATGGTATTATATATTTCCAATAGTCAGAAAAATAACTAGCGCCAGCTCATCTTGCATTATTAGACAAGCAAATCCAATCAATCAAGTTACATTTTGAGAATGAGCTCAATAAAGCCCAGTTTGATGTCCCTTTGATCCTATCCCTCCTGATTTATAGGCCATAGTTCAAGTGATTGGGCTTCCATAACATAAGCAGCAAGCCTCTAATCAGACATTAATGTCTACAAGAGTAGTGTGCTTAAAAGTCATATAAGGCTCATTTCGTGAGCTGACTAATCATCATCCAAAAGGCAAAAAATAATAATTCCCTTACTTGTAAATGGCATTCTGAAAAAAAAAAGCTTCCGCCAGACAATAGTTTGAGAGGGTAAACAGAAATCAGGGCAAAGGGTTCAAACTGATGGGGCATATTCCATAGCCGTAGAAGATCAAGAGAATTTTGATCCAAACAGGAATTATACTCGAAATTACATAACTCAATTTTATCAAACCTATGATGGACTAATCGGAAATCAAAGTGCTTAATATTGCATTAAAGTATCGTAATATGTCAATTGACAATAAACTCGAGCTTGACCCAACCCGAACTAACCATGATACAAACCGAAAACTCATCTTCTAAATATAACCATATCTAAATTCACCCAACATGAGCCTGATTTGAACGACCCATTATCACCCCTAACTATGGGCTCATTTCTTCACACCCATACTTCTCTGTAATTATTAGAACTTGTCTTGACTTAATGAAGTTGTGAGTAAATTTGGGTAGCTCTTATTTGAACTTCTTATGAAATTGATGAGAGCTATTTTATTTTTGTGAAACTTATTATTTCAAGTGAAACAAACAAAGCCTATACCAATTTATATGATCTAAAACCAAATACTTTCTACGCTCTTTTTCCTAAAAAATCATATTGGAAAAAAAGTTATGCATATGAAACAAAAACTTAGATAATCATATCAGGTAGAAAGTTTTGTGGGATCTACATTTCCATCATATCAGCACACACCAAGGCTGAAGCTTACTGTTAGGAGTTAGGACTTAGGAGAAGAAAAAGATGGTGAAGAGCCATTACAATCAAGCACTCTAGAAAACTTAAGGACATTCACTCGGCCAAAGCATTTATAAGTAACCCAGAAACACCTCCATGCCTCAGAGTGAATGAAAAAGAGATAGGGCCACATTTTAGAGCTTCAGTTACTAACCTGATGATGATACTTCTTGATAGCTGAACATGACCTTGTTAGTTGGTTTAGAGCTTCAGATGTGTAGGGAACTACCATTTTCTGATAGTCACTACCAGGAAATTTGTTGATAAACTACACGAGAGATGCAAAGAGGTTAATTGATTGAAGACGGAGGAGACATACAACATTTACAGAAGCAGTCAAAGGAAACCATCATAAAGATCATCTCTCTCTCATAGTGGCCACCAAAGGGGAAGGGGAACAGCATCAAGCAACAAGATAAATCAAATGCATGATTACCACCTTGAAGAAAGAGCATTTCTGATTCCGTATGTGCCTTCGTAGCTCAACCGTCCTCCGCTGCCAAAAAGTTCAAAATTCAGTAGCAACCAAAAAGGTAACGAGTGATTACAAACCATAGATTAAAGGTACGTGAGAAATACTTCTATAACTTCACGAGCCTGCTCAAGCTTTTGAACATGAAACCAGAGTTCTGGAACAATTTTTGCCATCTGGAGAAAGTTGCTCATTAGGCAAGGCAAAATGAATAAAGGATACAGCATATTGTTATGATGAAGATGGCACTTAAGAAAGTAACCTGATTTCCTTTTTTGACATCAAAGAACAGTAAGTCAATAACAACAAAGGCATCTTATAACTTGAATCTCTATAGTTAGTAAGAGGAATAAAAAATGGCATAAAATCTGTCACGGATGTCATGTCAAAAGGATCTCATAGATCCTGTTGACAAACAGAAAATGCAATAACAATTTGCAACCATGAAAAGTTAGTGTTTCATGGAATGAAATTCCATAATATTGCTAAAAAACAAATCCTGTTTTGCATCAGTTTCAAATATAAAACCATAGTAAAACTCCACATAGTATATGGAGAGGTCAGGCTCCATTTTCCTCCCTCAACACACCACCGCTATCTGAGATGGCAACTTCATCAATGGAACCCTTATATTAGGAAGCTGTTCAAATTTTGCAGATCAATGGACAAATTTTGAAGTCGTTACCTCAGATAGCAGCTTCAACCGGGAACTATATGTACACATAAGAGTGTTATTTATGTAGCAATACCTATGAAATTTTGTTCTGTTTCATGCAACACATCTTATTCAAAATGAACAGACCTGCTCACTGTTTTTATGCAGTAATTCTCATAAGAGTATTATTCTTATCTTTGGTTTCAAGGCTGCATATGACTCACATATGAATGAAATAGTTAAATTTACCAGACAAAATAGTTTATTTTCAAAGAAGCTGCTACTATGTCTAGGTGAACATTTCAGTTATGTGCATTCATGAAAATGCTAGCTTATGTCTTACCATTTCAACTTGTGAAGAAATCCTTTTCACTGAAGCTTCACCATCTTTTGCCCTGACTTTTAACAGGCGAAGGTCCAAGTCATTTCTCCTCACATCAGCCTCCAGTTCTCGTACCTAAGGTAGCTCAAGTGAACTCTGCATCGGTATCTATTCCCTTTCAATGGTTTCAATTACTCCTTGAAAGGGGAAACCAGTAAAAAAGGCACCAAACAAATAAAAATTAAAGCATACCTGTTCTTCTAAAACCTTGATCATTTCCTCATAGTCTGGCAGATTCTGTAAATCAATATAAAACATGAGAGAATATAGTAAACTTTATGAATTATATCAATCCCAACATCCAATGCTTCTAGCAAATTAAATGATTATAGTACCAATTAACAGCCATCAGAATCACACAAGTCAAAATTGTCAAATATAAGCTTTCATAGCTCATTAAACTATTCGTCAACAATTAGTAATCAATGACTTATTATATCAGCTAAATAACGAAGGTGACAAAGAAAATAGTTCAATAAAAATCATAATGCCCCTTAGTCTAACTGGAAAATAATGTCCAGTTTGACTTCTATAAAGACAAAAGAATGAGTAAATCAAACATTATTATACAACATCATTCCAAGAATGCCCTTTAGTCCCAAAAATGAAAGACAAGAGAACTCTTGAAAGAAAAGTGAACCAAACACTTAATAAGGAAGATGAAGCGAACCATTTCCTTTCCTTGTCCTGATTACCTTGAACCAAACATACCCTAAATTCAGATAACAGTCTAATGGCTAGAGAGTGTTTGTACTGAGGTAACTTGGATTATTTTCTTCACATTTTTCTTTCTTTTGAAATTGGAGTGGCCGAAAAGAGGGAGTGGTCGCTGCTTTTAGTTTCCATAATCTATCCACTCTGTAATGCAACTATTTAACATCAAATTGCAAATTCAAAAGTCGCAAAAGATACTCCAAGAAGTTCACGAAATTAACCAACTTTGTAAGTGGGCATAATTTGAGACGTGCATTTTAGAAAAGGTAGACAATTTTGAGGGATTGAAAGAATTTCGATTATGTTAGTCATTGGTGAATAATTTAACATATAAACACAGAAATTGAGACTAACATAAAGCATGTAAGTAACTATAAACATAACGAGAAATAAAATGGGCATTAAACCACTGAATTGCATGGAAAGAAATGACAATTCTTCCTTCACTAAACAGATATCATGATCTCTATATCATAACTTACCATAAAAATATCATTTTGTTTAAACAGTAGCATGAAAAATATACTAATTTGCGATCTATTTTTTCTAAAGTCACCCAAAGTCTGTACAGCCATACATTCTAGAATAAGGGACTTTTACTTTACACAATATGATTGAGGGGTATCAGATTTTCTCAATGTCATCTTTCAGCGTCTCACGATAAACTCTTTATATTATTGACTGTACAAAGGTTGCCCACCCTGATTCCATAATAACTAGGATCTATAATTGGTGGTAGTTGACTAGTTGGTGATATTGCAAGTTTGAGTTACACTGTAGGGCTGGAACAAAAATCTCTTCTATCCTTCTCATGGCAATTTGGGGGTAGGGGGGTGGGGAGGGAAGATGTCACCTCCCATACCTCAGAAAAATTTCATTATGATTCATAGTTGAATAGTAGGAAACTCCCTCTCCTAGATAGTTTGTCCTTATAAGCTAATAGTGGAATACCATGATATGCTTCCCTCTTTCCCTTCTCTTCCCAATTTCACAAAGGCAATCTTCAAATGTAGGGTATATTGCATAGTCAAGTAAACCCAACATTGTAGACATACTTCCTCAGTTCCTCCATCCCAAGTATTTGTCAGTTCCCACTATACATCACTTCTACCCATATTAAGAATACATTTAAATTTAGTTGAAATTGAATTATTGTAAAATGTGGCATGTTATATTGCATTGATATCATACATGAACTATAATCTCATATTGATAATATGAAAGTATCAATTAATGTTGCATTGATATTGTGAATATGACAAACAATTTGGATCAAAAGAAATTGGCAAAAACGGCATACAATTTGGAGGGAAGAGAGTAACAACTTTGGGGATTAGGGGAAAAGAGAAGTTGCTGACCTTGAAGTTGGACAAAACAGACTCCAGGCGGAGAACAGTATGACTCAACTCATCAATTCTCTCCTCACATTTTCCAACGTAAAGGCTTTTAGTGTGTACTTCTTGACCAGTCATCTCAACTAAATGTTCTGCAGCAGTATTGATCCACTATATAAATGAGTCATCAATCACTCAGGATAATTGTTTATAGCTAGAAATAAGCAAACAGCTGAAATTAACAACCAAAACTAAACAGGATCAAACAGAAAAAAATTCCAATAGGATATTCACCATTGATATACCAGCAGTACAAAGTCAGGACTAACATAAGACAGAGAAATTGTTTGCAGAAAGAAATGGATAAACATATATATATATATATATATATATATATATATATATATATATATATATATATATATATATATATATATAATCAAGAATAACATAAAACACGAATGAAAAGCAAAACAAGTAGAAACCTTTACAAACTTTAAGCTTAGTATCAAGAGGAACAAAGGCAACCTATGAGGAAATCGTAAAAAAGACTTTGGCCTTTCTATCTTCTCTCAACAACTTTTTTTTTCCTACAAGCCTCGAATTAGAATTATTAGCACGTTCCGCAGTTCTTTCAATCTAGCAACACATTCTCAATCATTTTAGAGTAACAGAAAAACAATAGCAACAACTAACCAAATCGCAGACAATTTTTAGCTATTTTTCAAGTTAATTAGTCACAAATTGGCGAAAACACCATTTGGCAAGGGAAAACAGTTATTTCTTGCACTCTCTCCTATCCAAATTATACGTTTTTACCGCATTCACTTAATCCAAAATCCACATCATTCAACAATATGGAGGCAGCATCGAAAATAACTCTATTGTTATAGATCAATTTACATCATCAGTACAATACTAAATGCCAGTTGATATACATACAACGCAATTTAATTTCAATTTTTTACCAAATTTATTCTCTTACTTTCTTCTCTATTTTCTATACAAATCCTCGAAATAATTACTCACAAATTCAGAATGAGAGCTTGAACATCACACTAGATCACTACACAAAAATCAATTTTATGAATATTTCTCAAATTTAAGTCAATCAGAAATCATAGCAATGAAATTCATACTGATCACAATCAAATTAAATCACTAAACAGAACCACAATGAGATGGAATTGAAGAAAACATAAGAAATCAATTGAAACTTAAGAATTTGGAAGCGCAAAGTAGTAATCAGTGATAAAAAAAGGGAAGAGCAATCCGAAAATACCTAATCGAGAAACCTTGAACTTCATCTCCTGAATTTCGCACTCCAAAGTGTTGTCGGAAGTTGAGCAACTTTGCTGTGTTTGAAAATGAGTGGTGCTGATCGCAGTGAGCTCAGCCGCGACTCCATTGGAAGTGGAGAAGAGAGGTGAGGAGAGAGAGAGGAAGAATGCGATTGCGAGGTGCGTAGTTGGTGAGATCGTCGTCATTGCCACATTACTGTTCTTCATCTCTTGACGTTCCTCTTCCCCGTTCCCTCGCTAATAACTGAAGTGTAATGCTCCTAATATGCAGTCGTATTTGTTGAATATTTTTTTTTTGGCCCCACTAGGGACCCCATGATAAGATGAACGGTGAAGCCAGACCGTAACCTCTCACACGTTAAACCGACCTGGGTTTGCGGGTAGACACTTTGAGAGTGGGAGATGGTAAGGGAAAACCTCCTCCCAAAGTGTCCCTAGTGGGGTTCGAACCTCCAGGTTGGAAAACTCTTTCCTTACCACTAGGCCAAACTTAGCTTGGTGTATTTATTGAATATATAAATGAAGATTAGAGATATTTTTATCGGATACATCTTAAAATGAACCCATATTCAACTCAAAGAGAATTGTCACGCTTAATCAAGATTAGACATAGTTCATATCTTTAACCGACTAATCTAGTTGACTAAGAGGGGACCTCAAATTTGGTCGGATTTCTTTTGTTTTGAGATAGTTATAGGCTTAGTCTATTTGTATAAGGACCTATAGAAATGGGTTTTAAAAGTGAAATCTTGCAACCTAAAACCCGATTCAACATAAGTTCTTTTGACCTAATGTAATGAAAATAATGTGTATTAAAAGTACTGCAGAAATTACCTCTAACTATCAATATTGTTGCATCTAGATTCTAGCATGGTTTTGGTAGGATTTAGACATCATTTGTATGGTAGATTTGGTTATGTATAACTATAATAATCCCTCCGATTTTTTAGATGTAATATGTTGACTTTGGACACTATTCATCCAATACACTTTGATCATTAATTGTTATTTTTACATAAGAAAAAATATAGTCATGTGATATCTTGTTTGATTTATGTATACACTTTCCAAATATATATATTTTTTATAATTTTTACCTTTATACAATTAGAGATATTATCGGTCAAAGTTGTGCATCGGCAAATGTAAAAAGTCCAATATTACATCTAATAAAAACCGGAGGGAGCAATTTGTTAGAGAATCACTTAAGTTATTGGGTCAACCGAATCCGAATGGTTAATCTATAATCACCTAATTCGAAGATGATCCACACGACCGCACTCGAAATCCTCCAAATAAAATTTGACCTCAATAAACACTCCTTTAACAAGTTAGGTTAGAGGATTATTTCATTGCTTCACAAATAGCATCCTTACGAAAATATTTATATCTTACTTGAAGTCGTTAATGTCACAAGTAAGGTTGAATAGTTTGACAATTGTATCATTGTATGTATTATAAAAGATATATAAGAAAAATATTGATGTTATTATTATTTGTTATTTTGCAACTAGAAATACTTTAAAGCATTATCTTTCCGACTATTTCTATGCTTATGCAAATTTCATTGTTTTTACCCAGATCATAACAATACCAAAGTATTAGCTAATTAACTAGTGATAAAGATTTAACAAAATGTTTATAAAAATCTCAAAGTATTAGCTAAAAGATCAGAAATATGATTACCATAACTTGTAAGAAGTATTTTCTTTGTTAGAGTTATCATCCCTACCATACTAATTACTACACATGTCAATGTACAATATGGATACTTGAGAAGGGTGAACTAATCAATACCAATTTCACTACCAAAATACACCATAATTCAAGGAATTTTTAGTGTTAAAAGGCTCAAAAGTTGTGATTAACCTTCCAAAACCTCCTAAGATCATCAAAACAATCTTCTCTTAATGCCAGTTCAGACATTTCCTCGAGTTGAGGGGCCAAAGACAGTACAATATTACTTATTATAGAATACAAGAAGATTACAGATTGACAACGGTTCATTCTCCAAATTGAATAAATTGACACGAAAAAATAAATTTTACAACATTTTTGTTGTTCTTCTTTTCAGGAAGGAAAATTATCCAAATCTACAGCAAAGTTCCTTCCAAGCAAATGCAGCATTCGACCGAGTCTTCCTACTCAAGCAGCCTTCATTTGCTGTAAACAACAATATTCAAATCATGTTAAGTTGTTAACTGAATGCAATTAACTACGTTTGCAGTTTAATTTTAAACAGCTAACTGTATCTTACTCGTTTCTCTTCTTCCATTTTGGCCTTAATGAACGAATAGATGGCTACACCGGCAATAGCAATGCTTGTTCCAATGGCTGTTTGTGTTGAAATCTTGTTGCCTGCAACGAGTAACGTGTTAATAAACCCACCGGAAAGACAAAACATTTTTCCTATAAAAGGAATATTGAATAAATGGTTTGTAAGTGATGCTTACCAAAGATGATGATCGAAAATCCGATGACAAACACTCGTTTCAAAACATTGCCAACTGCATGGGTAAGTGGTGCTACCCTCTCTAAGGTGTTGGTAGCTAACTGCAAACCGAAAAGAAGTAAAACATTTTCTTTACTGAAGGTTTTTCAATAATTTAAGCCATTGAAACACAAGAATGACATTAAAGAAGTGAGATGAAGACCTGGTTGTAGAGATGGTAAAACATTCCCACCCAGAAGAGGTCAGATACGAATTTGGTTAACCCCACTTTTGTAATGGCGTCATTGAAACCATGCTTGATGAGTTGAGGGCCCTCAACCTGGAAAAATCACACAAAATGAGCAAAAAAAACGCAGACATCAAGGCCCTAGAGTAATAGAATTATCAAATTCTTAAAAAAAACAAAAAAAAAATGTTCTCAGAACATATATGTTTCTATTTGTGTACTTACAAGTATCGCAGGGGGCAGGCAAACAAACAGCGCGATTATAGAAATGTAGGCATAGATATTAGTACTGTCCATGTCAGTCTGAAAGAGAGAAATGAGTTGTTAGGAAGAGTAACCCACATGCATATGGCTTTTGCTTTTATGCAGATAAAAGTTGCAAGAGAAGCATAACCATGGCTTTCTTTGAGTAGATACTCCTGTAGGTGAAGGAAATATTTGAAATCATAGCGCTGATAAAACCCAACCAGTTGAATGATAACTCAGTCAGAGAAGCCATGGAAACACCTGCATTCGTGAAGTTACCATTTGTAAGATTCTGTATATTTTCTACAGGGTATCTATGAGTAGCTAAAAGTCTAAAACATTGCTATCAGATAAATATAGTACCATCAAATTTCAAAGTGTTTGGTTCTTAAATTTTAAAATTTTTATGTATGTATTTGTGTGATTAGTTCAAAATTATCTTTCTCCTTTTACTAACACATTACTTTTGAAAATTTTGCAACCAAATCAAATGCTTTACTCACTCTACAACACATGTAAGCCAGATAACCTTATTAGGGTGCGTTCTCATCACATTAAAAAATAGTGTAGGATTGATCACGTCCAATCAAGCAGAAACATAAGGTATAATTAGTGCTGATTAGGTCTAGTAAGTTCTACTAAGATAAGTTCAAGTGAAGAGAGCGCACCCCTAGTAAGGTTCCTCTCTCTACTTCACATAGTTGTGCCCTACACTCACCTACCCATTTACTCTCTAGTTTTTTCTGCCTCCTTAATCTGTGTCATTTCCATATGTTAACTTAAATATGAGATGTTAACTTAGTTTTATGAGCACAATAACACAAAATGAAGATGATATCCAAGAAGAAATGCCTACCAATCACAACAGGAGCCAAGGAGAGCCAGAGTGTAATGGGAATAGGCTGTCCAAGTATGAATTGAGAAGCAGCAGCATTGAAGAACGGCTCCAGGGCTGCATGATAGCAATGAGAGCTAACATATTAGGGCAAATAATAAGAGCAAAATATACAGAAGATATTATGAAGACCAGAGTTCAAATTTCACCTTTAACTGTGTGGGTAAAAGAGACAGCAACAGCAGCAAAAGAGACGTTGCTGGTAACATGGCCTAATGCATGACATACTGCCACTGGAATCAGCAACTTCAGGAGGGCACCGTCAATAGGCTGCAAACACATTCAAGGGTTCTCCGAATGTTAGAATGGTGAACATCTTTCTGAAAAGTGCATGATCAGTCATAAAGTGTAATTCAATCACTCCAGAAATGCAAAACATCTCATGATTACTGAATCCAATTTATGATAATATGAAGTTATTGCAAATTAGTTTCATTTAGTAGTAATTTTTAAAACAACTTAGTAAAGACATATCAAACAATTTATCATCAGAGACTTGATCATCAATGTATGCTCCAAAACTTCCTATGGGTAGTTGCTAGCTTATCGCCGTAGATATATCAAGACAGAAAAGGTCAGTTAGATTTCTAGAGTCTGAATACATATCTGGAGCTGACGATCAACCTGTTATCAAATTACAAAATACATATATGTCCACAAATATAGGTCAGTTAGGCTTGGGCACACATAATAAAAGTGAATAGATGGCAACAGACAAGCTTTTACTGGTAAATAGTGTCAAAGTAAATTAAATAACAAATTATTGAAAGAGAGATAGCAGCTAGAGCTCACATTACGAGGGATATGAACAAGAGCATAGAGTTAGTAGAAGGGCTCATACTTCCTTTGATTTCTTTTAATGCAACATTTGCCTTTTTGATAAGTGCATTAAAATAATCAAATATTGCAACTAAAAAAAACAGAGGTAGTATTACATAATTTAAGTGGGTTTGATAGGATAAAATTTTAAACTAAAAAACGAACGTTGATTTGTGGAAAGACCAAATTAGTATACATGGTAACATCGCCTTATTTAGTGAACCAGAGGAGTATATGAATTTTAGTATAGAGAACAATTGTGTTGATGAGAATTAGCATCAGCAAGAATGAAAGATAGCATTTCCAAGTGAATGTTTTCCTCCGGCAGCATTAAAAATGTTTTCCTATATGACATTACTAAATCTACTATTACATCTTTTTTTTTAGTGAGCTATTATTGATCAATCAATCATATTTCGGATAATTTTATGGTGTACATAATAAAGATGACCATGAATACATAGTGGATTATAATGATTTTGGGCCTACATTTTAAAACCTGAAATCATTTGAGACCACTAGATTTTTTATTGTCGTCTTTATATATGACTACGTTAGAACTTTTATCATATTTTTGTCTTCTTTTTTACAGAGTTTGTTCAAATTTTTGTATCCAAATAATTTGGAATAAAACTAGTGGTCAAAGTTTGAGTTGTAAATACGTGGGTGGTTTGTAATAAGAGAACCGAATGAGTATGATTGTGCAAACATAATGCGTGCAGTTGAACCATGCAAAGTGGGCCGCTGGGCCCAGGGAGAGAGTTGATAGAGAATAAAAGGGACATTATGCACCACAAAGTTTATTTGTTGTACGGGCTACTTGGCTCAAAACAAAGCTAATGGGCTTTTGTGGAGGAATCAACTTACAGCACGTTTAGGAAGGCCCACAGTCCAGCTTATCAAACAGTACACCACTCCAACAAACAAATGAATGACCGACACGAAGCTGTAACACCACGCAAAAATCCCAATCACAACCCATGCAAAAGCCAATAAAAATGTCAAGGAATTAATTGCAATAAAAGTAACCACCTTGAAGTGGAAAAAAAAAAAGATTGAGAGAGATATCAAGAATAAGGCTTAGGAGTTAGGACCACTTACTAAGGATATGGGAAGTAATTGTAGATCTTCTTGTTAAGTATGTTGAATATCACGTTCAAGAAGTACCTAAACAAGAGAAAATAACATATCTTATTGGCCATACAAACATATGGTTAATAGGGATTTACATGCTTTTTCAAGAGCGGTTCAAAATAACCCGACTCGGACTCAATCATAATTCTGGAAAATTTCACGTAAGGTTGGCCCGTTGGAAATGGGACGACTTTTTTGCTAGAGCTACTTAAAAGGCGGGCGGGTTTCGGACCAAAAAGCATGCCATTCAGGCTGAAGAGATTAGGCTGGACTGAGTTTTGAGCCAGCCTAAAACTAGGCTTTTTAAGCCGGACCGAACATTAGGCTACCATAGCAAAGAGCCACAATTTTGGACTACAACCAGGGCAATCTGATTCACTCTGTTATTACTGGAGTCCAGCCCAACCCATGCTTACCTTTTCGGCTTTTCCGTATCTTAGACTCTTAGACATGTTAAGAAACCGCAATAGCACAAGATGTCGCTTTGATTCTTTTTGAAGATTATTTACCATAATAACACTTCTTTTAGTTCTTACAGGTCGATCACTAGTCATTACTCACTACTGTTGAAGAATAAAGTGAAAAATAACATTCTAACTTTCCCAAATATTGTTAAAAGGAATATCAAAACATGAAAATATGCTCCAAAAATTGTGATTGAAGTTCGCTGATTCAAAAGTTAAGATTCAATTGTTATGTGATTTATGCGCCTCATATCCAACACAAACAAAGAATGTTCCGAATAAGCCAAATCTATTATGATACTACAACACGGAGTCAGTGTTAGTAATTCTCTAGCACCTTTTTTTCAGACCTTTTATAGCTTCTAACTAATTTTTAGGCCCGAGCTACGCCTCGAGTAATTATGTCTATCATCTATTAATATTTCACTTTAAAATGATAACATCAAGTATCATTTGGTTTAGTGATTAAGACTTCATTATATATGCTCGTGATCACGGAGTCGAAACTTATACAAAGCATTTTCTATTTTTTATTGTAAAATAGAAAGTGCTTTGTAAGAGATAGTAGTATATAAACAATTTTCTATAGGGTTTGTAAATTATTTAAGAACATTGGCACTAATAATTTGAGTAAGATGTAACCCTTGCTCAGTGAATATCACACGGTACTTAATTATTGTTATAAGATTCGATAGTTTTTAAAATTTCCCGTTTGATCCTTTTTTGACAATCTTATATTTAGAGGGGTAATTTAAGTCATTAAAGTCAAGCAATAAGTTCTTTCAAGATGATTTTGCCAAGGAATCACTCCTAAGAAAAATCAACTTCTAGTACAAACATCCACTCTTTTAAGCCTATAAAACTCGATTTTAATTATTTACTTTCAACTTCTATCCGGTAGACTCTGGTGTTTATTCCACCAAGTAAAAAAAAAAAAAAAAAAAAAAACTCGATTTTAGTTGTAAGCTTGGACTTTACCGTCCAGCGCCACTGTACCAGCAAGGCAGCAAGCAAGTAGCTGACTTGCTCTGCCACGCATTTTAACTGTTTATTAACTATAGTTTATATATTTCAACTTAGATTCTTTTTTAATATTTTTTTTACCTCTGCATTAAACTAATGACCGAAATGTTTGTTATTCAATAAAAAAAAAAAAAAGTGAACAAAAATAAATATAAGAAGTAAATATATGGTATTTCTTTCTGTTCTTTTCAACATAACAAACTACTTAAATTTTTTGTTCCTAACAAACTGGAGTAATTCAAATTTGATATAACATATCCTTTAGTCAGTTAGAAAAAAAATTCAAGGCTAATGAAATATTTCTTAAACAAATGAAGAATGGACAATTACGGCATTTCATGATACTTGAGGTTATTTGATATTACTCCCTCGCTTTCCATTTGAAAGTCACAATTTCAAATTTACGCGTACAACTTTGACTATCAATATTTTCAATTAAAGTATTGAATATAATAATCATACAGATTAAAGTATTGAATATAATAATCATTCTAAAGTCATCCAAAAGTTAAACTATTGACATCAAGCATCAATAATATATTAGAAAATTAATGGCTTTAATACTACTAAATCCTAAATAGTTGTCGATAACGGCATGACATTAGCGACATATATTAACTGAACCAGTATTAACATATCATAAAAAAAACAGCACGAATAATATTGAAAAACAATGCAATGCATACCACATGAAGAAGAAAAATCCAGTGACAAGAGCCGGATATTTCTCCAAAAACCCAACTTTAGCTTCCCTGATAATTAAAATACAAAAAAGGAAACAAATTAGACCCACGACAACACGACACGAACCGGATCATAACGAAGGACAACGGACCTCACCCGGAAGAACCGCTTGCGGCACAACACGGTTGGACCGCTGTTTTTTCTTTTCTACTACAAATCGGACTGGACGGGACTGGATCGAATAATAGGACAGGCCTAAGTTGCCTCCCCCATATTAAATTAGCACCATCCTTGACTAATCCAACCGGCGCTTTAACTCCGGTGGCGACACCCAAAGTGGCGGTCTCTCTCACCGGCCGAAAAAGCTTCGGCAGGGCGGCGATTGCGGCTGTGCGTGACAGCACTCGCGACTCCATTTGATGAGAGAGAGAGAGGGGGGATAGTTGAAGAGTAGTATTCAGAAGGAAATAGTGAGGGGGGTGTGAAATGTGGTGAAGTTTGATGATGTGAGTTTTTTTAAAGGATTTGGAGAAAGAGAAACAAACTATGCTGAAAACTAGCGGTTGATATTTTTTGTTTTGATTCTGTGAAATCTATAATGGTGTTGGATAATGGATATGGTATGATGCGTTGTATGTTAGTTAGTGTGGGTTATGGGCCAATGGGGAATTTATTTAGGGGTGGTAATGAGACGAGACAGCAGGCGAGCTACTTGTGACCAGCATGATCAAAACTCAAAACTCGACTTGAGTGATCAGCTCGACTCGAGATGTTGCCAAGTTGAGTTTAGTTATTCGGTAGTCAGCTCGAAAACCCGTGAGAAACTCGAAAACACAATTATCAATTATTACCAAAAGTCAAATGCATATATCCAACATAATTTCTACCCTAGGGGCAGTTTTCAGATGAGACAAGTTGCGAGTTACTCAAGTTTGACTCATTAGAACTCGACTCAAGGGAACTCGACTCAAGAAGTTAGCGAGTCGAATCGAGCTAACCTTAACTCGACTCGCATCGTTGTCACTCCTAATGGGGATTGGGGAGTGGAGACCCCCTATATTAAGGTCAAGGATTTCAGTTAACTTCCAAATAAATAAATAAAGTTTATTTATCCTTCTATTGGACCATTAGGGTCCATTCTCTTAACAAAATCTAATAAGTTGGTATAAGTTTTAATAAGTTCTAACAACTTATACAATAGGTTCAATAGGTTTCGATTAATTATATATAATTAGCTCATTTAAGATGTGTGCAAAAGAATAAGTTGTAGAACACGTATTTATCTGAACTTAGTTGATTTAAACTTATTCGAGCTTATCTAAACTTATGTGAGTTGAGCTTGTTCGAGCTTATATGAATATATTGGAACTTATCTGAATTTATTGAAACATATTAAAACTTATCAGAACTTCTTTGCAATTATTAAAACTTATTATAGTTATCTCAATCTATTAAAAAATAAGTTACAGGTTTAATAAATAATAAGTTCAAAAGTTCAGATAAATTAAGATACATTTTAAGACCTTATCAAATGAATTTTAATAAGTTTTAGATAAGTCCAGGTTCTGATAAGCTAACTAGTATTCAGATGAAAAAAACGCACAATAGATTATGAAGATAATTCTAATTCCCAATAATTATGCAACCCCAATTATCATTTCCAAAATCTAAAGTTTATGTATCCTTCTCTTGGACCATTAGGGTCCATTCTCCTAACAAAATCTAATAAGTTTTAATAAGTTCTAGCAACTTATACAATAAGTTCAGTAAGTTTTGATAAATTATACTATATAATTAGTTCATTTTAGATATGTGCAAAAGAATAAGTTGAAGAACACGTATTTATTTGAACTTAGTTGAGTTAAACTTATTCGAGCTTATCAGAACTTATGTGAGCTGAGCTTGTTCGAACTTATATGAATTTATTGGAATTTCTCTAAATTTATTGAACCATAGTAAAATTTATCAGAACTTCTTTACAATTATAAAAAACTTATCTGAATTTATTAAAAAAATAAGTTTCAGATTTAATAAATTCAAAAGTTTAGATAAGTTTATCCCCTAAAAAAAAAGTTTAGATAAGTTTAGATATATTTTAAGACCCTATTAAATGAATTTCAATAAGATCAAATAAGATCAATCAAGTTTAGAAAAATTTCAGGTTTAGATTATTTTGCAACCCCAATTATTATTTCCAAAATCACAGGTTAGGAGTCGGGTCCCACTAGGGGAATATGATGTAGGAAACTGACGGCTGTGATGGAGTGTAGAGGAACTTGTGGTGAGAAGGGCGCGTTTGGACATGGGGAAATTGTTGGAACGTCAAAAAAAGAAGATCATAGGATGAGTTGTTTTAAGTGATGGCGGGATGTTCGTGATAACCTTATCCAAGCTCACTCCATTGCGACTGAATGGTGAACATTCGTTTAGATTGTCCAATCAGATGCTTCTGCCTCTCCTCTTTTCAACCCCCCTTATCTATTTATTCTTTCTTTTTCTTGCTTGATGGTAACATGGAATACGGGTAAAATTAGATTGGAATATCGATAAAGATCTATTAAGAGAAGCGAACAGAGTGACAGATTTCATTACTTGATCACAACACCTCTTTTGAAATTCTTTGATGTACCGTTCTTAAGGGAGTCTTAAGGGACATTAATTTTCATTAATCAAAGTCATAACATCTACCATTGATAAACAATATCAATAGTAAATTAATACCCAATCACATAATTTTGATAACACAAATTCTTGGGTGTAACTGTTACACCATAACCTATGGTGTCACAACCCAATTTTCAACGCTTCTTTTTGTAAAGAAACTCAAATGATATGAAATAAATGACAAATGACATCAAATTCATGTCATTATTTGTATAGTCTATATCATTTTCGCTGGAGTCTATGTCATTATATATGTATGAGGTTTTGTTACACAATAAGTTATGGTGTAACATGTTACACCCAAGACACACTCATTTGACAATTCTTCACCTTCTCGATTTATTGTTTCAAGGTTTCTCGAGTGGTTATGTCGTTCCACAAATATGAGAATATATTTTTTTCCTACTGATTCAATAAACTACATGCAATTGATTGATAACCATTGTAGAATAGCACAACAAACTATATGTAAACCATTAATATTCATACCTTTAAAAAACACAAAAGATCTTGAAACTCCTATACAATGATAGAAAACCAGCCAATAGGTAGGACAAAAGGCTTCCTTATAGAGAAAAATTTATAAATTGATTATAGGATACTAAAAAAAATAGATACGGGAGTTGAGGCTTACAGTCACCAAAATTGTTGGATGGCATCCCCTCAAATAAGGAGGGTAGGGTTTTTTCAGAGGTAAAGATGGAAGAGAGAGGCGAGAGTTTAAGTAGATGACTTAACTAATCATAGCGCCTTGGTAACGATGTATTTACGCGTGTTTGATAAATGCTTTTCAAATAATGTTTAGAGATTTATACAAGTTAATGTTAGCATCCTAGAATATTATGTGAATATTCTTGTATTTATTTGTAATCTTAGTAATCTTGTAAACTAGGCAAGTTATATTGCTGTAGGTATATTGCCGTAAATATAGCCTAGGATTATGCTTGTAATATTGGTATATCAACCTACGTTGAGGTTGAGGAAGGATTCAAGGAATCAGGTATCAGTTTATTTCCTAGGGCCTTGATTCCTCCCTTCTCCCAACCACCTTCCGCCGCCCTATACTCCTCCTTCTCTGCCGCCTATTTTTCTTCTCTCATCTCACTTCCTCTTCGTCGGTAGCCATGTCTGACTCAAAGTTTCATCCTGCACTTTGTGTCTCCAACATTAAAAATAACATTTACATCACTCTTGAGATGGAGAATGTTCAATACGCAACCTGGGCCGAACTCTTTAAAATCCATGCTCGGTCTCACAAGGTTCTTCACCATATTATTCCACCGGAAAAGGCAAGGAGAAGGTGCCTACAACCGATAACGAAAAGAGTTATGGTCGACCCTTGATGCTACGGTCCTTCAATGGATATATGCCACCATATCTCATGACCTCCTCCATACTATTCTTGAGCCCGATGCTACCGCTATGGAGGCTTGGGACCGTTTGCGAGACATCTTCCAAGATAACCAAAATTCTCGTGCCGTTACTCTTGAACAAGAATTCTCCCATACTAAGATGGAGGACTTTCCTAATGCCTCGGCCTATTGTCAACGGCTCAAAGAGTTGTCTGTTCAACTTAAGAAAGTTGGTGCTCACGGTTACCAACCACCATCTTGTACTTCAAATGGTGTCGGGCCTCACTCGGGCATATAGTGGTGTGGGTGCACTTATCCGTCAAAGCAACCCCGTCCCGCCGTTTTATCGAGCACGTTCTATGTTGACTTTAGAAGAAGCGGGCATGGCCAAACAAGCCGCCGTGAACTCCGATGTTGCCATGGTGGCTCGTGACATTGATGAGTCTACTCCTCATTCGACTTGTCTTCTTCCTCACGACAGTTTCATGGCTCTAACAAGCCGAAGCCCATTTAAAATTAAAGTATTCTAGTGATCGACATAGTATATAGGAAAGTAATATTTTAAAATTTATTTTTAGGGTAGTTGTAACTTTTAGAGTAGCTATTTGAAATTTTGAATGCATAAACTACATAACATAGTTCATTTTTTTTGTTCTTTCACTAATCTAATACCTAATTCTACTATATATTAGTTAGAGTTTTTTGTCAAAAGGGACCTTTTAAAACATTTTAGTTGTGAGCGAGGGACCCAAAAAAATTTAATTGTGAGACAATGCGCTTTTAAAATATTTTGGTTGTTATTTGGGACCGAAGCCCATTTTTGGGCATAAATGTCAACATTACGGCATTGCTTCATTTAGCTCCCCCCTCTTTTTCCTAAACCTTAGGCGTGAAACTCAATTCCCCTCAGGTGTGAAACTCAATTCCCTTCTTTTTTGTGGGTGTTAATGGAGGGAAGAATGAGGGAGGAAATGAGGAAAAGGTGGGGGTTATAATGGAGAGTGGGATGGGAGAAAGAGGTTGGGGTTCACGCGTGAGAACTAAGGAAAAGGGTGGTCAATTTAAGTGAAAAAAGTGGGTCAATGCCGGAATGTTGACTTTTATGCCGGAAAATGAGTTTCGGATCCTAAATAACAACCAAAATATTTTAAAAGGCCCCATCTCACAATTAATTTTTTTTTGGGAACCTGCTCACAACGAAAATGTTTTAAAAGGTCCCTTTTGATAAAAAGTTCTATTAGTTATGACAACTGATAAATATCACAAACAACTATTTTTGATGCATTGTCAAAGATAAAAATAAAAACTGTTTTTGACGAACATCTCCATATTCTTTACACATGACCTGCAATCCATATAATGCACCAATTAGGCAATTACCACATTACCCCCAAACAAACCCTATTATGATCACTTATTTACAATTGTGCCATCAAATTTTAGAAAGGCGCTAAGGGCTAAACCATCATCAATTTATGATTGTTATCTTTAAGTCGAATAAACTACACTATTAGCCAGCCCCAACTATTAAGGGGAGCACCTTTAGGCTTTAGCAAAATAAACTCCCCATCTTCAACCTGTTTATCTCGCTTCATTAAGTTCTCAATGTGTCCTCTCCCAATTCTCATAACTATGACTCTTAATAAAATTCTTCAGTTAACGTTAATAATTTTTCTCTATTTATTTTTTCTAATTGAACCTATAACCATGCCAACAATTTTTATTTCGACCTCTCCCTTTCCTCTCATCTTTTTATCTTGCCCTCCTTGGATCATTTTTGAATTTAGTAATTCATGAAATATTTTGTGGATGAGTTATTTATGAAATACGCCCCTTTTGTTTAGCGGTCCCTTTTTTTTAGTTTCGCTCTAGGAAATGTCCGACTGCTATTAGCATAATCTTCTTTAAATATTTAAGTGGTTTCAAGTAAATATTAAGATGAATAATCATACTAAACTATGTCACTTCTGCTATTTCGTATTGTGTATGGAGTATTTGTCAAGAATTGACTTGTGTGAGGAGATAGAAAACATTTTACTTTCATCTGAAGTTTAAGAGTTTAATTTGGGGTTAGGTCATTTGTGATGTTCTAGATGATTTGCTTACATTCTACAAAGGTGAATCTAAGTCTGTTTATTTGTAGTTACAAGTGTTGTGATTTAGAAACAAGTGCTAACTAGTTTGTGCAATCAACAATAATCAAGAAGAAGCATGAAATTGAAACAACAATCAAGTAATGCAAAGAGGAAAGAAAACAAGAAAGAACACACCAAGATTAACGTGAAAAACCTGAGTTTTGGGAGAAAACCTCACAAACTTGCACTATGGAATCAATGGAGAACAATGGTGAACATATAAATCTCTCACAAACTCACACTCTCTCCTAAAACCCTAGAAAAGATGAGACTCCAAGTTTGAACTTTGAGATATGTGTGCTACTTTCTCTAAACCCAGAAAATAGGGTATTTATACTCCTAGGACTTAAAGCAATCCAAGGGCCACGATTAAAACTTAAGTCGCAAAAACCACGTGGAAATCTAGGCTGCTCGAGCGGGCTTGAAGAACGGTCCTCCCAAGCCAATGCTCACTACAAGTTCAGCCTCAAAGCAGAACTTACAAATAACCAACAGCCCGCTTGAGCCGAGCATTACCCGCCCGGGCCGAAAGAGGGCCAGTCCGGCGCATGGGGAGCACACAATCTGCCACGAACCAAAACCAACCAGCCAGCCCGCCCGGGCTAGGGAGCAGTTGGTCCTTGGCTCGCCTTATTCGCTCGTTCTTCCTCCTTTAGCTTCTTGCTTGACCATCTCCACTAAACCCCAGCAACAAGGAGTACAACACTTCTCTTAAACTGCTTGACTATGTCCCAAATAGTTTCAAGTCTGCTCTTTACAATAGTACAGAGAATGAGAGAATCATGGATGCTTCTAGGTTTGTCCTTGGATCTTTCCTTTTTAGGTACCTTGTTGTTCCCATTAAGGAGAGTGATTGTGTGTAAATTGATAAGATTACTGCTAGAAGCCTAGAATCAAAGATTTTCAAACCTAAACTTGTGGAGTACTAGAAATTTGTCATTTACCGTTAGATTATGCTAATAATTTCTACTGGGCCTGTTTTTTGTGACCCCTGGAGGCTAAAAAACAACTATTCCCTCCGTTTTTTTATTGGTTGACCTCTTTACTAATCACGATCTCCAAGACTCCAAGACGTCCCTTTAACTCTTAAATGTACATATTAAAACAAATCTAAGAAGATTTATATTTCTATATACTTCTATATGAAGCATAGTTCCTGGTGGGAGTATTAGCTACTTTTTCTTGGAAATGTCTTGGGCAAGATAAAAAGACAGCTAGTAATAGCATCAAGGAGGTATTTACTTAGCTGCAACCTCTGATCTCGCGAAGCTTGGACTAATAGTTTTTGACATATAGAGTTGATGTAAACTGTAAAGTGTAACTATATCATCATAATTTGTTTACATCATTGTAAATTAAGAATAAGTGTGAATACCTATATTATTGCCGATCAACCAATACCATTATCTTCCACTTTTTAGAAAATTACACTTTATATAATTTTGTATGTCAACCAACTTAAACAATACTTTAAGGACTAAAATTAAATCTTGCTCTAAAATTTTGTGTAGTTTGAGACACATGTTAGACCATTATTATTACACTATATACTACTCCATGTTAACTACTAAGTATTACATGTACACTTGCCAACACAAAACTCGACTAATATTATTAAATTACGAACAAATGAAATTATTGTAAATGATGATTGGAAGAATAATATTTACGTTTGTCATTATTGAGTATTTATAATACAAAGCTACTGAGCCTAGATAGAAGTAATTACAAAAGATAAGTATGAAACTATAAAAGCTAAGCTTTAGGAAGGATAGAGCTAAGTAACAATATGATAAGAATACAAGCAGCAGCGTATAACAATATGGTAGAGTTAGACTAACATTATACAAGAGGGTAGAGTTAGACTATGATAGAGTTAGACTATGTCAACTCTTATCATTAACATCCCCCCGCAAGATGGACGGCCGTTGGGTAAGACCAATCTTGTCCAACAACATGCATAGACGAGGACGCGCAAGGGGCTTCGTTAGGACATCAGCATATAAGCACCCGTACTAATAAAATCATCCTTATCTCCTGCCCAATCCGAGTCGGAATAAGCATGTAATGTCATGGGAGAGTTGCGGTAGATATTGAGTCCATAAGTAAGAGTGCCATTTAAATACCCAAGGAGCCGCTTGAGGGCTTGCCAGTGCGAGGTGGTCGAACGATGCATGTACTGGGAAAGTTTGTTCACCGCAAACGCAATATCCGGGGAGTTAAGCCAAGGTATTGAAGGCTACCCACAAGCGTGCGGTATTCAGATGGAGCATCAAGTGCAGTGCCTGAGTGAAGAGTGAGAGTAGCATTTGGGTCCATAGGAGTACTGACAGGTTTAGCATCATTCATATTAGCACGACAAAGCAGATCAACAATGTATTTACGTTGACTTAGGAACAAACCAGTAGTGGTAGGTTGTACATCCACACCAAGAAAGTAGGAGAGAGCACCCAAGACCTTGAGAGAGAAGCGTTCCCCAAGAGTGTTGATGAAAGATGTGACGGAGTGAGGACATGAACCAGTGACTATGATATCGTCCACATAGACCAGTACAAAGAGTGATTGAGAGCCACGTTTGTAGAAGAGTGAGGTATCCGACAATGAGTTGGTGAAGCCAACACTTCTGAGATAGTTGCGAAGCTCAATGTACCAAGCTCGGGGGGCTTGCTTTAGGCCATAAATGGCTTTGTGTAAGCGGCATACATGAGTAGGATGTGCGGAGTCGACGAACCCCGGAGGTTGAACCATGAAGACGTTTTCCGTGAGAGTTCCCTGCAAAAATGCATCATTAATATCTAGTTGGCGCAAAGGTCAACCGTTAGTAACAGCAAGACTGAGGATTAGACGAACAGTGGCGGGTTTAACTACGGGAGAAAATGTTTCGGTGTAATCAAGCCCGGGTCGTTGGTGAAATCCCTTGGCAACTAGGCGTGCCTTGTGCTTTTGGAAGGTGCCGTCGGAGTTGTATTTGGTTCGAAAGACCCATTTACATCCGACTAAGTTTTGGTTGGAGGTGCGAGGGACAAGTTCCCATGTGTTGTTTTGGATGAGGGCATTGTATTGTAGGGTCATTGCGTGGTTCCAAGCGGGTTGGGCGAGAGCTTGTTTGAGTGTGGTGGGTTCGGCAGGTTGAAGTTGGGAATGTAAGTTAAGTTTTTGTATAGGCTTGTAGATGTTATGAGAGGCACGAGTGAAGTAAGGGTGATGAGGAGGGGGTGCGGAAGCGGGTGAGGAGGGAGGGGGAGGAAGGGGTAGTGTTGAGCGGTGTGGGGGGGAGGTGAGGGTGGGTGGGCGTAGGTGGGGTGTTAGGGGGAGTTGAAGGAGGCGTGGGAGGAGTAGTAGCAGCTGGAGGTGAGAGGATGGGGCACGAAAAATCGCACCAAGCAGTGGTGGAAGGAAGAGTATGTGCAGGTGGAGTGGGGAGTGGAGTAGAGAAGGGATATATGCCTTCAACGAAGCGTACATGCCGCGACGAATAAAGACGATAAGTGGCGGGATCAAGGCGAGAGATAGGCGTGTTGGGTAGGTGAGTAGCCAACGAAAACACACGGTTTAGAGCGAGGGTCGAGTTTATGCGTTGTGTAGGGGCGTAGCCAAGGGTAACATAAGCATCCGAAATTGCAGAGATGATCATATTTAGGAGGGGTGCCATGTAGTTTGACGTAGGGGGTATGGCTGGCAAGGGTGGGAGTGGGCATGCGGTTAATGAGATAAACCGCGGTTTGAAAAGCATGAGGCCATAGAGAGAGAGGCATGTGAGAGGAGAGATAGGCTTTTTCTACAATGTGGCGGTGACGACGTTCCGCATAGCCATTGTGTTCGGGGGTGTGAGGGGGAGAGGTGAGATGGGTTATGCCATGAGTGGCAAGGAAGGGAGTGAGTTTGAGAAATTCGCCACCATTGTCGGAGTAGAGTGTGAGAATGGGGCGACTAAAGCGTTTCTCAACAAGTGCTTTGAATTGGGGAAAGATGATGGATGTGTCAGATTTCTTTTTGAGAGGATAAAGCCATATGAATTTTGTATAATGATCAACAAAGATGATGTAACACTTGAATGAGTCATAAGAGTACACTGGGGAAGACCAAAGGTCACTAAATACAACTTCAAGGGGAAAAGAAGTACGTAGAGAGGACTCTCCAAAGGGGAGTTTATGACTTTTATTAATATGACAAGCATTACATGGCAAATTTGAAACTTTAGGTCTAGCTAGAGTGGATATCAAATTATTTAAGATAGAAGATGACGGATGACCGAAGCGATGATGCCAGTCGATTGATCTGGTGTTGGAGGTGAGAGCTAGAGGTGGAGTGGAGAGAGGCCACTGGTAAACACCATCTTTAGTTTGGCCTTGGAGAAGAGTTTGCTTCGTTGCTCGGTCCTTGACACAAAAAAAGAAGGGTGTGAGTTCGACAATAACATCATTATCCAAACAAAGTTGGGAGAGGGATATAATGTTTTTGTGCATATAGTAGGAACATAGAGAACATTAGAGAGAGTGAGAGAGGAAGTAGGAGTGGAGAGATGAGCGAGACCCGTATGCGTGATGGGGAGACCGGATCCATCACCAATAACAAGCTCGTCAGTGCCATCATAAGGGTAGTGGAATGATAGATTGGCGAGATCGGTCGTCACATGATGCGACGCACCGTCCCGGCCACCACGTTGGAGGTTGTGCTGCGGCAGGAGGTTGAGAAGATGAGATGGTGGTGGCGTGAGCTTGAAGGGTAGAGGTAGGTTGGCGAGGAGTGCGAGGGGGGGTTGGATGGCAGGGTGTAAATCTTTAAAGGTGGGGCAGTAGGACAAGGTGTGCCCTTGGACGTTGCATCATTGGCAACGTCCTTTGAAGGGGTTTCTTGGGTTTTGATTGTTGGCGAGGGAAGGCTGAGATTTGGGTTGGTAGTTGGATGAGCGAGTGTGATGGTGTGATCTTTGGGCGGGTGTTTGTGGGGTGTGCGGTAGGGGGGATAGAGAGGGGAGGGAGAGTGGGTAGGCTCGGGTAAGTTGAGGGAGTGACGGAGTAGTTTTTCATGGAGGGCATCAATGGAAATGGTGCTGTCACGATGAGTTATGGCATCTATGAGGGGTTTGTAGTCCGAGTCGAGACCGTCAAGGACATAGTTAGTGACATCTTCAGGATCAAGGGGGGCTCCAAGGAGAGCCAATTCATTGACGATGCGGCGAAATTTGTTCATGTACTCATCAATAGAGGAGGAGCCTTTCTTAATGTTTTTAATTTGAGTTTTGAGTTGTTTAATGTGGCCACGAGAGGGCTTGGCATAGGTTTGGGCGAGGATATCCCAAGCGTCTTTGGATGAGGTTGCGCGAGAGATGAGGGGGCCCAAAGAGGGGGAGCGAGTGCCAGCAAGAGCACCAAAAAGTAGTTTGTCTTGGCGAATCCAAGTGACATGAGCAGGATTAAAGTTGGATTCACCGGAGGAATTGGTGATTTTCGGAGGGGGTGGCATGGAGGAGCCATCAATAAATTGATGAAGGTCATAGCCAATGAGCAGGCCCGTCCCTGACATTTTGAAGGCCTTGGGCGAATAGAAAAATGGGCCCTTTCCGATATCAACTACTACTATTGACATATATTGACATTAATGGTCAGAGTTCGGTTGAATATGGGTTTCCTAATTCATGAAATTTGGATTTATTTTAGCTTACATTTTATATAAAATACCCACTGGATTAATGGCTAATTGATTATATTTTTATGACATGTCTTCCTAAATCAAGTCATATATTGCTTCCTAAATTTATCACTTCATCCTCTACATTAAGTTGTCAGTTGGAGTTTGGGTTTTGGATTACAAAATTGTGTAATCGCTTTGGCCTTTTAGATTACTTTTAAATATTTTTCTGGGTTTGAATTATAAAAAAAGAAAAAGCAAACAATAGAACCCCTCATTTTTTTTTAACAATTCCGCTGTAACATTATTCGCGTTTTTTTAATTAACGTCTAATGTATTTGACTATCTTATTACTTTATTGGTTTGTACAATTTTTGTAAAATTGAATGTTTTGAATGTAATTTACATTGAGATAAATTTAATAACATTTCATATTAATATTTGTTCTTATATATTAGTAACTTTATAGACGAACTAGAGTCAAAGAACATTGTAAACATAAAAAGTGACAATTATATAAAATCGAAGGGATGTGAAATAGCAAAAGCGACATAGTTACTCTTTATGAGAAGGAAAAAAACCCACCTTCTAAAGATTAAGTAGCTATAGAAAATCACTAGAAACAAAAGAAAAGAAAAAAAAAATTAGGAAATTGAAAGCTGTATCAAAATCATTGGAAAAGAAAACCAAAAAGGAAGAAAATGAAAAGCACTTGTACATGGGATTCGAACTTGAGTGGATAACTACAATGGATTCATTATATCAATTAGTGAACCAAGGAGACAACACGCTACACTTGATAAATGTACTCCATGCAGTTTATTTATCCAAAACGGCAGGTTTGTAAAACAACAATTGTGCCTTTTCTCCCCGGGCCCCGGGCGGGCGCCCTCCCTGCCCGAGCTCGGGGACGGGCCTGCCAATGAGGAGAGCTTCAAGTTGGGCTTTCCAAATGATATAGTTGGAGGGGGTGAGTTTTTGAACGGAGGTAGCATTCATGATTGTTAAGGATTTGGAAGGCTCAGAAGTGTTGAGGAAAGAATTGGGTTCGGTAGTCATGGTGGAGCGTGGGAAAAAAAATGATGTAGAGGATCAGTGGCTTGATACCATGTAAATGATGATTGGAAGAATAATATTTACGTTTGTCATTAATGAGTATTTATAATACAAAGCTACTGAGCCTAGATAGAAGTAGTTACAAAAGATAAGTATGAAACTATAAAGCTAAGCTTTAGGAAGGATAGAGCTAAGTAACAATATGATAAGAATACAAGCAGCAGCGTATAACAATATGGTAGAGTTAGACTAACAATATACAAGAGGGTAGAGTTAGACTATGATAGAGTTAGACTATGTCAACTCTTATCATTAACAATTATAAATAAGGTGATTTTTAGAAAATATATGTTATGACAAATCAAATAAAATTTCACATATGTAGTTCCGAAACTCAAAGTATGTAGATCAAATTTAAAAGAAATGGAGGGGTATTTACCTGTAGGTTTCTTCGTAGCCCCCAGGCCCCAAGCAAAGGAAAAGTAGTACCCGTAGAAATACGCAATCAGAATTCCTCCAAGCAATTACTCCTACTTATCATTAACACTTCACTACTATATTACTCCTTTTTAAGAAAAATTACGAGGAAAGAGCAGCAACCGTTGACTAATTTGTCTTCTCTTTGGTGAACTAACTAATGGTAGAGAAATACTCTTGTAGGATTAATATTATACTTGAATGTTTCTAAGATAAAACGTGTGTATGTTTAAAATGAATGGACGAGATTTCAATATTTTAACTAGTTTTAAGGTCCGGGCTATGCCCCGGGTAATCATAGTTTTCATTTATTAGTTTCTTACATTGAAATTATAACACCAAACATTACTTGGTTTAGTGGTTAAGACTTTAGTGTACAAGTTTGAGGTCATGGGATCAAATCTTATACCATGGGATAGCGCCATGTGGCACAGGAACACCTTTTAATATATTAGACAATTCTAGAAGACCCACATTTTTGTTTACACAATTAAGTAATTTCGCAAAAATATTGCGAAAAAATAATCTTACTCAATCAATTTATATGCTGATTGTTACAAGGGAAATTCAGCAGAAATTCTTGTAATGAATTAGAGACAGTGGCTACCGCGTAATTACAAGTTACACTTCTATGTTCCCTATATAAAACTAAGGAGACACCATCATACCAATATACTCTTATCATATTATTTCCAGAAAGAAATAACAGCTATAGAATTAAGGTCCTTTTTTCGCTTGATCTAAAAAAAAACTCTTTTTATCAAAAAAAAAAAATTAAGGTCAAATCAGATCAGGGACGATCAAGTCCTATTAAGTGTAAACACAAGCTGAAATCAGGGTTTATAAGCTCCAATCAAGTCCTTGTGTGAAAAGAACGTATCCTTCTAGTACTGACGCTTCACAGTTGACAGGTAAAAATTGAGCTATGTTTTGCAACTTTTTCTTTATATAGATATTTGTTTTGCAATTAAAATTTAGTGTTGTACTTGGGTATATTATTATACTCTTATTAGACTTCTTAAGGTATTTTAAGAAGTTGTTATTTACACTACAGAACTTCAGCAATGTGCTTAATTTATTCCTGTCATAACGTCAATTATGCTCATAGCTGAGTATTTAATACATAGTAAGAGCGAATATTTAGGGGAAGTTACCCTATCAAAAATAAAAATTTTGTGGGAAGAGAAACAACGATTATATTAGGATGAGGTAATCTCATACCACTTCACACAGAAGCTTGTCATTTCTTAATTTTTTTTAGTAAGGTAAGATGAAGTCACTTGCAAGTAAGAGGAATATGGAAATCCCTCCTGCAAGAGGTGAGATTTGATCCTAAAACCTCTAAGATCGGAGGTAATGTTAAGTGCTAACGTACACCATTAAGTTATTACTTGCTGCTTTATTTTTCAAAATTATTGGGTTATGAAATTGAAGGCTAAGGCCATAGTGTTAGTGGTACTCGTAGTCCAGTTAAGTATGGCCGAGCACTCGGAGAATGGAAGGAGGGTAAGGAAACTACTCACGAAGTATTCATAGTGGGAACCCATAACCTTAAAATCATGATGTGTAACTTGTAAGCTCTTACCACTAAACCAAGGCAAGATTGATTTGCAGATGTGCTGGTTGTGCACGCGTCAACTTATTATGTATATTGTTTGTTTTGACGTGTGCACAACACACATAAGAAGTACAATGTGAGACCACCGTCTCACTGCAATTCAACTATATGTATCTCACATCTTTGCTTTTCCATTATTGTCTATATTGTGTTAGGTTAAGTGGAAAAGGCAAGCACTAAATTAAACAAGCAAGCGAATCAAAATCAAATGAATCCAAATATGCAAGTGGTCCAGAGGAACCCAAGAAGGGCACAACCACGACGACCATGCACACATAATGCGTTAAGTCTAATGCAGTTCAATAACCAATTTGCATTCGTATGTGATGGGTGTCGAGAGATAGGATATGGAATTCACTATAAATGCTCATCAGGCTGTAATTATCACTTGCACGAGAAATGTCATAGACCAACTCGTGAAACTTACCATCCTTTCTACGAACAAATATTGTTCAAATTCCATCACCAACAGTCACCTAATATTCCTTCTTCGAGTGGCTTGAGAAACTTGTGTGAGTCTTGTGGTGAAGAAGTTAAAGGATGGATGTACCGGACCGACGAAAATGGTTCGAATCGCGGCCGCAACATTTTCCTACACCCTTGTTGCATGCACCTAGCTCACATAGTCGATGACAATAATGGAGAGGTTCTCATTCTCAAGAAAAGGCTCGAGACAATCAATTGTCATTACTGCGACAACACCACACTTGGAGGTCGGATTAACGGTTGGGCGTATATATCAAACAATCAAGCTTTGGGTGCTCATATAAAGTGCATGTCAGACATGTTGTATAAAGATTGGAAGGCATATCGTGACCAACAGTATGTGAGAACTAACATGAATTATTACAACGATGATCACCGTATGGTCCCATGGGTTGGCACGAGCGACAGTGCACCGTCTAGTCATGCTGGCCAATCTAACAGTCAAGCCTTGGAACCGGCTCGACCTCTAGGACAGAGATGTCGAAGATTCTGGACATTGGCTATGCTAGCTATCAACGTTTTTATACATTGTGTTTCAGGGAATCTCGTTGATGCCATTGTTGCCGTCCAAGATTCCTTCTAATTTACACATACATATGCTGGCTTATAATGATAAAACTACTCCCTCCGTCCCATAATATAGTGCCCACTTCTCATTTTTCACGGGAATTAAGGAAAATGGAATGAGTAGTAGGATTTCCAAAAAAACATGTATTTAATGAAGTGCTTTTTTGATACTTTTGTATTGAAATTAGTTCTTCATTTTCTTTTTCCTTTAAACAAAATCAAAAAGCAACAAATGTACCTTGGAATGGTGTAAAGTAATAATTGGAGTTACATGTTTTGAGAGAAAAATAGGGGTATTTTGGAAAGTTTGTGTAGAAATTAAGGATAATTTAGTCCAAACAAATTGATAAATAAGAAAATAGGCACAACATTTTGGGACACCAAAAAAGGAATGTGAGCACTATATTCTGGGACGGAGGGAGTAGTATTTTTGGCACGGGCGATGCTCCGGGCAGTTACAATTATCAAATATATTATTATTTAAAAGTTTGATAATTGATTTCATTAGCTTTTCATAATTTTCTTTCTAGTGCGAAATTGGAAAATACTCCCTCTGTTTTTTTTTTTTTATCTTTGACACTTGAAATCTTGACACTATTCATACTTAGAGATAATCTTCTCAATTTTTTTCAATTTATAAGAAAATATATAGTCATGTGGGGTCTTGTTTGATTCGTCTCAATTAGTACTTTATTAATATTCAATCGTTATAATTTTCACTAATATATAATGAAATATATTTAAGTTCAAAGACATACATTGGGAGACGCGCACATGAAAGTTAGAAGGATAAAAAAAACAGAGGGAGTAGATGTTATGGCATGATAACTGATAAGTTGTTTTAGAAAAAAAATTCCAAGGAATTGGAGATAAAAATAACAATGTCAGTGGAATTGGGGTAAGCGAATGTTCTTACAATAATAAAAGTGTTAGAGATCAAAAAGTTTGTCTATGTACATTTCTATAGTTACATATAATTATAAGACTTTATTATGTTTGACTTTGAAACATTAAATATTGATATTGTAATAGATTGGTGGTTAAAGTCTCACATCATTTCATTTCAAAGGTCATGTGTTTGATTCCTAGTAGCTATACATTGTTAATATTTTTTAATGAGATCATGAACATGTGTATTAAAAGCTTGAGAAGAGTGTCACGTGCCACCCTTTCTTTGATAGGGACGCCTTCTAATATATTAGTACGAGCATTTTTTGCACGCGATGCGTGCTTGATTTTTTTTTTCGAGACAGAAACTCGTTTATTTTTTTGCATATGAGTCAAAATTTGAACATTAGACATACAAAATATAATTTTTTTAGTTACAAAATTTGATTGGTTTAGTCTATGTCACTTAAGTCTCTCACCAGTATCTATTTTTTTTTTTTTTTTACTTTACAAAGTTAAATTCTATAAACAAAAAAGAAAACTTATTAAATTTATTTATGATTTCTAATATTATAATTCTTTAGTTGATTTTGAAATTAAGTACACTACTTCATAGATTGTGAAGAAAGTGGATACTTTGATTTCAAGTCAGTAATTGGGTGTTGTATCATTTTTTATTTGAATGTTTGTTTAGCAAAAGGTTTGTCATATCTGCATTACATAATATGTCATGTTTGTATTTATATAATATTTGTTAATAAAACTATTTCACTTTGTTAATTGATTGAATTTTATAGTTTTAATGTAATACAGAGTACTTAATTGTGTACTAATTGATAAAATATTTGGCTATTATAATTTTCATATTTACTTTGTTAGTATGAATGCATTAATACTTGTAAACAATTGTAATCATTTATGGTGGCTCAGTTATTATATAATTGTTTTCAACATTTTTGTTAACTTTTTTATGCTATATTTGAGTTTGATTTTTTTTCTTTTTTTTGGGCAAAGTAGTTAATTTATTCATGAGGGTAGTAAAATAATGTCCTGGGGGAACACCATAACTCCCCCCTTCCTTTATATAATAGAGATATAATTGTGTTCAATATTTTTTTTTAACTTTTTTATGTTATATTTGAGTTTGATTTCTTTTTCTTTTTTTGGCAAAGTAGTTAATTTATTCATGAGGGTAGTAAACTAATTTCCTAGGGGGACACCAAAGCTCCCCCTTCCCTTATATAATAGAGATATAACAGAGATTAGCTTAATGTGCACGCTATGCGTGCGGCAATATTTTAGTAATAATATTGATATTCAAGCGTTAAAAAATTGGTTGAATGATAGTTTAAGGGTGCATACATTTTTTGATTTAATAAAAAAATAATTGATGTACTATACTATTTAAATACATAGTAATTGACAAATCAATAGGAAAAAAAAATGTTTTATAACTCTTAGGGCCTGTTCTCTTCGCCATAAAAATACTGAACTGAACTGAACTGAACTGAATTGAATTGAACTGAACTGAACTGAATTAAATTATAACTTATTAATAGTAATGATTATCATTTAGGAACTGAACTGAACCGAACCGAATTGAACCGAACCGAACCGAACCGAATTGAATTGAACCGAATCGAACCGAACCGAAAATAAGGCGGGGAGAATAGGCCCTTAGGCTCTATTCTTTTGACCGAATAAACCCGAACCGAACCGAACCGAACCGAATTTGTCGAGATTGAACCGAATAAACTCGAACCGAAGCGAAGTGAATGAAAACGTGAGAGGAAACTAACGAACCGAATAAACTCGAACCGAACCGAACCGAATAAATCGAACTTAACCGAATTGAATATGTACCGAACCGAATCGGGCGAATTTTCATTAATTCAGTCCAAAAGAACAGAGCCTTAGTATGTCAAGTTTTAAATTCTCATAAAAAACCACGCACACTTGTCAATCCAAACAACTTAAAATAAGTATATATATAAACAACAATTTTTGTTAGATCTAGTAGGAAGCATTAAGTTTGTATTTTTAATAATAGTTTTATCTAATGTATTATCCTAAATAGTTTTTTAATGCGTCTTTGTTAATTTATGGTAAATTTCATTTTTTTTGTCAAACGTAATTTATGATTTGCATTGATTGTGTTATAAATTTTATTTGACTAGGCCTTGATATGCAATGTATTTGTTTCCTTATTTTGTTTCATATGTATTTGAATATAACATGTTCACAATTGTATAAGATTGATTGTTTTTTTAAATTTGCAAAAGTTTCCTTATTATGGTATATGCTTTATTTGAATTTGCAAAATATATTTAATTGCTAAGGTAACGTGAGGGATATTTTGGACTTTTCCAAGGGGGACACCATAGCTCCCCCCTTGGTTTATATAATAGAGATAAATAAAAATTCCAACTTTAGTGCCCTGAGTTTTGGTCTAATGTAAGGTCAGTGATTTGACCATTTTATATACCAAGTTTTTAATACCTTGAGGTTATAAAATAATCCAACTTTAGTGGTTTGAGGAGCCGCGATATTCCCATACCCGGGATGGGCAGGTAGTTGCCCCTACCAGGGGCAAAATGGTAATTTCGCGTAATAAATTAAACAGCCCCCCTTTTGAATCCTTTTGCATCCATTTCAGTTTATCCTTCTGGTTTGATTCCTGTCTCTACTCTCTCCATTCTCTCTCCATCCTCCTTCATTCTGTCTCCATCGTCCTCCATTCTCAGTAAAGGTAAGAAGCCAAAAAATTTAATTCAGCCATAAAGAAAATGTGAAGCAACGAATTTTGATTATGTTAAATGTTTGGATTTCTAACAATGAAACATTTGACATTGTTAGGTACATTGCGGTTTGCGTACGAGTTATTTGAAGAAAGGAGGGATTTTTCGGTTTGCGTTGGGGTTTTAATTGACGAAGAGGTGGGATTTTGAAGGTAAGATCTGTTAAAATTTGCATTGTTTCAATTAACTTAGGTATTGATATGTGTTGAAAATATGAAATTGGGCGTTAGGAACTGATGTAAGCGTTTGTTAGGTTAATAAATGTTATTTTTGCCTTGGAATTTTGTAGTTTGCTATGGGTAATTCGTATGTTGGTGGTGAATTATGGACTAGCAATTAAATTTCCAATACTAATAATAATAAGGAGAAGACAGATAATAATAGTAATAGACATTGTGGGTATGTATAAAGAAACAGAGAATAAATAATGGAAAGAAGAAGAAAAAAGAAAATGTTCCTGTGGTGTAAGACACTAATATCAGTTGAAGAAATGATATGAAGCACTTAGAAGTTAATATGACTTAAATTGATGCAGTTGGCACAAAGATGGATGAGTTTAGTGATAATACTGATGACGTAATAAGCGGTGAATACGAGGAAGAAGCTGAATGTTTAGAGGTAATAAATGAATTGAAATGAAATAAGATTATGAATATGTATATTTGTGTCAATAGTTATTGAGGTTGTTGATGAACTTGGACAGGATGAGTTGAATATAGGTGGTGTAAATAAAAGGAGAAGAAAGAACCCTAAAACAGTGGGTGATAAGGTAAAAAACATATTTGTATGTGTTGAACAACAAGTAGTTGCAATTTTATGTTAGTAAGTGATAATGTGCGTTCATTTGTGAAGGGTGTGAAGAAAAGTAAGAAACCGAGATTTGTCTTAACTCGAGATATGTATAGGGTGAGTGGTTTATAGTTGTTTGAACGAGAAATGTGTTAAATTGAGAAACGTTATGTGTGTTGTTTGTAATTAGTTGTGTTTGTATATGTGTAATTGTTACAGAGAAATGATTTGAGTGAGGGTGGTGCAGTCAAAGCAAGGGGAGAAGTATGTAAAACGCAGCTCAAGATGTGTAATGGTTCCCACCCTAATGTAAATTGTAGGGTGGAGAATTTTGGTAGAGTAGTAGGTGGATTTACCCCAATGAAAGTTCAGTGGGTTAAGCAAATGGGTTTTGGTGGGTTGTTGGAGTTGAAGAGGAGAAGATTACCCCGGTCATTGTGCTATTGGTTGATGACATTATTGGATGTTGAGCGGAAGGTGATACAGTTGCCCGGTGGTGTGGAGTACCCTTTGGATAGGAACCAGGTTCATTGGGTTTTAGGTACCCCTTATGGCCCAAAGCGGGTGCCGAAGGAGGCACGTAATGGTCAGTGTAGGAGGGCAGTGGAAGCGATAAGGCTTAAATACGGCATGGGGGTTGGGATTCCTATGGTTAAAGTCCTAGAAAAGGTTGAGGGATTATGTGGTTTGGATGATGAATACGATTTTAAGACTGCTTTCCTAATATTAGCCTTGTGTGATGTATTGTGTCCGACCACTTGCCGAAGGTTGGAAGCAGAACTGGTTGTTGCTGCGACCGTTGCCATGGATGCAACCAGTTATGATTGGTCGACCCTTATAATTGAGAAGCTTTTGGTACATGGTCGTCATTTTGCGGAGAAGTTTCATAAGGATGGTTATGTGAAGGGTTGTGGAGGTTGCACATATTATCTAGCTGTGAGTATTTATATGGTTTTATTATACTGAATTTAATATTGTTAGAATATATGTTATAATGGTATAAGTGTTTAAATGTTTAGTTATTATATGAATTTTATATTTTATGGTTTGTATTGTAGATTTTGTACATAGATAGGCTAAACCGGCCTCCTATGAAATGGGGTATGTTTCCAAGGTGTAAGGCTTGGTCGGTTGCTGACGTGAATCGGGCAAAAAATGATGATGAAAATATGAATGGGGATTATGGGAAAATAGGGGTATGATGATTTTAATTATGTGGTTGAAGTTATGATTTGTTATGAATTTTATATAGTAGTGATAATTAATTGTGATGTAACTCTTATTAGTGCATTGATGTGGCTTATGGGGAGAGGCATCCTCTTATGGCTAGGGACAGTTTGGGTCCACATTCTGAGGCGTATGAGGTAATGTATACGTTTCAATGTTGACTAAGAACATATCTTAGTAGTAGAATATGAAGAATATGTTAAAATCAATTAGTTATTTGTGTTAAAAATTCAACATTACGTTGATCATCATTGAACTTGATATATTTAGCAAAAGAATCAAGCAAAGATAATTTGTTGCATAGCGAGCGAGAGTAGCTATGTAGAAGAAATTTAGCATGTTCAATACAAAAGCCTCAATTTATACATAACATTATATATACATGTTGAAATGTCTCCGGAAATCTCTGGATAATCTTAGAGAACATATCACTGATTTGATATATCACTGATCTCTCTGGTATGTTACTGCTTTAGTGATTTAATACGTGTAAGATCAGGGTAAGAAACATGATATAATATACGTAAAATGTAAGATCTGAAATGTGCATTCCTTTACTGAAATGTGCATTCCTTTATTGGTAAATTTCACAGATTGCGCGGATAGTACTTAGTGGATTGGGTGTTGAACTTCAAGGTGGTGGTGATGTTGGTGTTGGGGACGACAACAATGTGGTTGCGGAATCGGAGTCGGATGGGGAAGCGAATGTTGCACAAAGGAGAAGGGGCCCTAGGGATAACCTTAACCCATATCAGCGGAGGATGATGATGAGGGCACAACAAGGTGGGGAAACTGTGCATGGGCAGGGGGTACATGGTGATGAACGGGAGGGATTTCTTTGGTGAGCGAGGAGTGGCGGCAGGGGGAGGGGGAGGGGGAGGGTTTGATGGCTTTGATGGTGAGGAAGGGCGGCGGGGGAGGGGTTTGAAGGGTTTCATGGGTTTGATGGTGAGCGGGGAAGCGAGGGCGGGGGGGGGTTTGAAGGGTGTCATGGGTTTGATGGTGAGCGGGGAAACGGGGGCGGAGGGGGTTTGATGGTGAGCAGGGATATGGTTTTGAAGGGTTTGATGGTGAGCAGCAGGTGTTTGATGAGGAGCCATTTTTTGAGAGTAGGGAGGAGTTTGATGGTGAGCGAAGGGGTGTTTGGTGAGCAGGGGTGAGGGTGGTCGGCGGGTAGGTGTGCGGGGCGGGGAGGTGAGCGAGGTAGGTGTGCGGGGGCAGGGAGGTGAGCGAGGTAGGTGTGCGGGGAAGGGGGGTGAGCGAGTAGGTGTGCGGGGGAAAAGGGCGGGGAGGTGAGCGAGGTAGGTGTGGAGGTAGGTGTGCGGGGGCGGGGGGGAGGTGAGCAGGAGGGTCAGGGAAGTGTAAATGGGGAGCAAGATTGTGGTGAACAGAGTGACAAGAAAAAGGGAGAAAATTCTAATAGTTGTGAGAGTATCCCATCGGTTAGTAGCCTTGTGAACAGGCTTACCTTTGGGTTAGGTAATGAAGACACGGGGAATGAGGTTTACATGTCAAGGTATGAGTGGGGTTCGTGTACGTTTAAGTCGAGGCCAAGTGTAGTTAATGAGAAACTTGGTGACAACATAAGTGGGGATAGTAATAGGCGGAAGAGTAGCCATGTGAATGAGGTGGTTTCTGGATGTTTGTCACAAACAACAGAAGGGCAGAAAGTAAATAAGAGTAGGAAACGTAGGTGTACTAGGCCAAGTGTCAAGTTGAGGGAGGAGGAGTTTGTTGTTCAGATTGTACCGAGGTCGTATCCGAACTACAGGGCTAGGATAATGAGACTTGTAGCTGATTATGACACGTTCGAGGCGTAAGTAAATCTGCTTAGTTGTTTTTAATGTGTTTTAAAATAATTTTGTTTATATGATGTTGATATATATATAACGATGTTACTGATAATGAAATGTTCGAGGCGTTATGTAGTAAGGATCACCATCCGGAAGCTTTAGTGTTGGTTAAGTGTGGTCATTGCACAGCTTCACTGAGCGATTGTTATTCTGTTGTAAATCCAAATGTCGAGGTGGCTATGAATGTGAGTGACATGAATGAACAAGTTTTTTTGTATTACAAGCATTTATTAATGAATGATATGTTTCCCTAATTAATTATTGGAATGTATAGTATGTTAGTGTAGTTGGTGCTATGTACACATGATTGTGGAGGAAAAAATTTGTAGATGCTAGTGTTCGATACGTGATGGAACCTACATATGCGGTACGCACCCCTTTGTTTGTAGTGTTCTTATTGTTGTATTTGTTATTATGTTTACGGACTGAATTAGTTGTTATATTGTTAGTCTGTTGTTCTTGAAGAGGTTGGGGACCCGAGTGGTTGGTCATCAGCAAAGTGTGCTGCAAGGAGATATGCTGACAACTTACAGGGCGTTAAGTCAGCAAGAATGTTTGTGGTAAAGTAGAATGATAGTACATTAATGTTATTGATTTTGATATAATCTTTGGTGGTTAGGTGAATGAGTGGGTTGTGTTTGATTCTTAGGTGTTTGTACCCGTTTTTGAGGGGAGTAGTTGGTGGTGTGCTGCGTTTTGTTTAAACACAGAGGAGGTTTGGCTAATTGACGGAAACTCGGAGAAAGCTGACCACGGGGAATCCATTGATAAACTTGTAAATAAACTTTAACTTTCAGAACATATTTTCTTGTGAATGTGCATGGTTATTGAAGATGTTCAGTTGTGGTTGTAGGCGATTGGTGTGGATTTCTTCCTCACGTACTTGGATGTTGATTGGGTTAGTGGAGAGACATCGCGGTGGGCTAGGAAAGATGTTTTCGTGGGGACCAAAAAACATGGGTAATTACTTAATTGCAGGCTTACCTGCCTACACATACAAGTTAAATAAGTAACTAATGAAGTTATTGTTTTGGTTTTGTTTAGGCACAGCTCCGGGATTCAGATGTTACTTGCTATGAAAGGATGTGCAGCTCGACTGAAGGCGGAGTGCACTATGGTACGTTGTAATCGATAATAGTTATTATGTGTTTTGTGAATTATATTTATCATTAGTTTACTTAGTTAATTTAAATATTGCATAAGCCTGGCAACTTGACGGAGGAGAGGAGTTGGTTACTAACCGAAGATATCTTATGCGATGAAAATGAATTGAAGGGCACCGTGAAGGACATGCTTGACAGATTATGAGGTTCTTCATTAGTTTAGGTCCTTTCTTTTGCGAATATTGTATATATGAATATAAATGTGAGGCTACGAAAAAGGTCAGCATTAGTTTAGCCAAAAATTTTGAGCTGCTGTACTTGAACTTGAGAAAAAACCTGGTCTTGTTGAAGGTATGTACTTTTGTCACCCATGTATGGCGTGGTTGCTATGTACTTTTGTGAGCTCCAATAGTGAAAGAAGAAAGCGCACTTCTTGTTCTTAGTCATTGGGTTAAAGTTGCTGCTTGTAGCACACTTTAAGTGTGCTTGTAGCACACTTAAAGGACAACAAAAGTTGATGTATTTTTTGGAATATATGATAAATTCCTTCATTTAGTTTTTTAATGAACAAGTTGAATATATGTGAGATATTGTGTTTTATGATGATTTTTCGTGAATGTTGTATGGGAATCCCATCATTATATTCCCAGGTATGGTATTGGAAGAACAAAAGCTAAGGTCTTAACACAACCATTTGTGAAACATTTGGAAAAAAATTAGATGGGTACAATAAATAAATATGATGTGGCTAGCAATTACCAAATGTGAACTGTCAAAGTTGGAAAAAAATGAGATGGGACAAAAAAAAAAATCTGATCTTTGATTACTAGGCCCACTGTGGGAACTTTGATTACTGACTATTTCGGCCCATTACTTTGGCCACTAACGCAATAAATGATGTGGTTTTATGTCTAAGTTTACGCAATCATATCAAACCGTCTACAACTTGTATCAAATTTGAAGGTACTGAGGTCAGCTTGTACAATATTCATATCAGCTGCTATTGTTATCTTATCAAAAGTATTTGAAAATTTCTTTTACTTAAAACATATAATATACAAATAGTAGAAACAATATGTGTTAAAAACAGGTAATGCATAATAAAGTACTGAAGTTTATTATTGCATTTTAATTTTGAAAATAAAACAATACATAAGAGGTAACGCAGACCGTTGAAGCTAGTAAAATCGAACAGTTTGCACATTGCTATATAACCCTAATGGTCCTATGCAGAATTCGGCCCTCCTTTGAGGTAGATTAGTAGATAAAACCACACGGGCATGTCTACGTGTTATTCCTTGTGTCTCTTCTTTTGTGAGGAAGATTCGGGTGTCAATTAATCCGGTCCAATACATTCCTAGACTAGGTTGAACCAACCTTCCACTAGTTCTTACTTGGTGAACATGACCGGTTGGAACAACCGATCTCCCAATAACTTCGGTCACCTCGTTTGTGATTATGATAGCGGAGTTGTATGCAACGGCTAATGAATTAAGAGTGTTGCCCACTTTGCGGAGAAATATGTTTCTACTAGTTATAGCGTTATAATTAAAATATGATCGGCATAGGGCCGTGATTGAATCTAGTACCACAAGGCGGATAGGCCGACACGTTTGTAACGAATCTTCCATAAGGGTCTGAAGATTATGTAAGACAATAATCATTTCATCTGGGGTAGAAATTTGTTTAACTATTATGTTGTCAAGGGATTCTCACACGAATCGTAAATTCTGGAACATGCCATTGCCAATGTGTTGGCCCTTGTTGCTGGAAAAGGGCCGCTTGTGTTCAAGTATATAGATCCACAATAAAGTCCCCCTAGTGTTGGAGGCAATTGTGCACACATTACAGCTTGTAGGCATATTTGGGTTTTCCCGGCTGCATTCTCACCACAAAACTCAGTTATACACCCTGTTTGAATTCCCCCGTTCAGCATCTCGTCCAGGGAAGTACAATTAAGAGTTATTTTAGTTTGGGACATATTTAGGAATGTATATAAATATTAAATTAAGTTATTATATTTAAAAAATTTATAAATGAAGAATGAAAATACACTGAAATGTTTTTGTGAGAGATATACCCGGGAAAATGAGAAATATTTTGTCAATTTATAGACCATATCCCATTCTTCACTACCTACACACGCAAAATAAAGCTGGCGAAAAACATGTGGCCGGTTTTTAAGCCCATTAAACGATACAAATAAAAGCACACCCCACTAGTCTGCAAACCGAAAATGGGCTGGCATAGATGAGATGGATGACTGACGCAGCATTGGGCTTCGTGTGTGTCAGGCTATATGTGCAGCCTACATTTGCAGCGTATTGACCAAAAACCAAATGACCAAAAAGCTTAGCTAATGAAGACGAAAATAGTAGGCCAACTTTGACTCAATAATAACCGCATTATAACATAAAATGAATTAGTACATATAGTTCACGTAATATAGTTAACGTAAAATGAGGACATATGTAAATTATTACTACTTATAATAGCCGATTGAAAATTATTAACGCCAAATGTGATCATATTACACCAAATTTATTTAAAAATTTCGGGTCCTGAACGAGTCATCCCATAGCATGCAACTGGACAATCTCGAATAAACTCATTTTAGCGTCCCTGAAAAGTGGGGAAACAAAATAAAATTAGTATTTACTGATCAAGTATATAGTAGTAAATCAAAGTAATGACATATAACTGTAAATACATATTGTTATTAGTGAATGACCTTTAACAAAATCTTCATCCTTATGTCCCCCATGTCATTCACAGGTATAGTACCAAAATGAAGTTTAGTTGGGTCCCACATAACAACGGTGCCGCCGGTTTCACGAAAGCCTGGTGCATGGAGCCACCTCATGTTAGCTCCTCCAGCTCGGTACCATAAAGAGTGGAATTGAGTAGCTGTTGCCCGAATCTCTAATAATACAATGAATCGCGGACGCTGGTCGCGAATTACTGCAAACAAATTGTGAATGAAACCTGGCCTCGTTATTCCCCTCGTACTCCATATTATAATAGGAGTATGTAACGCAATTAAAGGGGAATTATTGTTCATTCTTGGGTGTATCTTAAGAAAATTGAATGGCCTAGAGCTCCCGTTTTGCCTCGCAATCCATTCCTTTATGACAATATTGATCTGATTCATTTCCCCTATTACATGCAGAATCTCCATGGAATCTTCAAATGTAGCCATGCTTAGATGAAATGGTCGCATGCGGAGGAGTAAAACTCTTCCTCTGTTGTACATAATGGGATAAGGGTCCATCATACTTTCGAACCGCCACGGAACAATTAAATGTTCGACGTGTTGCATGTCGAGTTGGACCATCTCCCACTTTATGAACACCCGTATTGCACTTGGAAGGCCACCTAAATCAGCTAATGATGGTACGTACGCGTATTTAACGTACCCATCCGGCCCAAACATGTATAATGGTAACATATGTTCAGGCCATGAACAGAAAGGAATTCTCATTAGGTGTCGCACTTGTGTGGAACTTAGGTAGACTCGGTTTTCTTCACACACATCATCTCTTGGAACGTGGTAAAAGTAGACATGTTCGTTGACGTTGACTTGGGCCGTGTCCCTAACGAAGGGGGGGGTTTGCCGAACCACCAACTCGGGTGTGTTTTCGTAGGCTGAAATTAGGTGGTGGGGGTAGTATGGGATACGAATTCGCCATATGTGTGATTGTGTGAGGAAGGATGGAAGAAGGTTGAAGGTGTGTGCAACGGTTTGTGTGGGGTGTGGAGGGAGGGTTTATTTATAATAAAGGTACATGTGGGGTACATAAGGGAAGGGATGTTTTAGGCAAGATATAATATAAAATATGGAGTGTTAGTAGTTAAAAAAAAAAAACTTTTTTCAAGTTATAAAACACACCCTTTACTCCATTGAAACCCCCTTCTCAAAAATCAGAACAAAATGGAAGGGTCTGCATCTAGTAATTCCAATTCAAGTTTGCGGAGAAAAAACACCTTAAAGTGTTACCACAAGCGTGAAGCAAAATTGCGTACTGCCAAAACCGGATCTAACGCCGGGTTGAAGTTCTTTGGGTGTTCTTCATGGCCGGTAAATTAACCTTCTTTAATTCTCACATATAATATTGTAATTTGCATATGTTATATATGTTTTCATGTGTGAATTGTCTAATTTTGTAGTCCGATGATTGTGGGTTCTTCATTTGGGAGAACGATTTGCAAACTCCGTTAATGGATGATATTTTGAAGAATAAAGATGCATTTATACAGCAACTAATGGGTGCCAACAAGAAATTGGAAGCTAAGGTTGAGAAGCTTAAGGAAAAGAAATTGGAGATGGAAAAATTAAACAGAGATCTTCAATTGAGGATGGAGTTCATGATTAAGATGGAGAAGATAGTGATTGCACTAATTTTAGTACCAATGTTCATTTATGTGTGTATTAAATTATAAATGTTGGAACTCATTTCGCAATGAAAGGTGCAACTTTTTCAACATTTGACTATGTACGTTTTGATATGATTATGTAGGTGTTCAACATGATTCATGAACTATTGGACCAAATTACTATCCAACCTGATATGATTTTAAAAAATTATTTTAAAAAGAAATTAAAATGTATAACTAATAATTTCATACAATAACTATTTGAACAAATAAATAGATATTAAATAAATGCATCCAACTTATTAATAGGTTTTAAATCTTCGAATTTAAATGTTCCTTGATAAGCCATGAATTGGAACTTCAAATCTTGGAATTGTTTTTCATATACAAATTACATATTATAAATAGTCCTTTCTGATATGATTCGCCGTACTCCAGATATGATTCAACGTACTTCAGATATGATTCAACGTACTTCAGAAATAATTTAAGATATGCTACATGAATAGTGTACGAGCATTCAAATCTTCATATTATACTTTATTACTGACTACACATTACAAGAATCTTATTTATGGACTTAACAGTGCAACACTACAATGATCATTCACTACTCAGTAAACATTTGGACCATTGTTAATGTTAATGATGGACTTAAGAATTACTGAACATGAATATGATCATTCATTACTCACGATGGACCCAATGAGCTACGTTTGCTTAGCCAATGACCCAATTACTTAAGTTCATTATGTTTGCTTAGTCATACATGAATCTTAGTAATTCTCGTAATGTTTAGTAAAAGCCATGTAAATGATCATTAACATTAACAATGGTCCTACTGTTACTTAGTAATGAATGATCATAGTAGTGTTTACATAGTAAGACATAGTAAGTGCATGTAATCATATCGTACACATCATAAATCATATCATTGACTATATTAATCATATCACATAAATGGATAATCATATCATATAAAAGTCATAGTGTACACAAATGGATATTGATCTTAGACTAAAAGTTGAAAGAATGGCTTCATAATAACTAATTTAATAGGAAGTTATGAAGCTACATACACTATATAAAATCTACATAGTAGGCGGAAATTGATGGTTGTGAATCTTGGTGTGGAGCGAGATTTAAAATGTAAAAAAAGGTGGGAGTCACAATAAATGATATGCTGCAGATAGCATCATTTGTTATAATCTAAAATATGATGACTCCTACGTTTGGTCATTTGTTATAATCTTGGTAATTGAGAGTTAATAGATAGCATGTTTTGTTTTCTACACATATGAATTTCTTTTAGACACATATGACTTCATAAATAGTTCGCATTATGTTTTTTCGCATTATGTAATGGTGCGAGATTATCCATTTATGTACACTATGACTTTAATACGATATGAATATCCATTTATGTACACTATAACTTTAATACGATATGAATATCCATTTATGTACACTATGACTTATATATGATATGATTATCCATTTATGTACACTATGACTTATATATGATATGATTATCCATTTGTGTACACCATGACTTTTATATAATATGATTATCCAATTATGTGATATGATTAATCTAGTAAATGATATGATTAATCTAGTGAATGATATGATTAATGTAGTGCAGGATATGGTTTATGATGCATACGATATGATTAGTGAAATCGACCTAATGTTTACATTGGGACCATTGACAACGTTAATGATCGTTTACATCACTTATACACATTACGTGAATAATTAAACACTACTATGATCATTCATTACTAAGTACACAGTAGGACCATTAACAATGTTAATGATTGTGTTACATGGCATTTACTAAACATTACGAGAATAACTAAACACTAGTACGACCATTAACAATGTTAATGATCGTTTACATTGCTTACTAAACATTACGAGGATTACTAAACACTAGTAGGACCATTAACAATGTTGATGATCGTTTACATGGCTTTTACTAAACATTACGAGGATTACTAAACACTAGTAGGACCATTAACAATGTTAATGATCGTTTATATGGCTTACTAAACACTAGAATTACTAAACATTAGGTGGATTTCACTAATCGAACATAACCAACTTAACTAATTAAACGACCGAACATTACCACATTCAGTAAACCATTAATTGGGCACGACGTATATCACATCTCCATCAAGAACACCTTCAGTATCGAAAGTACCGTCAAGGTTAACACGTGCACCTTCATGGTACAATGTAACAAATTCGGGGTCTATCCCCGAAATGGAAGCCCATAGATCAGCCAACCTCCTTAGTTGTGTAGTGCATTTCATCCGCAAAAGTTCCACCGTAGGCTTGGTGTGCAGGTCACGCATTGTGACAAAGTAGTAATCCGGATCAATGTCAGGATCAGCAGCAACTGAGTGTCCTGACTGCAATATTAGACGAGAAGTAAACGATAATGTAGGTGTTGATGTGCACTTTATATACATCATGATATGATTATATGTCGTTTAAATAATATTTACACCATACATGATATGATTATACAAACATTTGATATAATTTCATGAACCCTGGATATTACAACAATTAACAAAAAAAATCTTTAACAACAAATTTTATTATATCATTTCACAACATATGTGACATTTTACTAACTGCAATTTATAAAGTATGATTAAAAATAAAAGATAATTAAGAAATAATTGAAATTCACTTCAAAATAAAAGATAATTAGGAGATAATTGAAATTCACTTCAAATTAATACCTTCGAATAAGCAAGTATAAGCTCAACGTCATCAAACACGTGCAGAAATGGAGCGGAATCGCTGCTTAAGAATTCACCTCGACAAGTCAGATATAGATCATCGGGGTCCACACCAACACGTCTCCCGTACAAGTTATATAACTCCAAAAATGGAGTGTGTAAACCAATAACATATGACACACCATTGTCGGCTAGATCGCCCGATTTCACATGGACCCTAACCATTTCTGCATTAGCCACCATATTTGGAAATCTTTTTAACACAATCACGGTTTGATGTGATTTTATACCAATTGTGGTTTTAATCGTTGGATATGTGGTTTTATACCAATTGTGGAGTTAAGGATGATGAAGTATTAAATTTTGTTAGGTGAGTGTACACTAGCATTAAATACAATCTATTTTGTTTATTCTTTCTTATGACACACCAGAAACCATTTTCTGGCCACGAGGTTGTATTGTTTCTTAATTATCTCATGCATTTATTTTCTTTGGCCCACTACGTATTGCATATATGGCCAAAATCACCAAAATTTAACCCATTGCCCCACAAAGTATTACATTGAAACGGTGGCCCATTCATTATGCCTCCCCCTTGTTTTTTTAATTGATAAGTTCTCAATTTCTCTCTCATCCACCTTTCTATTTCTGTAATTCGAAAACCAAGCAAAACTCCCCTTCCTCTTTACTTTGAAGTTATGGAAAAACTTACTCAACCATTAATGGAGGCTGCGTTTAAATCGAAAACGAAGGAGGAGATGTGGATTTGCAGAGAACTTGTCAATTCTATAGCAGATCGAAGCCCTTACGCGAGGAATATGTACGAGAGTGGTGAAGCTGCCAAATGTTTGAGTGAGACGAGCATGCGGGTTTTCGAGGCGGTCTTCAATGATGCGGGGAAGTGTGAGGCCGAAATTGCTAGTGAAAAAGGGAAGGGAATTATGGGTAGTCATGTTCGTAGGAGGAGGAATCCACCTCGTCGGGGTAGAGGGGTTCAGATTTGTGAGATTGAAGAGGATGGACTTTGTAAGAAGAAGCGTTTGAACGAGTTCCCTCCAATTGTGTGTGCTCTGAGGGCCGTTTCGGATGATGAGAGAAAAGCCCTAAAATTGAAGGAGGTGAATATGGAAAAACAGGTGATGGATGATGAAATTGATGAAATTAGTGATGATGACGACTCTGAGATGTATGTTGAGCATAAAATGTATGTTGAAGGTGATGATGGCAACCTAATTAGGTTTTGGGTTGTCGGGGATTGGGATGCAGAACTCATTGAAGCCGGGCATGACATACCGATTAGCCCTTGCACAAGCAGCGAGTTTGATCCCCCAAATAAAAGTCCACCACCTTTCTGAGGTATTGTCCAATTAACTCAGTTTACGCATGTTTTTTTTTGTTTTGTATTTGTAAAATTTGATGATTGTGGATGGTTGTAAATGATGATGTTGTTGTTGATGTATTGTGGTTGTGGATGGTCGTTGATGGTGGTTGATGGATCTTGTGATGGTGGTTGTGGATGGTTGTTGTTTGGATTGTGATGGTGGTTGATGGACCCTGGATTGTGGACTGTGGTTTGTTCATGGATTGTGGTTGTGGATGGTGTAAATGATAATGTGTTGCTGTAGATTGTGATAAAATTTTGATGATGTGTTGTCTGCAAATATGTGTTTTGGGTAAATGATAATGTGTTGTTGATGAGGTTACAATGATAATGTGTTGTTAATGAGGTTACAATATGATGTGTTTTGTTCATGTAAGGTTATTTAGAGTATGAACATCTAAGGTTAAAATGATGAAATTAAAAGGCGTACACAAACTATATTTACACAAAACCAGATACAACAAACTAATACATAGTTTAAATCAATTTTATTTAACAAAAATAAATGTCAATCAATCGATAACTATTATTCCATTTGTAACTAATTACAAAAGATATAACTCCCCTCAAAAAACAATTACTAAAGATACAACGTAACCAAGAAAACAACTCTACGTACTGTAAATAAATCATAAATTTAGATTTTAATTTCGACAGTTAAAACAATTGTGGTACCTCAAATGTGAGATAAAGAGTACAGAACATGGCCTTACTGATAAAAGTCAACTATAAAGTTTACCTTCGAGTGGTTTCCGCCGTTGCCGCCTATTTTTCATATACTATTAGAATTGTGTTTTATACTACTTACTATTCTCTCTGTTGATATATGAGGCTAAAGTAATTGGTTAGCTGTCCGACTTTCAGATGAGAGGTGAAGATTCAAATCTCACCAATCTCATTGTAGAAGAGATCCAATTATTCCTCTTCTTATAAGCTATGGTTATATGAGGCAGTCTCTGCTAGTTGTTGCTGCCTTTGACCTTCAATGCCTCAATCATGGCATATTGCAAGGTTATCCAAGCTAATCTTATCCAAGCTTCCTTCACCTTAACAATTAAATCATCAATGTCTTTAGGAAATGTTATCCAAGCTTCCTTCCCTCACTGTTTTGATATTTTGGCATCCTCCCACACCTCCCTTTTCTATGTGTACTTGCTTGTTGTGCTTTTCTGAATAATCTGGTAATTGTTGATTTATGCACACCCAAATCTTTTGCAAGTTTAGTTTGAGAACCCCATGGAAGCTTGTTGCCTGTCCTAATACCCAACAAATTAATTGTAAACAATCTGTCTTTTCTTCTCGTCACTTAAGTCCCGATTTGCTTTCCTTACTAACACCTGATCCATTGTGTTATTTGTGCCCACAGTTGATGCCACTAATCCTTGTTCCATGAGCGGCCTGTCAGCGTCAAAGAAGCCTTCATCGTAGTCCCCCATTTTGCTGATGAAGAAGATTGAAGACAGTGGAAGAAACTCATGCTGCTCCTTTTGTTTTGTAAATCTCTGTAAATTTTTGCTAACTAAACATTAAGTAGGAGTAAACATTTAAGTGCAGTGTGCATATTGTGATGGATGAAAGTGTGTTAATGACAGAAAGGAAGTCCCTCTTTTGGATGATGTAAATTTAGCTAAGTTTACATTTTCATAAAATATTTTGGTGGGAATTTTCCCCACTGATTATTGAAATCACCCTAGTTCAATTGTTGCAACTAATACGGAGGGAGTACAGTTCAGTTTTCCAAATTATATTACAAAAGCTTTGGCATCCAACAAGTATAATACAAATATATAATACACATGTCTAATACAAGTTCGAATCACGTACGGATAGATTGACATCCAAACAACCAATTTCAGGTGTCGCTAAAAGACGTGTAAAGTATCCTACAGACCCATCTCCGTCAACCATTTCAATGCCTCCTCCTCCTCCAACTCCCGAAATTGATGTTGATCCAACCTATAACAATACAAAGTTGTTACTCTATAACAATACACAATAACTAATATATTTATTCACCAACACATCGTTAACAGGTTACCTGTATGCCTCTTCCCCATCCCACACCACTTGGGGTACATGTCATATCAATAATCCCGCCTCCATGCTATTAATAAGACATGTAAAAATAAATGTTTTAATGTACTTTCACTTATATATTAATCAACAACATCAAATAGTTTCACTTATAAACATTATTGTTTATTAGCTAAATTTTAATATACCTCTTCTTCATTTCGAACCCCTGCGCTTACGAATTCCTCGGTTAGATCACCTCCCGCCTACCTTCTTTTGCTGTTTTTCTTTTTTCTTCGTCCCCACATTTTCATTCTCCACTGCCAATGTATTTCCTTTCTTCTTTCCCGCTTTCTTCCTACCTTCTTCCACGGCAGAATAGTAACGCTTACTACGAGTTCTATGGGCCACCTTCCGGCAAGGGGGATCTATGACATTCAGTTTCTCTACGGGATCCACTTCATGACTTTCCATATCTATTTTCCGCTTCTTATTGTCCACAGATGGGGGTGATTTATTCTTCACCATAGTTACCACACCGGAGTTAGGGGTTGCATCCACCTCTCCATTTATTCTACTCCTCGCCATAACAATGTTCTCATCCACTCTTATATCCAACAATTGCAAATCATCCATCAAAATACCAACAACTTCATCATAAACTACGGCTTTATCACAAATACCATCAAACCTATCAAACAACTTATCACGCCGCCTAACTTCATCTGTTTTCGAGGGGTCATGATATGCAACCTTAACCCTTGTATGTTTACGTTGCACATCTTTTCTCCATCGACGTAAAATGTACTTTTCCGGTACATCAAACTCATTATGAATGTCATACGCCTTTATCATGTGCCTACACATAATCCCATGACACTCAAACATTTTACATGCACACATCACTTCCTTCGAGGAAGTGTTGTAAGTAACCTTGTAATTCCTTTTTCTGTTCGAAGGTTTGTCTTTCTTCGTCTCCCGACATCGAATCCATACTCGATCTTCAACTACATGCTCCACGATATTATCAGACAACACATTCTTACCATGCACAGTCAAGTACATCATTCTACTGCACTCCCTCTTGAACCTCTTTGAATTTGGAATCCGTGTATACCTTCTGGAAAACCGCCTCCACTGAAAAAGCACTAACCAACGTTCGGGCATATCTAGCTGAATGCGCATCACGATCCTTCTCATCATTAGCACGAACCTCCATAGCCTCACAATACCGTTCCGCAAATTCAAACAACCTTGTATGCTTATTCACATAGCCATCAAAAAAGCTATTAATACTCTCAACTCGTTGTGTGGTTTTCATTCCTGCCCAAAACATATGCCGAAGATATGCAGGGACCCACATTGTCCTTTCACGGAATAAACCTACACAAACATACACCCAACATGTATCAAATAATATAATACATACACATGTAATTATAAACACCCTACTTACAACACCTATTTAATTTCAAGTGCCAATGACCACCATTACTGTGTGCCCAATAACTAATAATTTGTTTACAGCACTTCTTACCTTCTTAAATTAATAATTGTCTTCACTGCCTAAATAGAGTAATATGCCATAGCATACCACGGGAAGGGCCTGTGAGCTCTTGTACGTCCAATAGTGAGGACTTCTTACTTCCTAATAATTTAGAAATGGCTTCAATATAAAACTAGCAGCATAGCAAGACAACATAAAGGACAAAAACTAGATTGGCAGGACTCAAATGCAATTGGCAGCAACATCGTTTCTATCTTAATTCACACAAAATGCAATTGGCAGCAACAAGATTTCAAAGTCCAGCTTCTGTGTAAGTCAAGCTAAATTTCGCTTTGTATGCACTTTCACAAAACTACTTTTGTTATACTCATATATTTTTTTCCCACTTTTCTTAAACTAAAACCAACATTTCTAAAAGGTTTTTGTTGTTGTTCTTTATCAACTTTTCTTGAAAAACAATCCTATTTTCGCAAGACTTCTTCAAAATATGTGTACAAATATGACAATGAATGGTTAGTGTCTTATTAATCTTATTGTTTCCTATAATATGATAAGTTCATACAAACAATCATTGTTTCTCATATGTAACAATGTGCTTAAATAATAATTAATAAGCAAGACCTATAACAACACACTAACCTGCTAGCCATTCATTGTCACTCAACTTGTACTTCACAACAACAGTACTCCAGCTATCCTCAAATTCTTCCGCATCCAAGCTATCATAAATGGAATTCAAAAGCTCATCTTTGAATGCATCATACCCCTTATACATCCCCAACTTCGAACAAAACTTCTCTGTTATGTGCCATAGGCACCAACGGTGTCGAGCAGTCGGCATCGAAGTTAATAATGCTTTTCTCATTGCAGCACACTGGTCCGTAAGTATACCCAAAGGTGCCTTGCCACCCATACAAGAAAGCCAGGTTGAGAAAAGCCACTCGAAGGTCTCCGTATTCTCATGCGACAACAACGCACATCCAAGGAGAATGCTTTGCCCGTGATGATTTACACCAACAAAATTACAAAATGGTAGCTCGTACTCATTTGTCAATTACGTTGCGTCAAAGCACTCAACATCCCCAAACTCTTCGTACGCTGCTCTACTCCGAGCATCAACCCACATTATGTCCTTCAAAGTATTCGTCTCGTCCACACGATGCATATGAAAAAAATTCCGATTCCCCATGAGTCATCTTATTAAAATAATCAAGCATCGCATTATAATCACCATCCTTTAGTTTCAACCTCTTCACCTTACTAACTTCATTCCTCAAATCCCGCTCCGTAACAACCCAATTCTCTACACCATTCCTTTCTCTAGCTAGACATCCATGTATCGAGATATCTTAACCCCAGAGTTATAATCATTAAACAATTTCCTCCTTACATGATTATACAATTCCTCCTTTCGATACATGCTAATGTGCCGTGATTTTGATGGCGTTGGATCATGGTTCTTGTGTTCAAGTACTACTCTCCTCAATTCCCATTCCCCACACTCTTGCATGCTTGCATAAATATTGGCCGGACATTCACACTTTTTGGTTCTCTTCACAACAACATCTTCACACTCCATAGAATCGGTCACTACTAGTCTTTTACCGCCACCTTTCGCTCTTTTACGCCTATCCGGCTTACCATAGCACTCACATGTCCACGTTCCACTACGCCGTTTCCGTTCTACACCCAATTTCGAATTATATCTTGAAGCTGCCGGACAATGCCAAAACCTTCTTGCTTGGCAAATTTTCTATAGTAACTTTCAACTCCATCCCAGCTAGGGAACATCATACCGACGAATGGGGCAGGTACCATACCTACCTCTCCAATTCTACAACCACTAACCTTCCCATCTGGAGTCACCGCCACTATGGCATCTCCCTCCACATGTACTCCCTCAACAATATCACCATCCCCCACATACATTTCTCCATTCATAATATATAACTCTGGAACCTGCATTAGTATTAGCATATAATTTCATTAAAATGTGCAAATTACAACCTCATTCACTTCAAACTAAGAACACTTTAATCCTCTTTAACATCAGCTCAGTTGACAAAATAATCTACAGCATTATTCTTACTTCAAATATTCCCCAATTCAACATCAACTACTAATCCATTTAATTCATAAAATCTGCTTTGCCTTCATATTTCATTTACAAATTTACATTTTTCTTCTTCTATAAATTTTCTATACACATTCACTTCGACAAAGTATATTTCTACAGACTTAAAAATTTCATTTATTGCCAATCATTGTCATTCATTTATTTCCATACTACACATATTAATTGCCAATCATCTAATTTATTACATTCCATGACATTTATTACATAACAACAAATATCTATTCTACATATATGGCCGAATTACAAAGTTATGATCAAATACAACAAACTTACATTCTCTTCATCCTCATTTCGCTGCTCCTGTAATTCTTCTTCATCGACATTTAATTCATCTGCTTCAAATCCATCGCCATGCTCACCAGAAGAACTCATACCAACAATTTTTTTGTTAATTTCGTGTTTTTTTTTTGGTGCCCTAACTTTGTTGCTCTTCTCTCTGTTTTCTTCGAACCAGCATAATTAACACTTCACTTCTCTTCACACCTGCTGTAACACATTTACTTCCGTTTTTGCCCTTGCTTTTTGAATGAAATTACAAGTTTACCCCTGGTAGGGGCAACTACCGCCCCATACCGGGTATGGGACAATACTTTCTCGTGGTTTGAGGGTTGATGTGTAAATGTCCGTTGAGGCCAAACAAAAATATCCCAACTTTATTAAAACCCTTGTAAGTTGTTAGTAACTTTGTCTACAATGTTCTAATACCTTAAGGGCCTGTTCTCCCCAGCTTATGTTCAGTTCAGCTCAGCTCAGCTCAGTTCAGTTCAGTTCAATTCAGTTCAGTTCAATTCAGTTCCTAAATGATAATCATTACCATTAATTAGTTATAATTTAATTCAGTTCAGTTCAGTTCAATTCAGTTCAGTTCAATTCAGTTCAGTTCAATTCAATTCAATTCAGTTCAGTTCAGTTCAGTTCAGTTGTTTTATACCGAATAGAACATGCCCTAATACAATGACAGTTTGATTCTAATCGTATAACATAGTTTGTTGGTTGTTCTTTGATTATTCCCAGAATTAGTTATACTAAACAGTTCAAAATACTAAATTAACAACAAACCTCCAATATCTAATAGCTAGTATATAAGCTAACCATGACTACAACAACTGACAACTATCATACCAGCTTTATTTTTTTAATTAATTGTTATGCTTTCTTTTTTTTTTTACTGTTTTTCTTTAATTGTTATACCTTTATTTTTTTTCCTTATATAGTATCCTATTACATTAACTTTTTACACTTTTCTACTTCTACCCTACCACCCATTTTTAGGGTGTCTTTAACGCAAGTCTGGAAGAGTTAATTGCAAGAAAAAGGGGAAGGAGTCTGGAAGAGGGTTTTGGATTCCAACTCTCTCTGACTCACGTTGAATGCATCAAAATGGAGTGGGTCCCACGTCAATCAAAAGGTAGTTTTTTAATTCCTCCTCCAAACTTGTGTGGAACAACAACAACATTTTAATGCTTTTGCCAATTAAAATATGACACCTGGCTTTTTATCCAAAAAAAAAAAATTCGACCAACATTCAATGGTACTCCCTCCGTCTCAAAATATAGTTCTCATTTCCCTTTTTTCACGGTAATTTATGCAAGTAGAATCAAAGAGGGATAGTAAAGTTTTTTTGTTTATTTAAATAAATGTTATATGGGAAAAGATGATTTTAGGAGAGAGAATGAAGAATAATGGGTGAAAGAGCATTAATTGTAACACTTGGGTTGAATAAACAAAACAAAAAACAAAATTCAAGAAGCAAATAAATGATGGGACACGGTTTTTCTAGACAAATTACGGAAAAATGTGGAACTAAATATGGAAATGGGAACTATATTTTGGGACACCCAAAATGGAAATAGGAACTATATTATGGGACGGATGGAGTATTATTTTGTCAAAACGCCTATAAATAACTCTTTGTCTGTATTTTTTTTTTCATTCATCCAAATTCTTCTATATCAATTTTCTTTTTCTCTCCAAAACTATTTTATCCTCTCAAAAAATTATCCACCTATTGTATTTTTAATGGATCCAGAACAAAATTTCAAAACTATATATTCTCACGACATATTAAGTAATTAACGTTGTAGAAGAAAAAAAAAACATAAAATACATTAAATATAAAATAATATGTTAAACTTTTTGTAGAGAGTATGGAGAGAGTCTGAGGGATAAATTAAAGTGTAAAACTGGAATGAGTCTGGAGTAAGTCTGAAGAATAAAAAGTATGTAAAAGTTAATAGTCTGAAGGTTGGGTTTGAGTTTGAGGGATAAACACACCCTTAGTCCACCTAAAATCTTTCCATCTACCCTATTTTTCTCTCTCCTATATTATTTTAATGCTTCTTTTACATTTTCCAAAACCAAACATTTTTTTGTACTTCTTCCTTGTTTTTTGCACAATTTATATGGTTCTCCCCCAGACTCAATTCTAACTATTGAATAAAAATGGAGGGAGTAGTATTTATGGCTAAAGCCTTGTACATAACCGGACCGTCCATATAATACACCAATTGCCACATCAACCCCCAACATACCCTATTATGATCATTAATTCATTATATACAATTTTGCACCAAATTTTAGAAAGACCTAAAATCACCATGAAATTATGATTACAATATCATAAGCAATATTGTTAGGATCTGGATCCCAGTTTGGATCGGTAAGGGGGGTAGGATCAAATCGGTAGAATCGAATCGTAGGATCGTAAGATCCTACCAAATTGCAAAAAATAGTAACAAAAATGCTTCCAAATGAATAAATACACATCTTTCAAACAATATGGATGCTAAATACCTAGATTTTCTCACAGAATATTGATATTTCAAATTTAATATGGCTTCGCAAGAGTCATAAAAGATTAGAGAAGAGAAATATTTGCGTGTATGAAGTTGGGTAGTCATTTATTGGGCTAAAAGGAAAAGTTAGTTGCTTTAGGGATCATTTTAATAAGTAAAGAAGTAGGATCTTCCGATCCTGACCGATTCTAACCGATCCTGATCGATCCTGCAACAATCTAAGTGAATAACAGGATCGTCCGATCCTATACGATCCTACCGATCCTGCTACGATCCTGATCGATTCTGCTGCGATTCTACCAGCCTTGCGATTCTGCTTACTATATGGATCGTTTTGCTAAAACTGGATCGTAGGATCGTACGATCCTACGATCTGGATCGCGATTCTAACAACAATGATCATAAGTCGAATAAACTACTAGTATAAACTTCTTTAAAAATTTTAAGTGGTTTTATGTAATATAAAGACGAATAAACTATCCCACCTCTGCGTTTCTATACCTATTTTTTTATACCTATTGTGTATGGAGTATTTGTCAAGCATTCCGACTTATTTGGGGAGATTGGAAACATTTAACTTTCATCCGAAGTGCAACTGTGCAAGAGTTTAATTTGGGGCTAATTTATTTGTGTTTTGTAGATGATTTACTTATATTCTGCAAAGGTGAATTTAAGTTTATTTGTTGTTACAAGGTGTGCAACTCTTCTCTGAAACTAGACTATATCACAAATGGTTTCAAGTCTGCTATTTACAATAGTTTGATGGATAATAATGAAGTACAGAGAATAATGAATGCTTCTAGGTTTGTCCTTGGATTTTTCCCTTCTGAGCAGGGGTAGATCCCACGTGGGTTCTGTGAGTTCAACTGAACCCCAAAAAAATTGGAAAAATAACAAGAGAAAAATTTAGAGAGAAAAAAAAAGTTTATCAGAATATTAGTCAAGAGTCAACAACTTTGTTTTTTGAGAAAATTAGAAGACACTGATTGAAGCAAAAAAAAAAAAAAAGAATAAAAGAAACAAAAGGCTTGGATTTCTGGTAGGCGCTTCATTTAGAGAATTGGCTAGTGATCCAACCTGGTTTATGCTCCTTCTGGGTAGGGTACCTGCCTGTGAAAAATGAAAATAAATAATTGGTCTGGGAAAAATTAAAAACATGTATATGTGAACACTCCTTACCAAAAGTTCATATACCATACGATTGTGATATGAGATTTTGTAAATTATCCTATTTAACATAATGTGACAATATTTTTATATATTTTATTAATATATTTTGAGTATAGATTTAAATGACATAAAACGGATCATAAATATTATGAAAACATATGACAAAGTGACATCAAAACAAAAGTCAAATGATATGAAGCATTCGGTACACCATAAGTTATGGTGTAACAGTTTCACCTAAAACTTTTCTATACAAACTCAAAATGAATAAGGACTCTGAATCAGATTGTCCAATCATCAATATTAATAATTTGACCAAGGCGTCCAAAGTGCACATGATTAGGGTGCGCTAATGTGAAAGTTTTTTACTTGGTATCTAAAATCTCGATCTCAATCACTACCTCTGTCTCATATTAAGGAGAGGAAGAGCTGATATAGGCAGTATCTTTTGTTTGGGATTAAATTTACCCATTATTAAAGTAGGCACGTGATTCATGAGTGGAGAATCATGGCAATGGTGGATCGATGACGTGACAATGTCAAAGGAGCTCGAATCGTTGACATGACAACTGTTCAACCGAATTAGTTCATCACACGACAGATTGCCCAAGTCAAAGATTTGACAAACAACTTGTCCACAAAATCAAAAAGCATCGCGTTTTTTGTGTGGCTGTGCCTGTCAGTTCATTTTCAAAAGGTCATATCTCACTCGTTTTTGATTGAAACTGAACTTTTGGCCAGACCTTAGAAAGCTATCGAGCCAAATTTTCATCTCCAACTTGAAACTTCCGAAAATGTTAAGTGTACTGTGAGAAATGTCCGTTTAAAGTTGACCCAATCATTCATAAGACTGATAAGAGTAAACTAATTAGTATTTCCTTTTGTTATAAAAGTAGTCCACATTATCATAATAAATTTAATTATTATACTAATTAAGTATGATCAAGAGCTCTTGATAACTTCCGAATAGCGGGCTATTACAATACCAATTTGAGTTTGAGTTCAAACTGATCCAATCCGAACTTTCATACACTAGATTGGATCCGATCCGGATTATCCAAATTTTTTGAACTTTCTTTTTTCAATGAAATAAATTTGGCTCGAGCATTTCCATAATAGAAGTAATTCATACAATCCTATAAAAATTTATTAATAAACTAATAACAACTAATAATTCAATATAACATAAAGTTCGACATCAACATAACATCATGTTCAACTACGCAGCAAGTTCAACTTTATAACAACAAGTTAAGGTTTAAACTTTTAGAGGAAGGGAAGGGTTGCTGGACCATTTGGGCTTTGAAAAAAAATAGTTAAGCCCAATCATAAACATACAATATAAGGCCTATTTACTATTCGGTTATTTTAGATTTATGGTTCAATCACCATCAACCCAATCCAATCTGGAAATCGAATTTTTCGAAAAAAAAAATTCAACCTGATTCCAATTCGAAAATAATTCAAGTCCAATATGAATTACTAATTCGGTTTGGATTGGATTGGATTTCGGTTTTTATTCGAATAACTTTCACCCCTAGTCTCAAGTATAGCTGGCAATAATCGACTCAACGCATCAACCCAGTCTGAACCCAACCCAATATTAACGGGTTGGGTCATAATTTTCAACCCGTTTAAATGAATGGGCTGGGTCGACCCAACCCAACCCGTTCAATGAAATGGGTTAGGTCAGGTTGAAAGTTCTAACATGATTTCAACCCATCTCACCCGTTTACTTAGATGGGTCAGGTTTGAGTTGAGTTGATCCACTAACCCATTTATTTTTCCATCCAAAAAAACCAATTTTCCAAGTTAAACGAACAATAAAAAGGGTTGTATTGTATTTCGATTTGTCGTCTTGTTATGTATAGATTCTTTGTACTTTGAAGTTCTATTAAAATGTAAGATACTTAAGTAATTGCTAATAAGGAATTAGGGTCGACTCAAGTGGTGAGCTTTCCCATCTTCCATAGATAAGTCTAGGTTTCAATTCCTACCAAGCATTTGCTTGGGATCATTTTATTTGGGGGGAGGGGGGGTTGGGTTGTATGGTTGTAATGGGCCTTTAGGTGGGGGCACTTGTGCGAGCGCAACCCAATTTTTTTTTCTTACCTTAAAAAAAGAAGTAACTGCTAGCTAATCAGGTCGCAGTTAATGAAAATGATCTTAAATCGGTTAGTGGGTCGATTTTAGGTCGACTAATTTATTATCGGGTTGGGTGGTTGAAAGTCCCAACCAATTTAACTAAACAAGTTGGGTTGGGTTGAGATCATCAACCCATTTAAGTAAATTGGTCAATCTAAACTCAACTCACGTCGTACCATCGCAAGCTCTAGTCTTAACGACCCATGGGATTTTGGAGAGTAGACTTACTAGAGATCTCGACCTGATAAGGCCCTTTACCTTAACTACCTAAAGCAAGCAAAGAAGGCAAAGAAAAGTAGTATCGCATAAGATATTAAGATATGCAACTTATCTCGTGAGTCGTGATAGCTCCAGCTCCACCCTCCAAGCAAATTACTTCTCACTATTCCACTTCCATATTATTTAAGAAAATTACGAGGAAAGAGCAGCAATATATTGTTGACTAATTTGTCTTCTCTTTAGTGAGCTCACGAATGGTAGTGAAACACTCTCGTAGAATTATATATAATTTTTGTAAGATAAAAAGTGTACACATTTAAAATGAACGGACGAGATTTTAAAATTTTAAAATTGTGAAAAATAAAAGTATGGGTTCGTTCTAGTCTTCTGGAATTGTGAAGACTTAAATAATAAATTATGCAAAACAATCTTATTCGAATTATTATGCTCATGGTGTAAAAAGGGAAACTCGGTGGAAATTCTAGTAATAAGTTAGTCATAAAAAGTGGCTACAATAACGTTTATTCACAAGTTATATACCTCTATTTAAACTAAAACTAGTTATTAGGCCCGGGCTATGCCCCGGGTAAGAAAAAATTTCATTTATTAATATTGTACTTTGATATGATAACACTAAATACAACTTGGTCTAGTGGTTAAAACTTTAGTACATTAACATGAGGTCACGGGATCAAAACCTATACTATGTAATTTCTAATTTTTTTTGTTGTATATCGATTACATGAACTAAAACTCTCTAGGGAGAGCGCCAAGTGGCACCGTTCATGGTTTACGCACGCCTTTTAATATATTAGTATAGATTTCTAATAAGGGGATATCATACCACCGTACTAATATCATCATATTAGTTTCAGAAAGAAATTAATTTTCACAGGTAATTGAGCTATATTTTCGATTATCATTAATATTTGTCTTATATTTAGAAGCTAGTGTTGTACTTATAAAAAAGAAGTGTTGTACTTTTAATATTCTTAAAACTTTTTAAGATATTTTAATAAGTTGTTATTTACACTACAGACCTTCCGGAATTTGCTTAATTATGCTAGAAGAATATTTAATGCTTAGTTTTTTGGAAAGTCACCCTAAAAAAGACAAAACAAGTATTTAAGGAAGAAGAACGGAATTATATTAGGATGTGATCATCATCTACATCGCCTTGCAAGAATATGTTACTCTTTTAAAACTTTGGTTAATGAAAGTGGGTTTTGGGTTTAGGGTACTAGTAGTTAAGTGAATTCCGGCAAGGAGGGTAAGAGAATCTCCTTCTCCAAGTATGAGACTTGTTACCATGACTTTAGAGTTATGAGATGTCGAATCTAACCATTAGACCAAGGCAAATTTGGTTCACAGATGAGCTTGTCGTTGTGCACACATCAACTAGTATGTTCATTGTGATGTGTGCACAATACACACTCATAAGTAGGGGCAGATCTGTGTGGCTCAGGTGGCGAACATTTATAACCTCAATTTCCAAAAAACTTGACCAAGTTCTTGGGTCAAGTTTAGTGGAAAGAAAAACCCAATTGGTAAGAAAATGTAGTTTGCATATTCTCTTACCCTCATTTTTAGATGCGAAGCACACCGCTCATAAAGCAAAATGGTAAGAAAATGTAGTTTGCATATTCATGTGAAGACTTAATGATAATATATTTTTGAGGTCATAAGTTGTCAAAAATTGAAAAAATATAGAAAAAATTAGTTTGTTCCAAAAAATGTGTATTAGTCTAACAAATTTTCCTTTTTTTTTCTAACCACTATGAATTGTTTTAGAAAAATCTCAACTATTACAAATCTGTACCAAAAATATTTTAGAGTAACTCATAAAAAGCTTAAAGACGTAACTTTTTTCTTCTTCACCACCTCAGTATCGTCTACTACCAAATTTCCAGCATCCACCATTCCAAAATATGTTATTGGTTCATTTTAAAATATGTTCCTTTCTATCTGATTGATTAGAATCATGGCAAGACTATTTACCTACTAAAAATTGGAATAAAAATCTAATAGTTGAGATTATTATGAAATAACCCATAGTAAGTGTTAAGAGTATAATCCACAAAATTCATGAGTTAGGAAATAGTTGTCCCACGTTGGACAGTTAGAGAAAGAATGACTAACATATAGATTGGTGGGTTACTCCATTTAATTTGAGTAAGTTGTCATAGTAAGTGTTAAGAGTATAATCCACATACTTCATGAGTTGAGAAATAATTGTCCCACATTGAAGAATTAGAGGAAGAATGACTAACATATAGATTGGTGGGTTACACCATTTAATTTGAGTAATTTGGGATCATAAAAAATGGAGGTCAATAGTTGAGATTATTTTCATCAATATTTCCGACCATATACTATGTCACATCTTTGCTTTTCCTTCGTTATTGTCTATTGTGTTAGGTGAAGTGGAAAGGCAAGCACTAAACAAGAGTTGAAATCAAATGGATCCAACTAATAGGCAAGTGTCTCGGAGGACCACGAGAAGGGTACAACCACCGCCGCCGCCACCACCACCACCATGCACACATACCAGAACAATTGTAGTGCAACCCAACAACCCTAGGCAAGTGTCTCGGAGGACCACGAGAACGGTACAACCGCCACCGCTGCCGCCGCCGCCACCACCACCATGCACACATACCAGGACAATTGTAGTGCAACCCAATAACCCATTTGCATTCACATGTAATAAGTGTGAAGAGAAAGGGTATGTGATCCACTATAAATGCTCATCCAACTGTGACTATTACTTGCACAAGCAATGTCGTAATCCACCTCTTAGAGCTTATCATCCCTTCTTCGAAAATCGATTGTTCAGTTTGTACCGTCAACAATCAACTAATAATCCCGGTGTCTGCGACAATCGAGAGATTCTTATGCTGAAGAAAGAGCTCGAAACGATTCGATGTCATTACTGCAACAACACATCACTTAGAGGTCGGATTAAGGGGTGGGCATATGTATCAAATAGTCGAGTTTCAGGTGCTCATACCAAGTGCATTGGGGACATGTACTATGAAGATTTCAGAGCATACCGTGAGCAACGGTATGTGGAAAACAACACTCCACGGACTTACAACGGTGATCTTAGTATAGTCCCATGGGTTGATCCGAGTAGGCGCGCATCTCAACCAACAGCGCGAAATAGTTATAACTGGCCAATCTAACAGTCAAGGCTTGGTTAGGTACCGACCCGCCGACTTCGTCGGATAGGCCGAAAAATCTGGACGCTGGCTTGTGCAGTTGTGCTAGCTAACAGAGTTAGTTACTGGACACTCACACTGTTTTGCAGGGCAGTAGGGAATTTCGGTGGTGCGGGTACCTTTGCTGCCTTCCTCAATTATATGTCCTAGCTAGTTTAGACACACATGTAGTGTGGTTTATAGTAAGAAAAAGTTCAGTAGTTCACCATCGATCGAAAGGCGCATTCTCATAGGGGAATTACTTAAAACTTATAAGTATAAGGGTCTGTTCTCTTCGGCATAAAAAAACTGAACTAAAATGAAAGATATATGTCAGCAAAATATGTTTTTCTTTCCATACTATACGTCTATAGTAATTACTAAGTGTATTAAGTTCCTTTCAGTAGTGTCTCTGTTTATGCAGTGTATTGTGATGTACTATAGTCTATAGTGTATGCAGTATTACAGTGTAAGACTTTACTAATTTCACCATATATATATTTTTTGATCAGGAGAAAAAAACTAGGAGGTGTTTACACAAAAAAACACCACCTAAAGCATCCATGAAGATGGTTACAATTCCAAGCTTCAAGTACAAAAAAACCCGTCACATGAGACAAGACAAACACCACTGAAAATAAATAAGCTCCCAAATCTTCTCAAAGGATCCCCAGTTACCTGAAGCACAACAACCTAAAACCTACCACTAAACTAAGAAATGAAAACTAGAACTAAAACAATAAGGAAACATAAAAAACAAAGAGAAAATAAAACAAAAAAACAAATTAAAGACTAACAACATCTTCCAAACGAAAACGAAGAGAAGACACCCTGCCGCCCGATTGACGCGAAGAAGAGGACCGGTCCAAGCCACGAGCCCAGTCGAGGCGGACGAAGAAGAACAGAGGCCGAGCCCGACATCACCCCACCAAGGAAGAGAAGCATTGGCTGTGATCCACCGCAGAACGAACCAAAACGACCACCTACTACGCAAACCGAGAGCAAACTAGGCCTTAAAAATGGCTAGATGTAGAAGGAAGAGAAGAGGGATGAGGCAATCTGTAGATGGTGCACACGTCCGTATGGTGAGGAAGGTGCGCACATGTACATGGCTAACAAGCTAAATGTACATAAATAACAAGTCAAATAAACACATACACATGGCTAACAAGCCAAATGAACATATGTACATCTCTGTTAGTATATGTTCATTGGCATTGGTCTTTATGTTCATTACCTAGTGTCTGATGTTCATCGTGCATATGGTGCTCATCCTACGGATGTGTGCACCTACTAATTTGTAGGGAGGAAGCTAGGATTTCAATTTCAACATAAATTAAATTGGGGGCGAGGATTTCTAGAGAGAATAGCAGCCCCTCTTTCTAGGAACTTTTTCCAAAAAATTATTTTTTACTCTCTTCTCTTGTCCAATTCAATTTCTAAAAATATTGTGATGTAGTATTGATTATTTGCTTGCAATAATATTATTATGGAAAAATTAACACTAACAATCCTAACTTTTGGTGGTGTTCTCAAAATAGTCCCAAATAACATTTAATTCAGAATAATCTCAACTATTGGACTACCTTGCCGAAATAGTCGCGGTTTTTTCAAACCGGTTGATCCGATTAAAATACTGACATGTCGTAAATTTATTGGCTTCCTTTATTGTTTCTATTTTCAAATGAATTGAATTGCTTTAGTTATCTATTTATTTATTGTTTTTTTTTAAAAAAAAACTAGATTTTCCCACTTTCTACTTGGTTTGGAACGCATCTCTCAGAGCACCCACATGCCATAATGGTTGGTCGGTCCTTAATTAAGGCAAGAGGGAAAATACTATACTTGAGCCTATTCTCACCATGGAGGGTTGCTGAGCTAGGCATGTATGGGGAAGAAGGGGTGGATGTTGACCGCTGCCTCAACCCCTTAGTTGGTCATTGAATTTCAGCCATTGAGAGAGGCTACTTGGCACAGGTGGGGAAAGTATAGAATATAAAAATAAATTTGGTAAAAATAGAGTATATGGTGGGGTATGAGTTCATTTATCATACATCAAGGTGTACCATGTGTATGGTACACCATGACTAAGGCCCTGTTCTTTTGAACTTATTTTCAGTTAATTTCAGTTCAGTTAATTTAATTTCAGTTTATTTCAGTTTATTTCAGTTCAGGTAATTTAATTTCAGTTCAGTTAATTTAATTTCAGTTTATTTCAGTTCAGTTAATTTAATTTCAGTTCAGTTAATTTAATTTCAGTTAATTTAATTTAATTTCAGTTCAGTTAATTTAATTTCAGTTCAGTTAATTTAATTTCAGTTTAGTTCAGTTAATTTCAGTTTAGTTCATCTTATGTAATGTTTTAATTATTATTTTTATTTATTATAATTATGATTATTATTATTATTATTATTATTATCAAAGTTGTTAAAATCGAGATTCTAGTTTGAATCGGAAACGACCATTAGAATCGAATCGTAAAATCGAATCGTAGAATCGTAAGATTCTACAAACACGTATAATCAAGATATTGCGCTCAATCTTCATTGAATGTACTAAAATTATAAGTTAAAAAACCTAAAAATTGGAAAAAATAGTTGTTTACCACTATATTGGCAATAACTAACAATATATATCTATTATTTTCTTTGTTAGCATGATTTAAATTTGCGAGGTTTTCGCTAATCAAAAGAAATGTATAGAATCGTGAATCGAATCGTCTACCATATTTTGAATCGTAAAATCGTAAGATTTAAGATTTGAATCGCGATTTTAATAACTTTGATTATTATTATTATTATTATTATTATTATTTATGATAATAATAATAATTAATATTATTATTTAATATTTATTATGATTATTATTATTATTATTATTATTATTTATGATAATAATAATAATAATAATAATTATTATTATTATTTATTATGATTATTTTTATTATTATTATTTATTATTTATTTTTTATTATTATTATTTTTATTATTATTGTTTATTATTACTATTATTATTATTTATTATTATTATTTATTATTTATTATTATTATTATTATTTATTATTATTATTATTTTTTATTATTATTATTATTTTTTATTATTATTTAATATTATTATTTAATATTATTATTTATTATTATTATTATTATGTTATTATTATTTATTTATGTATTTATTTATTATATTTTTATTTATTAATTTATTATTATCATTATTATTTATTATTATTATTATTATTTTTATTTATTATTTGTTATTTATTATTTATTATTATCTTTTATTATTTATTTATTATTATTATTATTATTTTTATTATTATTATTTATTATGCATTATTTTTATTTATAATTTATTATTATTATTATTATTATTATTTAATATTATTATTATCATTATTATTATTATTTATTATTTATTATTATTATTATTTATTTATTTAGTATTATTATAATTATTATTATATTTACTATTATTATTATCATTATTTTTTCATTATTTGTTATTTATTGTTTATTATTATTAGTACTATTATTATTATTATTATTATTATTATTATTATTATTATTATTATTATTATTATTATTATTATTTATTTTAATTATTTAATATTTAATATTTAATATTTATTATTTGTTATTTATTATTTATTATTATCTTTTATTATTTATTTATTATTATTATTATTATTATTTTTATTATTTATTATGCATTATTTTTATTTATTATTTATTATTATTATTATTATCATTATTATTATTATTATTTATTATTTATTTATTATTATTATTTATTTATTTAGTATTATTATAATTATTATTATATTTACTATTATTATTATCATTATTTATTCACTATTTGTTATTTATTGTTTATTATTATTAGTACTATTATTATTAATATTATTATTATTATTATTATTTATTTTTATTATTTAATATTTAATATTTATTATTTGTTTTTTATTATTTATTATTCATTATTTATTATTTATTATTATTTATTTTTATTATTATTTATAATTTATAATTTATTTATTATTATTATTTATTATTATTGTTTTTATTATTATTATTATTATTGTTATTATTATTATTGTTATTATTATTATTATTATTATTTATTATTATTGTTTTTATTGTTATTATTATTATTATTATTATTATTATTTATTATTATTATTATTGTTTTTATTTTTATTATTATTATTTATTATTATTGTTTTTATTATTATTATTTATATTATTATTATTATTAGAATAAAGTTGAACTTACCTGAACTTAAATTAAATAATAAATAATAACAATAATAATAATAATATGTAATAACAATAATAATAATAATATGTAATAACAATAATAATAATAATAATAATAATAATAATAATAATAATAATAATAATAATAATAAATAATAACAATAATAATAATAATAATAATAATAATAATAATAATAATAATAATAATATAATAATAATAATAATAATAATAATTATTATTATTGATAATATTATGCTAATACTTATTGATTATTATCGATAACTATTATTCTAGAAAATTAAATATACAATTCAGTTCAGTTTCTCTGATTTCAGTTAATTTCAGTTAATTTAATTTAATTTCAGTTCAGTTAATTTAATTTCAGTTCAGTTAATTTAATTTCAGTTCAGTTCAGTTAATTTCAGTTTAGTTAATTTAATTTCAGTTCAGTTAATTTAATTTCAGTTTAGTTCAGTTAATTTCAGTTAAAATAATTTAATTTCAGTCAAAATAAGTTTAAAAGAACGGGGCCTAATCTTTGCTCATTTGGAACTCTCCTGTTTTAGTACATTTTGCTCATTTGGATGATTCTACTGAGCAATGAGCAAAAAAATAGCCTTGGGTGTACCATGCTCATGGTATATCCGGGTGTATGATAAATGGGTGGGGTATAGTTAAAGTAGGAGAGAGAAATAGGTGAACCAACCTCACCATTGTGGGAGAAAAGGAAGATTGAGCCAAGGTTTGAGGTAAAGTCAGTGAAATGTGAGGTGTAGAAGGAGGAAAGGTGAAAGAACCTCATCATTATGGCTGTTGTGGAGCCATGATAAATCTCTAACCGGTAGAGGTTTATCACTCATCTAACAGCCAAGTGTCAGCATACAAGTGGCTCCAATGGAACTCTCCACTTTCCACATGTCATGCTATTATTTGTCCAAAAAGTATTACTTTTGTAATTTTGAAACTTGTATATATCAGAAAATATGTTTTAAAGTATATATATATATATATATATATATATATATATATATATATATATATATTTATATATCTTTATTCTCCATAAATAGACATCCATTTTGATATAATGTCATTATATTTTTATTTTACCCTGCTCTAGCCATTATAATTCAAACACTATCTGTTTATACACAAACACTATTTGTTTATACACAAACACTATATGTTGTTTGTGTGCACATATATGTTGTTTGTGTATACAACATATGTTGTTTGTGTATACACAAATAGTGTTTGTATTATTTTTTCTATATATCTAAATAATAGTTAGAGAAGTTCATCACATTTTTATTTTACCCTGCTCTAACCATTATAATACAAACACTATTTGCTTATACACAAACACTATATGTTGTTTGTGTATACACAAATAGTGTTTGTATTATTTTTTCTATATATCTAAATAATAGTTAGAGAAGGGTAAAATAAATATATGATGAAATTATATCAAAATGGATGTCTATTTGTAGAGAATAAAAATATATGAATATTGAGATATTTTTATTTTAAAAAAAAATATATTTTTTGAGATATACAAGTTTTAAAATTGCAAAAGTAATATTTTTTGGACAAATAATAACATGACATGTGGAAAGTGGAGAGTTCCATTGGAGCCACTTGTGTGCTGATACTTGACTGTTAGATGAATGGTAAATGTCTACCGATTAGACATTTATCATCCGCCTCTTACCTCATCCTTTTTAAACATTTTTTTTTTGGTGAACCTTTTAAACAGTTTTATAGAATAATTAAATGCTTGGAATTTGCTTGAATCCCACTATGTCATGCCTCATGCATGTAACATCTAGCTAGCTGAATCCCTCACTGCAACTTAGCTACAAGGTAAGGATAAAAAAATGTAGAATAACAAAGTTATTATGACCCTTACTAGTTATTAGGCCTGGGTTATGCCCCGGGTAATGAGAATTTCCATCTATTAATATTATACTTTAAGATGATAACACTAAACATCACTTGGTCTAGTGGTTAAGACTTTAATATATAAACTTGAAGTCGCGGGATCAAACCCTATGGACTATTCTATGCAATTTCTATTTTTTTATTGAACGTGGATTATATGTAGTAAAGTACCCTTAGGGAGAGCGCCACGTGGCATCGTTCCTTGCTGGGAACGCCTTTTAATATATTAGTATAGATGTTTGCATCCCTGTAGGTAATCCCAACTTGTATAACATAATTAAGCTTAATGATTTTTGACATAACGTTACAAGATAAGGATTCCTTTATGACTACTAAAGGCACCCCACATTTTCTTTCGAAATTTTCATTTGCATAACCTTGTATAGTTTTATTATACATATAAACTTTCCATGACAAATTTAGAGAAAAGTAAACTTAATTTTCAAAATAAAAATATGGGTTGAAGAGGGTATTTATATAAGACTCTTTACCTCTATTTCATTGTCTCCAAATTTATTAAGTTTATTGACAATTTACTAGTTTAGAATTACCTAAGTCAAGCGTGCAAATATAAAGGTTTTCTTCTTTGTAGTGCAAGGTCTTCTTTTTCTCCACTCTTTTTCCTTTTATTCTTCACCCAACTAGAATTGGATGCAAGCATTGCACTACATTTAAAACCAAATTGTAGTTTGTAATTAAGCTTAGGAAAAATTGTGAATAACCACCTGCCAGATACCCTTATTTCAAAAAAACCACCCCAATTTCATTTGCGTTTAAATAACCACCTCTACATAGCTTAACGTTTTTAAATACCCACCTCTTAACAGAAAAAGGTGACTCCGTTAACAGTGGGACCCATTTTTTTTTTACTGACCTCATCTCCCTCCAACAAACCACGCATTTCATTATTTTCTTCCTATTTTCTCTTTCCTCTCTCCTCTTTCTTCTTCAAACTTCAATTCTTGTTTCACTTCCCTCCCCCATTTTTAATTCTTCATTCAATTTTCCGGACAAGATTCTTTCTCTCTCTAATCGCAACTCGGTTTTTTACGGTGAGAAGAAGGTGTGAGTGACGGTGGTGTTACTGCATTGTGTCGTTGGGGCCCAGGGGAAGTGGGGGTGGTGCCCTAAACAAGGAAAAAACTGAAACTTTAACCTTTATACTATACTAATCTATGTATAAATTATTCAATTAAGTAATTAGAAGATTGGTTAAGCAATTGCTTTTTCGTTTTTGATTGATTTTTAATTGCTGTTGATTGCCTTATGAAATTGGTAGAATCCTCATTTCAGTTTTGCCCTTGCTAGAATGTCGAAATATCAAATTAGGCTTCAAGTTGGTGGGGATTTTGCTCGAAGATTGTTAAAGGGAGGAAGGTGGTTCAAGTATGAGGGGGGTTCGGTTACCTTTGTTGTCAATTAGAGAAAGAATTAATTAATTTGAGGTATTTGTGGGGAATGGCGGACAATGCATATACTGCTAGTAGTATGAGTTTGCCAAGTAGATTGAAGTTTCATTTTAGGGAGAAGGGTAAAACATTAAGCACTCGGGTTAGTTGAATTGACAAACCAAGAGTCCATTTCATTGTGGCTTGAAACTGTTGACAAAAGCCAAACTTTGGACTGCTTTTGCACACTGTTAGCTCTCCTAAACAAGAACAAATTTCAACCCAAAAAGCCACTCAACAAAAGCCCACTTTCGGACCCAATACAAGAAAGTCCACAACTTCTTCTACCTTCTCTAACCCAGCCACAAAGCAAACCCTCCAACTCAAAATAGCCAAACAAATTTGAAGTTGGCCAAAGTTAAACTAGAACAAAGGAGAAGCCCAAGGTTCAATCCGCCACCTATAGATGTACAAAATGATAGTGATGTTTGGCCTATGAGCGAGAGAAGAGTTTGAGAGAGGACTACCAAAGGGACAGAGATCCACTCCTAGGATTAAACACATTGCTAGGAAGAAGAAAAGTTGTAGAGTGGAGAGTGGTGAAGAGGAATTAACAGAGGATAAACCTAAGAGAAAAGTAAAAGGTAAGAAAAAAGCGATTGAAGATGAGGGGAAGGTGAAAGGCAAGGCTGTTAGGAAGCCAAAGGCAAAGAAAAAGCTTTTTGTTAAGAGTGACAGTGAGGCAGATTCACTAAGTGAGAGTTCATCTGAATACACAAGCTTAGATGATATTGCTTGGGTTCTTTGAGGAAGAAGAAGTTGAGTTGAAAGGTAGTAAACATGAAGAGCTTTTTGTGAAAACTAGGGGAAGAATTGCAAAGGATAATTTGTTGAAAGAAGTGAATGGTTCACTTCAGTTTCACAAGGGTGAAACAAGTTCAAAAAAGGAAAAACAGGTTGTGAAAGATGTTGCTGGGGAAGAAATCAGTTTGCAAGCTGAGATTGAAGATGATTCTGATGAGTTGAGGAGCATTGATGGTAGCAGTGATGATGAACAAAGATGGCCACACTTCAATCAAGAGGTTGCTTTCAAGCATCCAATTGAGTTTCAGCCTGGTATGTTGTTTGACTCATCTAATATTCTGAGAAAAGCTATTCAGTGGCATGCTATACAAAACAGGTATGACTTTTACACCCTTCATAATGATGGCACAAGAATTTCTCTTTATTGCAAAGATAGGTGTGATTGTGAATGGGATGTGAAGAAGACTAGGTTGATAAAAGACCCTAAGTTGATAGCTTGTCCTCATAAGGGAAACTGGAAGTGTAATTTCAAAATTAATGCTAGGAAATTACCTAATAGTGGTACTTGGCAATTGAAATCTATGAACATGAAGCATGATTGTGTGTGAAAATCATTGACTAATAAGTTGACTAGTGAATACCTAGCAGAGAGATACATTGAGGATTTTAGAGCTGATCCTAATTGGAAGCTCAAGGCCTTTATTAACAAGGTTTTTAGGGACACTGGCATAGTTATTAAGTATACAAAGGCTTAGTATGCAAGGGCTAGATGTAAACTTATCATCAATGGGGATGCATCTGAACAATATGCCAAAGTGTGGGACTATGTGAATGCTCTTAATGAACATAATCCTGGTAGCAGTGCATATGTTATGGTTGATAGCATTGAGAGACCTCCCCCACTGTTTGTTAGAATGTATGTGTGCTTGAATGCTTGCAAGGAAGGGTTTAAGAAGGGATGTAGACCTATTATTGGGGTGGATGGGTGTCACCTCAAAGGAGCTTATCCTGGACAATGTTTGGTTGCTGTCGGGAAAGATGGAAATAACAATATATACCCTTTTGCTTGGGCAATAGTTGAGGTGGAAAACAAAGATAGTTGGTGTTGGTTCATTGAATTGTTGTTGAAGGACATTGGTGGAGCTCCATTGGGTGAAGGATGGACCTTTATGTCTGATAGACAAAAGGTATGATTTTAAAATACATTTGTATAGTCTATAGTTTATTTGTCAATTAAGTGAAGATATAAAATCAGTTTGTGCAGTGGCGGATTTTGGAACTTTTGCTACTGGGGGCCAAAAAATTTCAAATGACATATACAAAAGTCTACAACTATAAAACGTACGAATTTTATTATCAGGTCAAAAGTAAACAAATATATATATATATATATATATATATATATATATATATATATATATATATATATATATATACTATATCAAAATAAACTAAGCTATAAATTAATTCTTATAGCTGATAAGTAATAAATCTTGGCACAAAGATGAAATAGAAAAGTCAAAGGTTCAAAGTTTTAAATAGCATTAGATAAAACATGTACAGTATAAGAAAATTTAGATAAAGATAAAAAAACAATAGGTTTAATTTCCAAATGAAAGAAAAAAAAACTTCAAAGAAAGGGAAAAAAAGAAAAGAAAATGAAAGAAGTGGTATTCATACGTGGGTTTTGGGTTCTCTCTCATGTTGGGCTAGAGTGGTACAGTAGTAATGTGCATGTGAGTGGTATACTACAAATACAATTGTTTAGTAAAGGAAGTACATATGTGTCAGTTCACTATTTACAACATTAACATCACAAGCATTATTCACAACCTGTGGGCCCAAGTTTTTCCTCTTTCCTCTTTCCTCTTCATAATACACGGTGGGTTGAGTATTCCCATGGCCCATATACTGTACTCCTAATTTCAAGTTTTTTATTGGGCTAAAATAGCAAGACCTTATTAGAATTTTTTCCAAAACCTTTTGGGGGCCAGGCCCAGTCCTGCCCCCAAGAAGGTCCGCCCCTGAGTTTGTGATGGTGTTTTTTAAAATACAGGGACTGTTGGAGGCTTTTTCTTTGCTTGCACCAAAAGCAGAGCTCAGATTTTGTGTTAGGCACATCTGGGCAAATTTTAAACTGAAGTTCAGTGGGAGTATTTTCAAGTCCCTCTTTTGGAATGCAGCAAGGGCAACAATACAGGAAATGTCATGGAATTTTTTCTTTGTTTCTCATTCATTAAATGGCATTTATGTACTTGACTAATCTAATCTATTAATTAATTAATTCTAGTTTTTCTTTGAGGTTAACATGGAGAGCATCAAGTGTCTATCTGAAGAAGCTTATGAATACTTAGCTGACATTCCTCCACAACACTGGTCAAGGCACAAATTCTCCACCAATTGCAAATCCAACATGTTGGTGAACAATATGTGCGAGACATTCAATGCTGTCATGAAGGAGGCAAGAGACAAGCCAGTTCTAACCATGATGGAATGGTTAAGAAGGTATCTGATGAAGAGAAACTATGAGAAATGGCAAGGAGTTCAATCTTATGAAGGGAAAAACATGCCATATATTAAGAAGACTTTTGATGGAATGGATGAAGAGTCAAGGAAATGTGTGTTGCAGATTAGTAGGGAGGATATGTATGAAGTTAGTCATAGGGGTGATCAGTTGAAAGTTGATTTGGCTTTGTGGACATGTACTTGTTATCACAGGCAGTTGACAGGCATCCCTTGTGTGCATGCATTTAGATGCATTTTGGACAAGAATGCTGATCCAAATGACTATGTTGATGCAACCTATAGTAGAGAGACATATTTACATGCATATAGGCAAGCCATCAACCCCATGCCCGGTGTTAATTACTTGGAAAAAAATTGATCTACCCCATCCTCTACCACCAGTTCATAAGATTATGCCTGGGAGACCTAGTTTGAAAAAGAGGAAAAAGGAAAAGGGAGAAGAGGCTGAACATAAAGCAAAGAAGGTGAAGATGGCAAAGTGCAAATGTAGCAATTGTGGTCAAGTGCGACACAATAAAAGGGGATGCAAAGCTACAACAGTTTCAGCAAATACAAAAGAAGTTAGGAGGCCTCCTAGCACTTCACAATGGGCGTGGTCGAGAGGACAAAAAAAACTATCAAAGCTAAGAAGGTATTTATCTAACTTGTGTTATGAGGTTTAATATGAAATTTCGGATTTTTTTACTAACATATATATGTTTTTTTTGTTATTTCAGCAAGTAGCAGACAACATCATAGGAAGCTCCTCCCAAGCAAGCTCTTCAACTGTGCATAACCCCCCTACAAGCAAGCAACCAAACATATCAAAGAAGCCACCACAGCCACAACAACCAGCAGCATGTAGGCCACCTACAACACCTCCTAAATCATCTACAACACCTCCAAAACCACCAACAGCTCCTCCTGTCACCAGGCAATCTTCACTTCAGAAACAAGCAACATCCACACCTCAGTTCAGACCTAAGCTCCCTCTCAAAGGCTCAAAGAAGAAACAGCTTTCAGACTTGTAGTGATTTGTGTTAGGATGACAAAGTAGAACTTGATGTGTTGAAGCTGTATTTTTTGTAATCTTATATTAATTAGTAACTGTATGCTTTGGATTTTTTTTGGTTTAAGTTGAATGATATCAGTTTCTGATATGGAAAAGTGCAAGTGTGTGAATATCGGTTCGTTCGGTTTGTGTGTGATATGAGTTTGGAAAACATATATCGCTTCATCAATGAATCTGTTTTGATATATCGGTTCAATAAATTGACATATGGATGATGATATAGCTAAGATAAGTTCATTCTTCATTAAGAGAGAATGTCAAAATACATGATCATTCCACCATTACATAGCCTAGTTAAGTTCATTATTCATTAACTAACTTGGTTCATTTTTCCTAACACACCGACCTACTACAACAATAAGCTTTCTCACTACTACCTTAGCTAATACAACCCTAATTGCATCTTATATTGCCCTAACAAATGCAATCAACAACATACATAACACACAAACAAACATAAATCCCTTGCATAATCCACCCTTCATTTGCTTTGGATTGGCTTTTTTCTTCACCTTCAATTCACCCTTCAAAGTCTTATACTTGACCTCTAAATTACCATAATCATTCACCAAACGTCTTCGCTGTCCTTGCAAACTGTTCACTTCATCTTCCAATGACCTAACTCGCCCTCCAACAACCTATTCTCAAAGATAAGTTGATTAATAAATAGCTTATGCCATTCGGTTTGTCTCTCATCAATCCATCTAAAAAAACCGCAGCCCCTCCTCTCCGTTTCATGGTCATAGAATTTGCAAGACATGAACCTTCGTCCGGATTCTTCTCGGTCAAGAAGTCCTCCTTGCAACAGGGAGAGTACAATGGCAAGTAATTGATTCCCTTTCGGCCATAGCAAATTCCTAACAAGTTCATAAAGGTAGAATTTCTAGAATTCATAAGAATATAAGAAAAAGCCCTAATTTCCCCTAGATATATACATTAAAACCCTAGAAATTGCAAAAGAACATACCCGAATTTTGAGCTTCAAGAGGAATCACAAGTGGAATTGAAGTAAATCTTTGCCAAATTTGTTTAGATTAGGTTTGTCAATGTTAGAGATATATATATAGGTCAAAGTCGAGGAAAATTGGCGGGAAATTTAATAAAAAGCGTGTCAACAGGCCTCAGAGGTAACGGAGTCACCTTTTTCTGTTAAGAGGTGGGTGTTTAAAAACGTTAAGCTAAGTAGAGGTAGTTATTTAAACGCAAATGAAATTGGGGTGGTTATTTTGAAATAAGGGTATCTGGCAGGTGGTTATTCACAATTTTTCCTTAAGCTTAGCATACATCCAATTGCATAATTCAATTTGAATCAAAAGCGCTAATTTCAAAATTATACCCAATTTTCAAAAATCCTCAATGTGCTAAGAACTCTAATCTCAAAAATTGAAACATAAATGGTACCTAGAATTATAAAATTGGCACATATTATTACTTCATATTGCAGTGAAATATAACCCTAAACACCTAGTTTGTGATCTTGAAGATTAATTTGAAACTTCTTTGACAAATTGACTTTGAAGTTGGATGAAAGGATTTGGATAAGCAAAAATCAAAACAGATGTATAAAAATCGAAAAAAAAATCAACTGTAGTATCTAAAGGACGAGATCTATTAAATATTAACAAAACCAATAATTTAAGAAAGCAAAAAGGTAGTTAAATCTTAAACAAAATTAAGAATTTTTATTTTTAGAAATTAATATAAGAAGAGTAGTTTAAACAAAATTTTCTTACAGTCTGTTTGGTTCATTTTTCAGTAAAGGAAATGAAGAGAAGAGAAAAGAAGGGAAGAGAAAGGAAAAGAATGGAAAAGAAAGGAAAAAAAAAAAAACCTTAATTTCCCATGTTTGGTATAAATTTTCTCTTTCTTTCCAAATTCCCTCACTTCTGGTAGGAAAGGAAAGTGAAATTTTATTAAAGAGTTTTTCCATCCAATTCCTTTCACTTCAATTTTTTTAATGAACTAAATATTGGAAACTAACAAATTTTCTTTCATTTCCTTTCCTTTCCTTCCAAATCCTTTCTACCAATTACAAAGAGAAGAAAGAAGTGTCTAACCAACCCTATTCCATTCCTCTCCTAATTTATCAATTTTTGGTTTCCTTCTTCACGAACTTTTCACACGCTGTTTCACATTTCCATCATCAAATTGCGTCCTCCCAAATTGAGGCACAGATAAGAAGAGTCAGAGAAAAGGATTGCGGGCAAATCAAACTTTTTCTACAAGATTGAAAAATTTGAATCTTCCAATGAGTTCAAGGTTCGTTCAGGAGTAATTTTATGTTAAGTTTTATAATACAACACTTTGATCTTCTGTATAACTAAGCTTATGTTACTTTTATGTTGAGGGTTCAGTTGAACTTGAACCCACATTGATATTCTACTGATAATTTGATTTTGAGGGTTCATATGTGCCATTTTTCACTTATAATTTGATTGGTAATTGTTGCAAATATATCCAAAGCTTAATGGTTGCTTATATCAACTCTATGTAAGACATTATTGATTAGGGTTTTTCATTTCTGCAGACCCTTTACATGATGTTGGTCTTAGTTTGCCGTTGTTGAACATCGTAGTTAATTATATAATCATGGGAAGTAACAGGGCATTGAATTGGTCTAAGAAAATTACAACATCACAAGTGGAACAGCTAATTCGAGCTGAAAAGGATTTGTCTAAGGCTATTGCAATTTTTGATTCAGCAACAGCTGAGTACAGCAATGGATTTAGACACGATCATACGACGTTTGGGCGTATGATTTCTAGATTAGTCTCTGCTAATCAGTTTAAACCGGCAGAGGAGCTCCTTAAAAGGATGAAGGAAGAGAGGTGTGAGATTAATGAAGATATATTCCTCTCCATTTGTAGAGGATATGGTCGGGTTCATCGGCCATTGGAGGCCATTCGTATTTTTAAGAGCGCTAAAGAATATGATTGGGAGCTTACTGAGAAGTCTTATATTACTATATTCTCCATTCTTGTTGATGAGAACCACTTAAAGATGGCTATGAAGTTTTACCGTTATATGAAGGAAATGGGTATTCCACCGTCTGTTGTTTCTCTTAATGTTTTGATCAAAGCCTTGTGCAAGAGCAGTGAGACGATCGATGGTGCCATTAACATTTTCCGTGAAATGCCAAGTCGTGGGTGCCTTCCAGATTCGTATACTTATGGTACATTGATTAGTGGCTTGTGTAAATGTGGAAGAATTGATGAAGCAAATGATCTTTTCAGTGAAATGGAGATGAAAGGCTGTTTACCCACGGTTGTTACCTACACTTCTTTGATACAAGGCCTATGCAAGTCTGAAAAGTTAGGTGATGCTCTGATTTTGTTCGATAAGATGGAAAGCAAAGACGTTAAGCCAAATGTGTTTACTTACACTATCTTAATGGATGCTCTTTGTAAGCATGGGCGTTCTTTACATGCCCTGGGTCTACTGGATTTGATGCTTTGCCAACATCTTTCTCCAAACATGATTACTTATAGTACTTTAATTCATGGACTTTGTAAAGATGGAAATCTTTGTGAAGCCTTGAAGCTTTTTGATAGAATGAAACTTCAAGGTCTTAAACCTGATGTGATACTCTTTGGTAAGATCATTAGTGGCTTCTCTGACTTGAGCAAGTTCCAAGAAGCTGCCAACTTCCTTGATGAAATGATCCTTGCTGGAATATCACCCAATAGGTTAACTTGGAGCACTCATATTAGGATTCATGCTGTTGTCATACAAGGACTTTGTGAGACTGATCTCAATCGAGCATTCCATATGTACATGAGTATGAGAACCAGGGGCCTTTCCGTTGAACCTGAAGTTTTTAATGCTCTTATTAAAGGTTTCTGCAAGAAGGGAGACATTCAAAAAGCATATCGTGTTGTTCATGAGATGGTTTGTGATGGCTGTCCACCAGATGAGGAGTTATGGAAGGCTATGTTAGGAGTTCTTCTTGATCAAAGAAAGACGTTGAAGTCTATTGAAAGCTTTCATATGCTGTTGGTACAGAATGTTGATGAGCTTGAGAAGTTGTCCGTAGATTAAACTACCTGTACAATTGAATGGTGTGTAACCAGAAGTGCCTAACAGTACAACATGTTTAGATTGTTCTCGATTCTCATCAAGAGTAGCTCTTGGCGAGAAAAGTCTTGAATGAAGGATTTTCTCCTGCAAGGTGGGTGGCTGATTACCTTTTGGTTGTTGGTTTCCTTTTTCTTTTCTGAACCTTTCCTTCGAGTTCTTATATTGAATATCACTGTATATATAGGTTTTCACATTTGTGTTTATTTAACCATTGAAGGCATCAGAACTAGATTTATGAACTTTTAACTTTTTAAACTGTGGAAATTAGTCTGTGGTCCAGTGCAAGACGTAGTTTAGCATGATTGTAATGATGGAGCAAAGTCGTTTCTAATGTTAGGAATATGTATTTTTGACGTTGTTGCAGAATCATATAAAGTAATTAAGAAAAGGAGCCCGTAGAATGTTTTCTTTAAAACTTTTAAGAACTGGATGCAAATTAATGTGACAAGAGTTGTAGATTCATTAGTGTCTCGTGGGATGTGGCTGTGGAAATAATATCCAGGGTCCTTTATTATATAGTGCCTCTCCAGCACAAATAAGATTATTGTTTTTCTTAGTTGTTAGGTGTTCATTATACTTCCTTGGAACTGAAATGCAGTTTAAAACTTTTGCTTTCCTTTATTTTGTAGTTTAGTTCATTGCACTGTAACTTCCTGGTATCTTTCATTTTTGGACAAATTGTGAGCTTTTTCCATGGAAAATTCATAATAATGATAAAAGTACTGTTTACAATACCACACGTTAGCTATTTGTCTCTATTGCAGATTTATATTCGTGTTATTCTCTTTCTAAATTTCCTGTGAATTGATGAGAAATTTCCTTCATACACATTTCAGTGAACTTCATTGATCTTTGTAACATTAGACAGGGTCAGTGGAGATCTATACAATAGATGAGTGCATTGAGGTTATGGCAAGCTGAGATTAGTCACGGTAGAAATAAACATGCTTAAGACATGACATGCAATTTATCAATTAGAAGTTAAGGGAAAGCCGATTCCATGGCGCTGTGTAGGGAACACTACAAAAAGCATACTGGAAAGGACTCCTATTGCAATAGGCAGTGCTGTTAGAATCTCTTGAGTTTGTTTTGATGGCGTTGGATATAAGCACTGAACCGTGTTCTTGTCAAATAAGGCAATTGCTGCAAAGACAAATACTGACATGAAAGCATGCAGAAAATCTATGAACCGGAGACGGTACTTGGCAGTGAGCTCTGGTGGGAGTGTTGCTAACCCATCTATCACCCATAGACCCTTGAAAGTGGCAAGCCCATAGTAGATTTTTCCATCATCGTCCTTGAAGCAGTCAGTGAAGCTGAGTAGGAAAGATGACAACCCACAAATAGCAATTAGGATGGAAGTCATTGTTTGGCTCACTGAATCGCATTCACCCTGGTTTGTGAAAATTGGTGCGAGAAGCTGGAAGGCCATAACTGTTCCAGTTGGTAGTAACTTGGCCAAGTGAGCCGTGCTCTGAAATGTCTGGCTAATGGCTTGCTGTATTGGATTTCTGTCCACTGTATCAGGTGTATCTTGGAGTAGGGGAAGCTTTTGCTCATCGTCAATTTGTTGAACTTCCTCTTTGACAGCAATTGCATTGGCATCCATGGTTTGTCTTTCTTTCTTGATTTCTTTTGATCGCTGTATTTTCTGTTTTTTACAGGTGTCATTGAGAGGCTGACTGTCTTATAGGAGGAGAAATATGGCAGCAGCTGCATTGAGTAGAGCAAAAGGGATGGGATGGAAGCTTAGTCATGCCTTGCAAGAAAGAGGAATCTGAGTTGTATTTGAGGTAAAGCTTACTTCATTAGAATCATGGGAAAGTTGCTCCTGCAATTTAGTTGAGAAAGGTGTAATCAAATAACTTTGTAATGACATTTCTGTTTCTTGACAGTTATGAAAATATAAGAGATTTGATATCGGTCTAGCAGATGTGAGGGGATGCATTTCTTGCTTTTGGGAGATTGCTTTCACAAACTATCATCTCCGCGTTTTGTTTAGATTTACCGTGCATCCTGGGAAAATGCATTATGTTACTCATAGAGCACTTGGGAAACGTTTTTTTCTTTTCCAAGTGCACAAGGGACCTTTTATGGAGGTATTTGAACTTTTGAGAAGTCAAAACTTAGTACTAACAAATTATGATGAGGATAACAGCTCCTAAAAGTTGTTTCAATAACTCTTCTTCTCCTTTTAAATTGACCAAAATAGTTGTTTATGATCATATATCATGGTTCCTTGTATTATGTTAGCATCAGATGTGGTATGTATCTTAGGTATATGCAATTACCTGTTTGTGGAATTTTGATGGGACTCACAGAGAAGTTCTTTGGGTTTCGTTTCGTTGAGATTATAATAGTAATCATCTATTAACACATATTTAGAAACTGAAATTACATTAGAGTTTGTCCATGACTTTCATTTCTTGCACGTTATGTTTTCCAGATAATGAGCTAGGCTGTTTGTTTTGTATTAAAAGTATTGTTGACTCTGGTCTCTGTTATCTTGCTAAATACACAAATTTAGAATTTTCTTTTGTTTTTAGCGTAACGGCTCCTTTTGTGTGCCCTCTTTCAGTTGTGTAGGATATGTCATTGTACATTTTGTTTTTATTCTTCTTATTCTTGCTTTTTTTAATTTACCTGGTTTCATGCAGTATAGTTAAACAATCAAATTTCAAAGCAGAATTTGAATGATACTTCCACTCTTTTTTAAGCAAATGCCCCTGAATATCATGACCAACCTTCAATTCAGGTCTTTCTTATTCCAGAATTGCTTCTTATTTTATAGTTGAAAAATCCAAAACATCTCTGGATATACCCATTGTAAGGAGAAAATGCTGTCAAGATTGGGGAAGTTGGAGATAATGAGAAAGAAATGTGTAAATCATGCTTTATTTATGAATCAGAATGTAATGTATAACTAGTTTTTTGTTCCGCAATTCCCCGAGTTATTAACAATTTCATGTTAAAAAATATCATCTAATGTTGCATAGCTTATTGGTTAGAACTTTAGTATATTAACTTGAGCTCACGTGGTTCAATTATATGGAGCATATTTCTATTTTTTAATGTGCATAATAATGACATGAAATGAAAAATCTAAAGGGAGAGTGTCACGTGGCGCGTAGACTTGCCAACGCTTTTTAATATATTAGTATATATAATTACTAGTATTACCAATGTTTAGGAGGATGCTACTTTTGCTTGCTTTTTGGGTCTCGGTGAATGGTGACTTTTAGAATTTTTGATGATTTCCATATTCTTGATAAAAACAAAAAAATATCTGAATGTACTTATCTGATCTACAAAGTCAGTAACAGGCTTATATCCACCATTAAACTCATCTCCATCACCTAAATTTAGAAAGATGAGAGTTTATTTGATTGAAGTTTGTAAATAAATCACTTTATTTTAGAGGATAGCATAAGAAAATTGTAGGGGATTTTCGTTGTTGTTTGGTTGAGGTAGGAAGTGAAAATGTTTGGAAATTTGCGACTACAAAATTGTTTTCTTGAAATTAACCGAAGATTGTTAACTACTTTTTTTTCATTTTGAGAGTATTTGGTAGAAATAAAATATGTTCCCAATCCTGGGAAATTAGTTTTTATCTCATTTTCCTTTGTTTGATTTATATAGGGTGGAAATGCTACATTAATCTCCCTATTTCTTACCTTCCTCTTTCACTTATTCCACTCATCCTTTTGTGACATGTTCATTTTGCCCTTCTTCTCTAACTTTTGTTGTGAGCAACCAAGCGAAGAAAACTAATATTTTTAATTGTGTTCTTCATGGAAAATTAATTTCATTGAAAATATTTTCTATCAAACTAAGCGGAACCTTTGTGAAATTTACAACTTGAGGTGCACAAAATCAGTGCAACATACAATTTCACCATCATAATCATGATCTTATGTACCACATCTACACACGAGTCTTACACTTTTAACATTTTATTAGGTCTGCACTTAATAAAAAAATTTATAATACAAGGTCAATTAGGAGAACAGAAGAGCATGCAAAAAAAAAAAAGATCAACTAGCATGTTGGGAGCTACCAATTCCATGGCGTTGTGTAGGGAACAAAACAAACAAGAAACTCGAAGCGACTCCAATTGCAACAGGAAGTGCTGTTAGTATCTGCTGCAAATCTCTTGAAGGTGATGGGTAAAAGCATCTTACAGTGTTGTGTTCGGACAGTGCGATTGCTGTGAAAACAAGCACTGATGTGAAACCATGCACAAAATCCAGGGCTCTCAGATGATACCTGGAAGCTAAACGCGGTGGCAGTGCTATTGAACAATCGACCAGCCACAGACCATTGAAGGTTGCAAAGCCATAGGAGATATTTCCACATCTGTCTTTAAAGCTGTCTGTGAAGTTCAGCAAGAACACTGCTGATGTACAAAGCACGAGTAGGGTGGTGGTCATCACCCGGTTTACATGATTGCAGTCGCCTTGGTTGGTGAAAGCCGGAGCAAGAAGTTGAAAGGTCAGAATGGTTCCAGTTGGTAGTAAATTGGCCAAGCTTGTTGTACTTTGTAATGTCTGACTCAAAATCTCATGTGTTTCATTTCTTGTTATTACTATATCTGGTAAAGGTTCTTCTTCAACCTGTAGGAAAGGTTCTTGATCTTGGTTTACTTGCTCGAAATTGTTTCTATTCATCCTTTTCCAAGTCCAGGCTTCTCGTCTCCGTGGGATCTTCACTTAGTATGCAATCTCAAGAAAGCAGTTTCTGTTACAACCTCGAACAAGCTCAAGTAGGCACCAAGAGCTTCGTTTTTAAAGGTATTTCTGCATGTATAAAAGCAGAGTTCTTGAGGAGGAAGCCAGTTTTTGAAGAATTCAATCAGATCATTCCATGTTTATAAGGGGGTCGAAGCCGGAGGTGAGAGGTTCCTTCTTGTTTACGTGAGTGAGATCATTTTCATTTTTCTCTAGTAGTAATGAATGACTTAGCTTCATTGCATATTGGGAGTAATCGTAGGCAATATTGACATTTTTGACAGGTATTATGGCAACATTAAAAGAATTTTTGATGTTCAATTTCCCAATAGTAATGTAATTTCAACTCCTACTTGTAATTAGAAAAGTACTTGCTTGTTTAGCCTTTAGGCATCAAGTAGCCTTTGGAATACTAGTTCTTTGTTTGTCTAATTGTTCAACTATTGCTTGCTGTTCTATTGCTTGCAACAGCAAGCAAAGACTTGACTTCAATTACGGAGTCTATAATTAAGAAGGATAATTAGAAAAACATGTATAACATCACAGGGATGGAAGTTGGCGATGTCGAATGGGTCCATGTCTCACAGCCTTAGCTAGGCATGATCCAGACAGTTTCCCTGTCATGTTCCAAGAACCTTAGCCCAAATATTGCCCGACCTGCCATCCTAGTCAAGGCTTTTCGCGTTAGTCTATGAAGCATGGATACTTCATTTGGGTATATGGGTACTTGATTTTTACTAAATAAAACTGATTTTTAAAGAATATAATTTTTTCTTAAGTTGAACAGATCACGCGCTTACTTGCACATTGATTGATCTCTAGCTTACATGTTTAATTGGCAATTTGGCATAAAACAATGCCATAGAAGTATTTAGTGACTAATTAGTACTTCGTATTCGGAGAATGTGTGTGAACCAAGGAGATCATCTAGCATGTAGGGTGTAACCAATTCCATGGCGCTGTGTGGGGAACAAAACAAACAAGAAGCTCGAAGCAACTCCTATTCCAAGTGGAAGTGCTGTAAGTATCTGCTGCATATCTCTTGAAGGTGCTGGGATATAGCATTTTACTGTGTTGTTTTCAGACAACGCTATTGCTGTGAAAACAAGTACTGACGTGAAACCATGCACAAAATCCAGGACTCTAAGGCGGTACCTGGAAGCTAGTCGCGGTGGCAGTGATGTCGAACTATCTACCAGCCACAGGCCATTGAAGGTTGCAAAGCCATAGGAGACATTTCCACATCTGTCTTTAAAGCTGTCTGTGAAGTTCAGTATGAACACTGCTGATGCACAGAGCGCGAGCAGGGTGGTAGTCATCACCTGGTTTACATAATCGCAGTCGCCTTGGTCGGTGAAAGCAGGAAGAAGAAGATGAAAGGTTAGAATGGCTCCTGTTGGTAGTAAATTGGCTAAGTTTGTTGTGCTTTGTAATGTCTGACTCAGAATTTCATGTCTTCCATTTCTTTTTATTACCATATCTGGTTCTTCATCTTGTAGGAAAGGTTCTTCGTTTGACACTTCCTCTTGATCATGGTCTGCTTGCTCGAAATTGTTTTTGTTCATCTTCCTCCAACTCCAACCTTCTCTTCTCCTAGGATTCTTCACTTCGTATGCAAGCTCAAGAGAACGATTTATGTTACGACCTCCGACAAGCTAAAGTAGGCACAAAGGGCTTGTCTGTAAAGGTACTTCAGTCTTAAGCAGGTATAAAAGCAAAAAATTGATGTAGAAGAAGGTATCGATTTTCAAAGAAGTATAAATCATTCAATGTTTATAAGGAGGTCGAAGCCAGAGCTGACCTTCTTCTAGTTTATGTATAAATCTTAACCTCTAAAAATAATAGGAAACTCAAAAGTCTCTTCTGGTGATGGAAGTTTATGCATTACTTGGGTTATATAATTAGAGATGGATGACAATAATTCAGTTAAGCAATGGCGGCCCTGTAGTAGTTTCCTCGCAAGACAAATGAATTTGAAATGGTATTCGAGGTCATCAGTGGCGAATCTAGAAAATATATTAGTAGGTGCAAAATAAATTGTGAATATTTTACTGGGGGCAAATAGTCAATTTTTGAAAGAAAAAACTACAAATTTTTGCTTTTTATAAAAAATTAGTATTCGATATCAAAATTTAAGTGGGGTCAAATGACCTCGCATGTTTGGACTTTGGGCATAGCTCTGCCCCTGGAGGCAATGTTGTCTTTTCATTGCATACTAATTGTAGACAACATTGTTGACAAGTATTATGGATGCATTAGTAGATTTTTTTTTTGCTATTCAAGATCCCAATTATAGAGTGAATCCAACGCGTATTCGGAATTTGAAAATTTATTTCTTGTTTAAGGATCAAGTGGTCTTTCGATACTACTTCATCATTTCATCTTCATAGAATAGGAAATTTCTTTTGATACATAAATTCCATCACATCTTTCATCTAATTGTTCAACTATTGTTTGCAACAGACCAAGGGAGTTTGGTTGGGCGTAAAGCATTTTCAATGTAAAATGATTTTCATGGAAAACAATTAACAATGGAAAACACAATTTTTAAATTAGTTTTCCGTTGTTTGGTTCCATGTAAAAAAAATGATGAATGAAAGGGAAAGTAAGGAGGTAGTGAGAGGAGTCTACAAGAGATAAGGAAAAAGGAAATAAAACAATTTTCCCTTCATTTTGAAGGGAAAATGGTTTTCCATCATTGGGAGATCAATTTTACTCTAAGGGGAAAAATTTTTACACTCTTTTACAAACCAAACAATGTAAAATTGAAAATAGAGGAAAATATTTTTTCAAATTAATGTTTTACGCCCTACCAAACGAAATATTAACTGCATTAATGAGTCTAAAATTATGAAGGATAATTAGAAAAACATGTATGAGATCATGGAATGGAAGTAGACCATGTCAAATTGGTCCACTTATCAGAGCCTTAGGCCCTTAGCCAATAGCGCCAGGCATATCCATTGTTTTTTTTTTGTCATGTTGCAAATCAAACCTTATCCCAAATATTTCCCAACCCACCATCCTAGTTGGTGAATTTCATTAGTCTATGAAACATTTTTTTTTAAAAGTAAATTTTATTAATTAAAGGCCAAATGGCATCTATAAATGATATTGAAAACCAAGATAGAAGCCAACAAGGCTAAATCATACATGTGTTCCAACAAACTACAATGAGCCAGAACAAGCAATACAGCACAACCCTCTTGAAATTGCTTAATCAAGCAGCTGTGAATGAGGCAACCTATCATTGTGATAAAGTTGAAGAAGAACAATGGTGATCGAACCCTGTGACCCGCACCCAAGAAGCCAATACCATCGAGATAACGCTTGAGCTCCAACCAATAAAATCCAACACACAAAAACAACCCAGAGACAGCAAAGCCACACAAACATGAAACTAACAAACACCCCATACCAGGGACTGGAACCACCATAAAAGTGGTACTTATTGAACAAAACCAAATAACAACTAAACACCCATGCCGATCAAGAGCGCTGACGGAACAGCCTGGCCGACAGAAGTAGAGACCCCGACGTACTACCACTAAAAGGGATAGGGAAAGGGAAGCCCACCACAACAACAAGGGGACGGGGAGGGGAAGCCCACAACTCCAAACTAAATCAGGGGGGAAAGGGAAAGGGAAGCCCAGAACACGCAACAAATCGAGGAGGGGGATGGGGGAGCCCGACAAACAACAAAGGGAAAGGGAAAGGGAGACCTGCCACAGAACCCGAGAAGGGGAAAGGGGATGGCCCCGACGAGCACCGAAACCAGCAAAGAAGAAGAAACCCCAACCGTCGAAACCAGGGGATAAGAAAACATGGAACAGGACCGAGCACATGCAAACAACCGGCAGAAAAGAGCTTACAAGAGAAAAAAAGAGGACAAGCAGTGATCGACAACCACCGGAGGAGCGCCGGAGCGCCTCCGGGGCCGTCGACCCGACGAAGAAAGCGGCGAAAATAAAGGGAAATGCAATTCGCCTGTCTAGGGTTTTTGAAAAAAGGGAGCATGTTTACTTGCACTTTTTTTTCCCTACTTTCGTTAGTCTATGAAACATGAGTACTTCATTTGGGTAGATGTGCTCATATTGGATACGGATTTTTTTATTACCAACTTTGCTATGACTTTATTTGTAATTATTACTTGAAATTTTAAATTCTTTTGAACATGTTTTTCTCATCTTATTTGAGTATATAGATAAAATCTAATATATAGACTATTGGAAAGTTTATAAAAATTCTTATTTTAGCTATTATAAACTACCTCTGTTTTTTAGTTACAATAATTGCCTTTTTGCTAAACACTATTAAGGAAAGAAGAGTGAGAGAGAGTAAAATTTAACCCAACTGCCATGCTTTTTACATGTGGGTACGTAAATTGAAGATAAATTGGTCAAATTATTCCAAAACCTTTACTAAAAAAGAAATGTTGTCTCTCAATATAAAAAACCTAAAAATAAAAATTGTTGCAAGTAAAGACAGAAGAAGTATAATACATACTTCGCCGAACCCGTATCCTTGATTTTTCAAAATAACATCTCTTACACCCGTTTTCTGCTCGTTCCCGCTTTCATACCTAGCTAGTGCTGTGAAAGTGAGGTGCTAGTCCATGTGCTCTTTGTGAGGGTGATTTCTCTTAAAAGTACTTGGTAAAACATATTGGGATCTCATAAGAATCTAACTGTGACTTCTATATTTAAAATTAATAAGACTAATGTAAGCCTTTATATATTAAAAATTAGTTACAAGTATTTGTAACAAAATGAGTAATATAGTTGATAAGTGCAAATTACTAGAACTCTGTGCCGTACACTGTGTTGTGGGAGTCCGTTTTCAGCTCTCCAAATCTTTTTCTCTCCAAATCTGAAAACGTGTTTTGCTATAATGATTTCTATCCCTTATATAATTCCATCAACTGAATAAGAATCCTTCTCCAAGATGTATTATCTTTTTGAACAATTTTTATTCCTAAAATAAAGGGATAGAATTCTTTTCCTACTCAAAAACCAATTTTATCTTTTATAAAAAACTGATTTCCTTTACTCCTTGTAAGATAAGGATTCCTCCATATCTTATGCCAACTCTAAATCAAATTTTAAATCAGTTTTTAGCTAAACAAACTTGATAAAAATCGTTATCATTAAAAATCAGTTTTTCTATTTTTATAAACAATCTTTTTCGAAAATCTTTTAAAGAAATGTTTTCTTTAAAATCAGTTTTTTATTAAAACTCTTCTTTTTCTTTTTTTTTCGAAAATATTTATCAAAATCTTGTTCTTAAAACTCAGATTTTTTAAAACTCTTTTTTTCGAAAATATTTTTAAAGAAACGTTTTCTTTAAAATCAGTTTTTACAAAACTCTTTATCCGAAAATCTTTGTAAATATATTTTCCTTTCAAAACTAATTTTCGGAATTAAAAACTCTTTACAAAACTCTTTATCCGAAAATCTTTGTAAAAAATATTTTCCTTTCAAAACTAATTTTCGAAATTAAAAACTCCCCTTTTTATATTCTTTAAATATAGAAACATGAAATTAATATAATTACCTATTTTCTTAACTCTAAGAAAATAGTTAACCATCCTAATTTCATATAGTTTAGCACAAAGTTCCAATATGTTAATTACATTGCATAAACATGACTAAGAACATAACTACACCTAAGTTTCCATATCTTTAAGTTCTTGATCTTTCATGAACATTCAATCTTGATAGCTTTCTTAGATCACTGTTACACACATACATGTTACAGCATAGAGTGTTTATCATCATCAAAATAACATTGACTTAGAGTCACAACATGCTCTTTGTGAGGGTGATTTCTCTTGAAAGTACTTGGTAAAAACATATTGGGATCTCATAAGAATCTAACTGTGACTTCTAAATTTAAAATTTATAAGACTAATGTAAGCCTTTCTATATTAAAAATTAGTTACAAGTATTTGTAACAAAATGAGTAATATAGTTGATAAGTGCAAATTAACTTCTAGAAGCTAGTTGCCTCTCTCTCTTCTCTCTCATCTGAAAAACCCTAGTCATTTTCAATCTAGTTTGGAGTAGCCACCATCCATTTCGATGATGGTAATCCTTAATTTCTAAGTACAGTTAAACATAGGATGACTTGCTCAAGTTTTTAAACAGCTACCCACCTTTTGTAGATGGGCGTAATCCTTAATTTCTACTATTATTTACTATTCTTTTTTGTTTTTCACTATTAGTAATAATCCTTCTTTCTTTCTCTTTTTGAGAAGTCTCGATCCAATTATTGGATTTTTTCAGTTTCTTCCCTCTAGTGAGAGTTCAGAGTTTGGGTTTTTTTTTCTCCTTGCAGGACTTCAGAGTTTGGCATTTACAATTTCATTTGCAATTGATATTAGATTCTCATCTACGATCTACATCTTCAAATAATGTTCATTGTCAAAACTATGTTAAATTGATAGACCTTCTCATATAAGGGGAATGATTAAACAAACAAACATGGAGTATAATTTATTGTCGATATGATATATCATCGTTATAATTACAGCAAAGAAATATTTATTTGATCAAGTTAGTTTTTATTTAATTTTATTTTTCTTATCTGTCAATTATAGATGTCATATAACTTTTAAACCTATCTTTCCCCAAAATAAAACGATATAGTTGATAGAAGTAATTTCAAGTGAATAATAAACTTATAAAATTAATAATATAATAATAATTAATAATGAAGGCCCACTTATCTTCTTCATTTCGCCCACGGCCCACCATGTCTCACATCATGTTGTGCCTTTTCTCCAAGACATTAGCCTATGCACGAGCACGACGTATCTCCAACCTCTTTGTAGAGGCTTGTACAATGTAAGAGATATATAGGGAAAGAAAACTCATTAAGTTTACTTGCACATAAGTAATTCTTAGCTTACATGTTCAATTGAAATAAAAATAATGCCAAAGAGGGTTTACTTCCACTTCAATGACTCGTAGGATACATTATCTTAATTTCAGAAAATGAGTTAGTTTTTGTAAGTATAAACTTACAAGCATGATATGACATATAAATGTTTGTTAATACTTCATTAATTTTCATTACCACCACCGATTATGTTTGGATCCTCTAAAGTTCTAAAAAACTCTACAAGGTAGAATTTGAGCAATATCAACCATTGAATAAAAAATCAATGGCTCATATATTATCTTTCCAAAACCCCCCTATTGTTTCTCATCAAATCCACCCCCTTATTATTCCCTTCCCACCAATATAAGCCCTTGATTTTAAAATGTATGGTTTAGATACAACTCTACCTTGTAGAGATTTATTAAAACTCTAGAGGATCCGGACTGCCGATTATGTGTAGCCGATTCCACTAAAGTTGGCTTGCTTTGAAGTGTTTGAGAGATAACTTGCTATATGTTTGGTTGTAAGTCCTAATTTTCAGTAATTTTTCTTCTTGGTGGAGTTTCTTCTCTACATCTTTTTATGGAGCTTCTTCCTGTTGGCTTACGTTGAACCTTTAAAGCATGTAATATTGTATCTCAAGGCAAATTTATGAACTTGATCTATCAAAAGACTAGCGAAATTTAAACCAATTTGGAAGGTAGACTTTTAGCTAATGGTGGCTTTTCTTTTCTTGGTCCTTCTAATTTATGCCTACTTGCAGTCCAGTTAAATCAAAATTACACTAGATAATCGAGTTTAAGTAGTTGAAAAAGAGTATTATATTTAGTTGTCCATCCATGTCTTAGAAGTTAGAACACGTCACTATGTAACCTACGTCCTACTGCTTTGAATATTTCTTTTTCATTCTTTATTCATTATGAGATGAGTTAATCGCAACTTTTAAAACTAGATTACATATTACATAGTAATTATCGTTCAAACATGTATAAGTGTCAAGTGTTTTTATTGCTTCCTTAGCCTATAATATCAATTAATAACTTTATTCAAAGATGTTCGGAGTTTCGTCCAGCTTTAGATATATACTCCCTCCTTTTTTTACTTCTTCCACCTTGACCTTTTGCATTAATTACAAATTTTATTTTGACCATATTTTTTTATAATATACTTTCTCCGTCCCATAATATAAGTCTTGTTTCCTTATAAGGTGTCTCAAAATATAAGTCCTATTTCTATTTTCAATCAATAATTATGCCCGGAATACCATCATGAAAATAATTTAATTTCCAAAATGTCCTCATAATTTCAACTCCCAATGCAACATTATTAATGATAAAATGAGATCTTTTACCCCATTAAACTTCTCTACAAATTAAACCGTGCAACATTAAATGTTCAGGCTTTATTTTTTGTCAAAAAGAAAAAAATAATGTAAGTGTTTTCCAATAAAATTGAATCTATTTATCCAAATAAAATAAGATTCCACTTACCTTAATTCCCGTGTAAAACAAAATCAAGACTTATATTATGAGGACTTATATTATGAGAAGAGGGAGTAGAAAATTCTTTGTTATGGAAAATGTTATGAGGAGCAAAGTGAGGAAGTATATGGCAATCTGTTTAATTGCTCGGAGGGTGAATAGTGATGTATTATTATATTTGATAGTCATTAAGGGTAAATGATAAATCTGTAGGGCTTTACGGGGGTAGATGATGCAATTATCAAAATATGAGGGTATATCGTTTATTCTTGAAAAATTAGGGGTATTTTATGAAACTTATCAGGGTAAAAAATGGACTAATTATCGCCCAAAAGAATTGTGGTAACCCTTAGTTTGGAGAAGAAAACAAGGGATTTAAGAGAGGTTACATTCAATTTATTTGTACATATATTCAGAAAAATTAGATAAGTTTAAGGAGAAAAGTTTAGAAAAATTAAGAAGGTTTAGACAATTACAGAAAAAAGAAAAAGAAGAAGATAAACTTAGGAAAAATAAGTTCAACATAACCTAACCATAAATCATACTTCGTCTCTTGCCCCCTCTTTAGCACTAAAAAAAAAAAAAAAAAAAGTGCGGTTAACCAGTTCAGACTGTAAGGACATTGGGTATAATCTAGCTGCAAGTACAATGGCCCAATAGACATATTAAATTTTTCAAGTGGCCTACTACTACCTGTTATTCTGCATTTCTGTCTTGTGGCAGCTCATGTGGGCTTTTGAATGTTTTTGCCTCTTTTCTCTCCACATTTAGTTTGACATTTCACCTCCACAATATATACTTCATGAACCAAAAATGATAGGTTAAATAAAATTACTGACATCTATTTATTTAAAACCATAATTTTTTTGTTGGTAAATTAAGTCCTAAATCGCGGGGACAAACCTTCTAGGAAGGACCCTCCAACGTCCATCTAGGAATCAAACAACTAAGTTCGACCACCGAAGGCATAAACATATACAACCACAAATGACAAAACACAAAGAGCATCAACTCCGAAAACAAACAGGGAAACTAAAGCACAATCCCTACTAATTTCTTTTTCTGTGAACATCTACAAAAAATTAATGGAGCAACTTGAATTTAAGAAAATGATGTAAAAGAACTGATGAGTAACTGTTTTCATCATCTTTGGCCACATAAACAAAAAGATGATCACACATGATTCCAATCTTCAACAACTTGTCACATATAACCAGTCTCTTTAATATATAGCTAACCAAGCAATGAATAAGTATTTGGGAGGAGCAGGAGTATCACAATGAATTTCCCTGCATTCCAAAAGATTAATAAGATAAGATTTGATATTAAGCATTACCCTTGTTTCATCTCTTGTGTAAAATTATGGAGACAATGAGAAACATCACTCTAAAATGCAACCATGATCGGATGATCCTCATATATGATATACTATATTTGATAATGTTTCTCATCCTAAGTGAGTAAGCAAGAACAAATTAATGGAGCAACTCAAATATAAGAAAATGATATAAAAAACTGACAAATTTTTATCACACAACCGGGTGTACTGTGAGCATGGTACACCTACAGGCTACACCCAAGATTATTTCTTTATTCATTACTTAGGCTCCGTTTGGTTGGGCGTAAAACATGTTCAGTATAAAATGATTTTCATGGAAAACAATTTACAATGGAAAACACAATTCCAAAATTAGTTTTCCGTTGTTTGGTTGCCTGTAAAAAAATGATGAAACGAAGGGAAAATGAAAAGGAAAGTAAGGAGGTAGTGAGAGGAGTGTACAAGAGTGAAAAGGAAAATGAAGGAAAACAGTTTTCCCTTCATTTTGAAAGGAAAATGAAGGAAAACAGTTTTCCCTTCATTTTGAAAGGAAAATGGTTTTCCATCATTGGGAGAGCAATTTTACTCCCAGAGAAAATGGTTTTACACTCCTTTGCAGACCAAACAATGTAAAATTGAAAATAGAGGAAAACATTTTTCCAAGAAAACATTTTACGCTCTACCAAACGGAGCCTTATTTGAAATCATCCAAATGAGCAAAATGTACTAAAAAGGGCAAGTTTCAAATGAGCTTATCTAAGTCTTGATGAATAAATTCAAGAACGATGTTTATGTAAATTCATTTTACAAATAAAAAATTTCTTTACTATATACTACCTCCGTTTCATATTAATCTACACACTTACACTTTTCACGCATGTCGATGCACTACTTTGAGCCTTTATATCTCTAATTTTGTATTTGTAAAAAATATAAAAAGTCGATATTCTAAAACTACATATCGAGACGAATCAAACAAGACCCCACATGACTATATTTTCTCTTAACCATAATTCACAAATGATAGTCAAAGGGAAATTTGTGAATAGTGTCAAAAGTGAAAGTGTAACTATTAATCTCTATTATATAAGGGAAGGAGGGAGATATGGTGTCCCCCTTTGAAGATACTATTTTACCCCCCTTCCCTTTCTAAATTACAAAACTAATTTCAACTAAATAGGGGTTTAAAAAAGACTGCTGAAAATACAATTATAACAATCAATCACTTAAATGAGGAAACTTTATAAAAACTAAAAAATTAAATTACAAACTATAACCCATTAACAATTACATACTCCGTTGTCAAGAACCATTTGCAATTACATACTCAACAAAATTACCAAACACTACAACGTCAATACAAATTACAAACGAAAAAAACATACGATTTCAACGAGGAATTCACACATTTGTCCATTGGCGATTTGCGAACTTCTAAAAAAGGTGCATAATTCTTTTTAATCTTGCAAGTTATTTCAAATTAGTTGAAAAAAAACTAGCAACTCTTATGTTCGAATGCATGGTCGATTGTAGTATCGATAATTGCATGTTTTTAAAAAAATACAATAAAAATGATACATGAATAATTTAAGTTTGTATTGTATGGTATAAATTTCAAAATAATTATTAAAAAATCAGTACATGTTTGTAACAAAAAAAAAGGCATTATAAAATGTGAATAAATTTTGAATACAATAACAATGACACAAAAATCAAACTAAAAAAGAAATTACATTAATTTGCCAAAACAAATAGTGAACTTGCAAACCGATGAAAACAATTGATTTTCTTTTAGTAGTCCGTGGAATGAAATATAAAAACCGAATCTGAATTTTGAAAAAATAGTATTTCATAATTAAAAATAAGTGTATAAAAATAAATTTTCGATAGTAATTTTTCAAAAGATAAATGTAATCTTATAAACCATTAGTAGAAAATTAACTTTTGTTGTGAATAATTAAAAACCCAGAAGCAAAAGGTCTTTTACGCAATAAATTATGCTTAAATTTAATTACTTTGCATACAAAATTTGCCAAAGCAGTAGAAGAAGTCCTGAAAAAAACAAAGGGAAAGAAAAAGGAAAAGTGGATGATTCAAGAACCAACTAGAATTGTAACTGGATTTTTGCAAATTCCAAATTCTAAACTTGAACCACAAATTTTTTTAAAAAAACCATCTTCACAAATAAAAGTTCAAACATATTGTAACCGGATCTTTGAGAAATATAGTTGACAATTAATTTTTTTGGGATGAAATCAAGAACATAAAACGTAAAGAACTCCCTTCACATTTGAGGCCCCCCATTTAATTCGTCAACCAAATAAACTCCAATTTTTAACGCATTCCGACGAACGTTCTTCAACATTACCACCCAAAATCGAAATGAAAACCCAAAAAGACCCACAAGAACGAGTTTAAAATTACCCTAAAAATCAATGGAGCGTTGATGGGGTTAATTTGACGCTAGGATTAGCTTATTAATGTCTTGGTTCTGTGAAAATAACCATTAGATCTGATTAAATCTCAAACTTTTTAAGTGCATATGAAAGATAGTGAGAATAAGGAGATGAGTCGTTCTTATTTTTTGAGGGAAGGGAAGATGTAAGGTTGTAGGTGGGAAGATGAAAATATGGAGGATTAGATGAAAAAATACGTGAGATTCATCATATGTGTATGTGGGGTGGATAGTGATATGGGTAGGTGGGATTGATAGTAATCATATGGGGAAAAATTATGTGGGTTTGTTACTTGCATACAGGTGGCTTTGGACTACAATTTTTTTTTTTACTATTAACAAACAAATAACGTTAATCAGTTACTCAGTTATAAGTTAAACAACAATATTACATAAAATCATGAAGTGTTTTTAAATACTTTTTGTAAGTATTTCAATCTTTCTTATTCACAAAATGGAGGTGAAATTAGATACGAATTTTTCTTTTGGTTTGTTTTATTACTGAGTAACAGTTATGCCCAAAATATCGTCGCACGCATCGCGTGCATAAAAAACTAGTATGAAATGGAGATAGTATGTCTTATAGATATCAAATGTCAGGTATGAAAAAACATTATAGGGAAAAACATGCATTACAATAAGTCTTCTTTAAAGATACTTCCTGATCTACTATTTCACAATTATAGAGCATGTTCCTTTTTGGTATGCGTTATATTACATGTGACATTTCTTTGTTTGATAAGTTTTTTTAAGCGAAAAGACACTTGCACCATCAATTACCAATTACCAATTACCATAGTACCCTACCGACTTAAACAATGTACATACTTTATCAAATAAAATCCATTGATATATTCTTAATCGCATATTCACATAGACGAGAAGAAAGATTTACATCTCACTTGTCGATTCATAACTTTGACCATCAATATCTTCAATTATTTATCAATTAATTTTTTTTGACATATACATTGAGATTAACCCAACAAAACAAATAAAATAATAACATTTATCTTTATAAAATAGTAATTATATATAATCAAAATTACTATTCAAATAATATAAAAAGTTAATATAATAGTATATGCTTAGTTATATGCTTTCGTTACAACATACGAGAGTATCATATATGCTGTGATTACCGAGGGAGTAACTAATATTGTGCCTTAGAGTGACTACGACATAAAGAGCTAGATTCCTCGTCGCAAACATTAAAAGTAAAGCGATTTATTCTTGGCTTGCAATCTATGATAATCGCTTCAATTTCCTTTTTTCCTTAATGAAAATTTTAGCTTATGGTCTGTTGGATAATGATGTCTTAACCTTATCAATTCGACTTGATTGCCTCGAGCCATATTGATGTGATTCTTCCCCGACAATAACCGATAAGATTATGTAGTAACATTTGCTTGATTGAAGAATTTTACAAGTATGATTAATTCTAGTTAGTTCTTGGTTTCCTATTCTCTTTTTGAATTAAACGATAAAGAAAGCTGCCATCAAGTTCTAAAACCTGCCTAATTAACTCTTCCAAATAGTGTCCTTAACTATGAAAATTGAAAGATCTAGAATCTCTAATTGCAGCATGACTAAGCTAACTTCTACAGCTGTCTGCAGCACATGGTCATTGTGCATCTAAAATTATAGGTATGTTCGTTTTCATATAATTTTCTTTTCGGTTTTCTTGAAAATTAAAGATAAAATAAATATGTATGGTTTGCAAAAGTATGAGTATATAGGTTTTATATTATTACCTCCGTCCTAGAATAGTCTGAACACTTTCCTTTTATGTTTGTCCCAAATTAGTTTGAACACTTCCATTCTTGGCATGGTCCCACCATTAATATATTATTTCTTTTACACATCTTTGGCCCACACTCTACCTTTTATCAATAAAAAGTTACCCAACTATCTATTTCTTCTAATAAAAAATACCCCACCAACTCCTATCACATCTACTTTTTAAATAAAATAATATTTGATAACCACACCACAATTTATCACCTTAAACTACGTGTCCCAACAAGTGTTCAGATCTTTTTGGAACGGAGGAAGTATAATATAACTTATATTATATGACTTTCAAATCTGAAAATAAAAAATTAGAAATTGTCGATGATACCAAACAAGCCTTAATGGTTAGGAGCAGCTCAACAACTATAATAATATAGCATTTTTTACACGCTATGCGTGCATGTCATATGAACATTTTTTTCTCAATTAGTTATTCATCAGTGTTACAAAAAAATTGATTTGAATAGAAATTTTTAATGTTTAAAAAAATATATGTTTTTGCTAAATTAATTTTTCGTTGGCTTTTATAGTTATTTGTTCATCATTATTCAATTATAATATTGAGAGAAGAAACAGAAGAAGTTTGTGCTCCGATAAAGTGGAAGAATTTGTGTATCAGGTTCAATCATTGGATATTAATAAAGTAGAAAAGTTTGATTTATATAATAGAGATTACCGAATAATAATCAACATTTAGGTTTTTAAATATTACTAGTATAATTATTAATATGAAATTCAAGTTTTTATTTTTTCTTCTGATTGTGTCAATCAAGTTGTATTGTCAATTTAATTTTTTATCAGAGTTTTTCACACATTTGTAAGAAAAGGAAATCACATTGTTAACTATTGTTAATTTCAATACAACTTGATTGACACAATCAATTCCTTAATTTAATATTCAATTGAATTTTTAAATTTAATTCCATTGCAACTTGTTCAATATATATGGCAAGTAGGAAGAAAAAAAAAATATTTAATATATAGGATAATTTAAATTCATTAAGGATATATTAGACTTTCTGTAAGGGGACACCATCTTTCTCCCTCTTCACTTATATAATAGAGATTATGGAAAAATTGACCTAAAGAATCTTAATTTTACTAATGTTTTCAAAATCTTTGCAATTTACATTTATGATTGAATTATTTCAAGTTTTGGACGATATGCTCACAATAATCCAGATTTTGACTTTCCCAATATAAAATAAGCTAGACTCATAAAGGCTCATTAAAACCGAATAAAAAAAAACTTTTCTAACGAACTTGAGAACATCCTCTAAAAACTGAGTTAAGCATAAAAGACACCCCTAAACTTTGACAAAAATTGGAGTTTACTCACCCAACTTTCAAAAGTTGGAGTTTACTCACCCAAAGTACAACGGTATTAACTATTCTGTTAACTTGCAATTTTATATTAAAAAAAACTGTGCGGCCCCACTAACGGCTATTTATGGCTCGAAAAAAATGTGCTTTTTTCTCTCTCCTTCTCCAATTAAAGCCCACTTCTCCTTCTCCAATTAAGCTTCTTTAAAAAATCCAGTAGTTCCAGGTCCCAACTGTAGTGGAAAAATTTCGAACATGTTAATGTTAATTTTCCAGCAAAATTTTTTTTTCTAAAATAATTAATTTTTTCCAAAAGATCTTTTATTTGTGAAAAAGGAAATTTTCTTTTTTCAGTAAAATGTCAAGAAACAGGACACTCCCAACCCCTAACTTTGTCTAAATCTTCGGCAATACTCATTGTTAAAAGAGAAACAAAATGCCAAAAGTATTCCCTCAATTCTTAATAGTAGCACAAATGAAGATTTCCAGACATTAAATGGGTGAGAGATTTACGTAAAAATACTAAGGACATAAAATTAAATCAGCTTATTAATACTAAGCATTAAAAAAACAGAAAGACCCCAACTCAAAAAAACAAAAACAAAATTCCAACATACCAAAACCATCCATCCACTCTTCACCAAAATTCCTTCTAATTTCTTCAAAATTTTATCATTTTCAACCAAAATTCGACATACCCACCTCAAAAAAATTCAAATTCCAACATACCCAACTCAAAAAATTCAAATTCCAATATACCCATTTAAAAAATCTCAAACTTTAAACATTGATTTCACCAAAAAAAAAAAAGAGGAAATCTAACCTGGGTTTTTGTGCCAAAAACAACCAAAGTTTCTTCCTTTTTTGCACCAAAAAATTGGCACAAGAAAAAAAGAAGGATAATAGAAAGATGACAGGAGGTGGAGTGGTGGAAGGAAGGTGGTGAATCTGGTTTTGAGAGGAGGAGAGAGAAAGATGGTTATTTTTCGTTTTCAGTGCCAAATGAGCCTTTTTTATTGATTTTATTTAAAGTTAACAGCAAAAGTAACAGAATTTGGGTTTGAGTGAGTAAACTCCAACTTTTGAAAGTTGGGTGAGTAAACTCCAATTTTTGTCAAAGTTTAGGGGTGTCTTTTATGCTCAACTCTCTAAAAACTTGGTATTATTACCAAATGATCAAAACAAAATGGAGCGAATATTCTAAGATGAGCGCAAATTTGAGATTATTCATGTCAATATTTCATTTATTCATTCCTAGTTCAATAGAGGATTCACAAGTATTTTTTGACAACTCATACTATAATATTGATAGGCCTTATAAGTACACCATGTCTCCCTCTGTTTCAAATTATTGATATTCTACCAAAAAAATGGTTTCAATGTACTTCCTTCGCCCCATAATATAGAGCTTGTTTCTTTTTTTAAGGTGTCCCAACATGTTGTTCTTGTTTCTATTAATAATCGTTTTTTCATTTTTTTGCCTAAAAAAACCATCCCCCATCATTTATTTGCTTCTTAGAATTATTGTTTTTTCTTTGTTTATCCAACTCAAAGGTTGAATTAGTCATACATATATATAATGCTCTTTCACCTACTATTTTCCATTCTCTCTCCTTAAAACAATTTTTCTCCCACAACATCATATGCAACTTCATAGTATCAAGATAGGATTATAGCATAGCTTACTTTAAATTACCAGTATAATATTAATGTCAATTCTTAATTTCTTGGAAGTATTAGTGTATTAATTACCTATGCAAATCTAACTATAACTAACTAAATTTTTAATATATATAAAATTGGTTTACATGTCTTATAATTTTCTATTAAATAATAGGCTATATCCTATTGAAGTTTATCAAAGTGTTCAGTTGGTTTATCATCTATCCTTCACTAGATAAGCGTTTGCTCCTATACTATACCAATATTGGCAATATAATACTATTTCTTTGAAATGGTTTATTGGTTTAGGTAATGATATATTAAAGTTGATATGAATATATAGAAGTTTAATTATAACCAGTGAAATTTATAAATTGGTCTTTAATACTATGGCCACACTATCATTTAGATACGGAAACGGTAGTGAGTATTATATCTAAGACGTACGATATAAAAGCAAACTTATAAAATATGTCCTATAAGTCAAATTAGTACTACTTTATGCACCTTGGTGGTCAATTAATAAGAGAAATTTATCAAAAAGCTAAGTTTTAGGTGTTAGAAAATGAATATTGATCCACTAAGAATTTAAGAAAGCTAAGAAAGAAACTTATCACCTTAGCTTTGTGGTTCATGTATCATGCAAGTATTAGTCCTACGTATACTAAATTATCTTTAGTTTTCCTTGGGGGTTGAGGGTTGGTTTTTGCTTTGAAGCAATTTAGTCATACTTTAGTCTTTAAATTTCTGTATTAGGATTATATTCTAACTGGTTAAACAACTCCTAACGTACATTATCCTAATCTCACATGTTAGGTTTCTTTTGCTGCCTACTCTTCTATCAATATTTTGTTGTTATTTTCAAAGGCCTCCTTTGTTATTTGCATGTACCTTTAAATTAAAGCACTCATATGTCACTAGAATTACCTCCCATCAATTGATCCTTCAAAATTGATTGGATCGGAGGATCAATTAAGTCAAGTGAAGTAATTACCTCCCATCAATTTTTTGACAAATAAGATGATACACTAAAAATCTTAATGTCCTACTGATTATCCATGTTAACATTATGCCTATGTTCTTGTAAATTAAGATCTTCATCTTTTGACATACTTGTATACTCTTTTATCCCAATTGATCCATTTTGACAAAAAAAATTGCCTTTTCATTTTAAGGTAAGATAAAACCTCTACTGGTACGTAAGGGGATAAATAGAAATTAACTTATCTTTTGGCGGACAACGTTATTTTAGGTACCTCTATCAAGTGATTATGGGATATTTCTTTGGAAATTGATGATCTTATTTAAATTTGTGATACAAAAAATCGAAGATGGATACTGATAAGTTTTGGAATATGATTTTCTCACTTGTATTCACAGGAAGCTAAAGTATTTATACAACCTAAGGCAAACCCAGCACACGCCTAAGCCCAAGAATTAGACTTTACAACAAAATAAACCAAGCCCACTAAACACAACATTGCACATAATATAATACTCCAATACCCCCCCTCAATTTGGAGCATGGAGATCACAAATGCCCAACTTGTGGAGAAGAAAATGAAATTTGCGTTTTCCTAATGCCTTCGTGAATATATCTGCCAATTGGACACTAGTAGACACATGTGAAGTCCGTATCAACCCGTCTTGAATTGCGTCCCGTACAAAATGACAATCAACTTCAATATGTTTCGTTCGTTCATGAAAAACGTGATTCTGAGCAATATACAAAGCAGATTGACTATCACAAAACAAATCCATAGCACGTGAATGGTGAATGCCAAGGCTAAGAAGAAGAGCTTTGAGCCACTTAAGCTCACAAGTGACGGTTGTCATTGAGCGATATTCAGCCTCCGCAGATGATCGGGAAACAGTATGTTGCTTTTTTGTTTTCCAAGAAATAGGTGAGGAGCCAAGAAAGACTAACCACCCTGTTAAAGATCTTCGAGTCAAGGGACAACTTGCCCAATCAGAGTCGCACCAACCCGACAAATTTAAAGTACAATCCGAACGAAGAAGAATACCTTGGCCCGGACAACCCTTTAAATAGCGTACTGCTCGAAGTGCTGCTTCCCAATGTTCCTGTCTCGGCTCATGCATAAATTAGGATAAGATATGAATAGTGTAAGCTAAATCAGGACGAGTAAAGGAGAGATATATAAGTCTCCCAATCAAACGACGATAAGACTCGGGGTCCTGAAGAAATTCGCCCTTAGCAAGGGCAAGCTGGTGATTTTGCTCAATGGGAAAGCCTGCGGGCTTAGCTCCAAGAAGACCTGCCTCAGAGATAATATCCAATGTATACTTTCGTTGACATAAGAAAATGCCCTCTGGGTTTCGGGCAACTTCAATACCAAGAAAGTATTTAAGTGTCCCAAGATCTTTCATGTGAAAACATCGACTCAAGTACTCCTTGAAGGAAGTAAGTGCAGCACTATTGTTGCCGGAAATAATCAAGTCATCTACATAGACAAGAACATTGATTTTCCCAACACCTTTCGTATAAGTGAACAAGGAATAGTCTGCATAGGATTGAAGAAAACCATACTTTTGTAGAGAAGCAGCTAACTTGGCAAACCAACACCTCGGGGATTGTCGAAGACCATAAAGTGATTTTTTCAGACGACACACCATATTTTTCCCTTGTACCCCAAAACCAGGAGGTACTTTCATGTATACCTCTTCATCAAGATCATCGTGTAGGAAGGCATTATGTACATCCATCTGATGCACCTCCCAGTTTTTAGCGACGGCAATAGCAAGAAAGGCTCATACAGTTACCATTTTAGCGACAGGAGCAAAACTCTCGGTATAATCAACACCTTCTACTTGATGATTCCCGAAGATAACTAGACGTGCTTTGAGTCGTTCAACAGTACCATCAGAATTGTATTTGATTTTGTATACCCATCTACACCCAAGAGCTTTCTTTCCAGGTGGCAGTGGTTCCATAACCCAAGTCTCATTTTCTTGCAAAGCTGTGATTTCTTTTTGCATTGCTTCGCGCCAACCTGCATCTGTCATAGCCTCTTTAAATGATCTGGGCTCGACACCTACTGTAACCGCTGCAAGAAAATTTCTGTGTGCCAATGAAAATTTTTCACAATTCACATAATGTGCTATAGGATAAGGAGTACCTGAGGCGTGCTGTGGAGTGGTGATTGGTGGACTCGGGGAAGGACTCAACTTCCTTATAGTTTTAATCACATAATCACGAAGCCTCACAGATGGAAATTTTTCTCTCATCCCACGGCCTTGAGGTAATTCCGTGCATTCAACTTCAGTTGCCGGCACAATAGGCACTACCTCAGTTCCTACTTGGGTCATTGTAGGTGAAGAGTTGTTGTTGTCCTCTACTACTAGTGCACCACTGTCATCATCAGAATAAGTAGAATGATCTTCTTCCTCTGACACGTCATTACCAACACCTTCTATTACATTATTATTATTTCCCAAATTTTCAACAAAAGTAGCAGGTGCAGGTCCATGATCATTGGAACCAAAGTCATCTTGCGCCATATGATTAGCAACATAAGGATTATCACCCAAAGCATCTTGTGATTCAACATTTTGTAAAAAAGGGAATTGATGCTCATAAAATTTGACATCTCTTGACACGAAAAACTCACCTGTATCAAGATCATAAAGCTTCCAACCTTTCTTACCATAAGGATAACCCACAAACACACATTTACGACTTCTACTTTCAAATTTGTTCCCTTTGGCACGTTGATTATGTGCATAACACAGAGAGCCAAAAACTCGAAGTTCATCATAACTAGGTACTTGTTCAAATAACATCTCATAAGGTGTTTTATTGTTCAACACACTAAAAGGTGTCCTGTTAATTAAATACCCGGCACCCAAGACACATTCACCCTAAAATTCTAATGGTAAGTTGCCTTGAAAGCGTAATGCTCGAGCAACATTTAAAATGTGTCTATGCTTTCTCTCCACTCTACCATTTTGTTGGGGTGTACCCACACAAGAAGTCTGGAACAAGATGCCATTGGATTCAAAATAAGGCTTCATGCAGTTAAATTCAGTACCATTGTCACTTCGTACTATTTTAACTTTTTGAGCAAATTGGCGTTCTACCATTGCAAAGAAAGATAAGAAAATTTTCAAAACTTCCTTTTTATCAATCAACAAATAAATCCAAACAGCACGAGAATAATCATCCACAATAGTCAAAAAATAGGAAGCCCCACACAAGGAAGGTGTCTCATAAGGCCCCCCATAGATCACAATGAATAGGTTCAAAAATCCGACTAGCCTTATGGTCACTAGTAGGAAAACATTCTCTAGTTTGTTTTGCTCTATGACAAATATCACAAGCCTTATTTAACTTCTCACTACTACTAGTACTAATAGTAGGTAATAACTTGACGACCTTTTCCGAAGGATGACCCAAGCGCTTATGCCACAACTTCAAAGAAGCTGACACATCCACTGTCAATGCTTTCACACTCGGAGCACCCCGGAAGTAATAGAGTCCATCCCGTCGATCACCCGCTCCAATCAGCCGCCTGGAATGTAGGTCCTGAATAGCACAAAAAAACTTAGTGAATAGTACAAAACAATTTTCATCTTCAGTCAATTGTGACACAGAAATTAAATTACAGTTCAATTTAGGCACAAACAAAACATCTTTGAGGACTAATCCCCCATCAAGAAGCACACTACCCTCCTTAGTAGCTATAGTTTTTTCACCATCAGGGAGTCCAACCGGGCAATCCCGCACGTCCCTAACTTGTGTCAAACATTTTATGTCACCTGTCACATGATTAGATGCTCCTATGTCAATAATCCAAGGCACATTGTCTGTATACTCACCAATCATTATATCCTTTTGATTACCGAGCATATCAAGAAGTGCCTGAACTTGCTCTGTATTAAGCGTTAAGGCTGCCCCATTGTCTCCTACTTTGTGGCCGCTGCTGCTGGAACCCACAAGATGTGCATCAACACTAGCACCTACAGCATGCGCTTTCACCATTCCACCACGTCCACGCCCAGCAGGGGCTGTTGTAGCCCCTCCTCGCCCTTTGCCAGCATTCTTCCCTCCTCTTGGGCGATCAGCCCACCATTCTGGGTAACCCACGAGCAAAAAACAATGACCCATGTCGTGACCGACCCGATTGCAGTGCGTACAGTAAAGAGAGGATTTGTCAACACTTTTATTACGAGTGTCTGACCGTACAACAAAGCTTTGTACCTCGTCACGATCAACCTTCTCACGGACATTACCTTTTAGACACTCCTCTTGAATTAGTGTTTGATAAGCACGATTTAAGGTAGGGGGAGGGTCTTGGGAAAGCAGATTCGATGTCACTGTCCCAAAAATCTCATCATCCAAACCACCCATAAATTGGTGAAACTGTTCTTCCTCATTTCGCTTCGCGAGTTTCTTTCCAATCTCACAGGTGCATTTCCCACATTCACAACTTGGGAATGGATGGCAATTAGCAAGGTCATCCCATAATTTTGTGAGTTTTCCATAATATTCAGCAATATCCATGCCTTTTGTTTGTTTGCAGTCTGTCAATGATGCCCTTATTTGTTGGATTCGCGGGCCATTAATGACACAAAACCTTTCCTGTAGATCATCCCAAAGCAGCTTCGCAACATCGTAGAAGGGAATGGTGGAAGCTACCTTAGGGACTATGGTCCTCATAATCCATGACACAACCATAGAATTCACAGTTATCCAATCATCAGTTTTTGTTTCATCTTTGGGTTTCTTGATCGTTCCGTCAACAAACCCGAATTTTCTTCTAGCTTGAAGGGACAAGCGGATCGCTCTTGCCCATTCGTCATAATTGTCTCCACGCAATTGCACATGCGTAATTGTATTACCAGGATTATCGCCGGATCCAAGATAATACGGAGACGTCACGTCAATCTTGTTTTCTCCTCCTGCCATGGCAGATGGTATTTAGGGTTCTTGTTTCTGTTTTGCAATTTCAATTTGCCCTAAGCTGCTAAGGCTGATGATACCATGATAAGTTTTGGAATATGATTTTCTCACTTGTATTCACAGGAAGCTAAAGTATTTATACAACCTAAGGCAAACCCAGCACACGCCTATGCCCAAGAATTAGACTTTACAACAAAATAAACCAAGCCCACTAAACACAACTTTGCACATAATATAATACTCCAATAGATACCAACAAATTGGTGTCCTCAGCAATGACAGTGCTACCAAGAGGCAATTTACAAGGTGGATTCAATGGCATCTTGAGATCAATCTCCAAGCTTGATCTGGATATGCTCTTTTGTTTCCCCTCTTGTATTGTCTCTCGCACACTCCCACATTATTGGAAAGGATGCTTTAGGTTAGTTCATCTGTGACTAACTTAGTTTTTTTTTTTTTTCTTTCTTGAATGGGTTAAAAAAATTACCCTTCTATCAATGGTTAAATCAACAAATACATTCACCTAAAAAGTAATGTTCCGAACAATCTGCACCCATGATTGCACATATTGAAACTATTCAAGAGTTATGATTTAACTCGTGGCTGTTACTCTGTGAGCTGAGAATGCTTGTATACAAAGCAAAATCTTGCAAAAACTCACCGAAAGTGAAAATCTTAGCATGTTTCACTAAAGGGGGGTAAAAATCATGTTGACACTGTATTGTTTACTTCTTTTCAACTATATACTATGCTGTTAATTAGTGTTAAGGCTTAGCTTAGCGTTTACTCATCTTACAATGCTATGATGAAGTGATAGACATTCATATATATATATATATATATATGGTGTAATTGCCTGCTTCCTTATATGGCATCTCTAAAATTAAGAAAATAATACATGAAGTTATAAATATCTTCTAAAAGGCGTTCCCTAAACTCATGCTACCTGAATTTGAGAAATGCAAAATCATTTTGTCTTACCAATATTTCCATCATCAATAATTTGAGCCAAAAAAGAAAGATAGTACTATGATTATGTAGGTCCTAAACCCTAAAGACTAAAGATAGTGCTTTTTCATAAAAAATAAAAATCATTAAATTTTCATCATTTCATGATCCCATCAAAATGATAAATGGACCAATCTCTGTTCATCTTTGATAGTACTAGTGAGTAGTGACTATGAAAGCCCCTCTTTGCACAAAATTGTATGCTTATAGGTTTTGTTCCCTTTAGAAGTTTAGGGTTGAATTTATATGCTTGTTCTCTATTAATTTTCTCCTTAATTAGTCAATAGTCATCATAATTATGAACTGTCCCCGGCCAACATTGTATGTGGTGTTCCCTTTCATTTCCATGCTTTCTACAATATGATAAATTACCTAACTTTCCGCTAATTAGGAGTACTGATTGCTCAAGTGAAGACCATAGAAAATGAGCATCATGATATTTTATACTCCTACAACTATTAACTGATGTTTAATTCCTATGTTTATGAAGAATCTTGCTTACAAGAATTCTAGAAGTGCTAATCAATGTAAAATACTTCTTATTGTTTCAGCAACTCTAAATGTTTTCGTGTGTATATATATATATATATATATATATATATAGCTAAAAAGATATTTAGAATTAAAACAAAGGAAATGGTGTTTGCTTCTAAGGGATATGGATATTGGATAAGAATTTTATATAGATTTAGTAATCTTGCGTATGTAATTATGCGATCATATAACTAAACTTAATGTCATTTTGAGAAATTTTTGTTTATCGAAATTTTTGTTTGATGAAATTTTTGTTTATCCGTAACCCTAATGACTAGTTTAGTAAGCATCAATGATGAGAATGAACTTATATGTAATTATGCATCTTTGTGTTTTTTTCATTACCACTCATCATCTATTGACTGGTATTTGAAATATATGATCAAAATCCCTATACTTAGGCTTTATTTTCTTTACCTTAGTTTCGCTTATTTCAAATAAAGTAAATCAGGACTTATAAATTCATAAGCACATTACCGTGTCACTCATGTGACTTTCCATGATAAATTACATATAATTCTATCATTATATAATTACTTTCATTTAAAACTACTATCCAAACAAATCATAAAAGCTATGCTTAATGCTGATAAAGCCTAGTTAAAGTGATCAAAATCCTCGACATACTTAAACGACTAATTTTTTTTTTTTGAAAAATAGCGTATTTTTGCTTCCTTAAACCTTAATAAGTATAATGGATTACACACTTTTGCTATCACAGAGTTTTAACAAAAACAATTGATGCATGCATGTATCATATTTAATGCAAAACACAATTCTTGACCTAGAGTCTAGTTTCTAAGTTTTGAACTATGATTAGCTAGGCTTATATTAAATAAAACGTGATGACATCCCAATTAAATGCTAAGGATTTTCAGTAGACTATAGCACTAACAAAGCATAGGACTAGTTTAGTAAGATCTACTAAAATCTTTCTCAGGAGAAGTTTTTTACTATTTTAAAATCTCCACACAGGATCAAATGAGAAATGTGAGAATCAGTGAAGGGGATAGGGTAACAAGTGAAAGTGGAAAAGCCAAAGCACTGAAAAAGACACTATGGCCTATATGTAGCACTTACCTTTAGACTTTGTCAACGTGACAAAAGATCTATTGTCTCTTTCATTTCCACATCAAATAGTAGTTTTTTTTCCGGTAAATGCCAAAAAGCCTATGCAAAAATATAAGAGGGAGGAAAACCATATTACTTACGTGCCCACCCTAGTTTTAACCACGTACTTCCTCCTCAATCATTCACGCTCTATTATGGAAATTCATTTAAAAAAAAAATTATCGCCAATTTTGTCTTGGTGAAATGGAGAAGGTAGCGATGGGGTTAGGATTTTAGGGGTGGGGAGAGATAGTTGTAAAAAAGATAATGGTATTTTAAAAGGGATTGGGCGATTTTAAGAATTTGATAGAAGTTCGGGGAGAAAACCATATTACTAGTGCCCACCCTAGTTTTAACCACGTACTTCCTCCTCAATCATTCACGCTCTATTATCTTTTTTTTTCTTTTTAATATATATTTTTCAAATTCAATCTCACTTTTACATTTTAATTCAGTTCAATTCAAATTCTCTCAGTCCAAAAGAACGGGGACTATATACTCCCAACTCCCAATATCAGAAAATTTGTAATCAAGCTAAAATTTGACCTAGTAAAAATAGAGCACCTTCCAACTTCAAAGTTAGGAGATCAATCTACAGTTCTCTATTATGGAAATTTCCAAAATATTTAGCGCAGTAGCCCGAACCAGGTTGACTTATGAGAGGTTTCGACCCAACAAAACACCTTATCTTACCTACTTAAAAAAGATTTTAAAAAAAAGTTTTATTCTACTTTATTTTGCATTCAAGTTACTTTCATCCTACCCTGATGTATCCAAAGATTCTTATTATTGCAGACAGCCAGCCATATTATAACATATGGAAGCTAGAAAGCAAACCACCACCACCAATATTAGTTTAGCACCGAAATTCCACAGCCAATGTTGACACCTCTCTTGTCTCTAATATCTCTCCGTCCCGTATAAGGATAACGTTTGTTAAATTTATACTAGTGTCTAAAATCTGGACACATATTCTATTGATTACAAAGTTGGAAGATTATACCAGCTGCATGCTTCTATTTCTGTTTTTGGATAACAAATTACGCAAATTACTACTCTTTCTATGATTCTAACTCATCTCATTGTTAACTCATTCACTAGAAAGTGGATATCATCTAACTTAGTTGGTAAATTTTTGTGCGAATGGTACCTGGATTCGAATCCCGTCTGCATCATTGTACTTTTTTTTATAAAGGTAAGAAGAAAAAAGATTAGGAGACCCTCCGCACGAGGAGAACTCCTATCGCATCATTTACAAAGATAGTGTGTAAGGCAGAATTATTACAAGGATCTATTCTGAAACAAGAATCAACTAAATGACCCACATTAGCTATCTAATCTGCCGCTTTATTTGCTTCTCTATAGATGTGCCGTATACTCCAACTTCAACAGGTCATGAGAAGTGTTTTGATGTTGTGGATGATGTGTGCTATTTGCCATGGGGGGCCCAAAGACCTTTAACAGCATTAATAACAAGCAAGTTGCCTCCTTCTATATGTAATTTTTGGATCTTCTCTTGAATGGCTAGGATGATACCTTGATGTAGTGCGGTTGCCTCGGCAATAAAGACTTGAGTGTTGCCCAGATTGTAGGTGGAGGCCTTACATAGGGTTCCTTTGTAACCACGGAAGATAACACCCGCTGCTACTGAGTTTGCACGAACCGAACCATCGAAGTTGAGTTTGAATGAGTGTATGGGAGGTGGCTCCCAAGCAACGAGGATGGAAGAGCTGGTAACTGGAGGAGAATAAATGTTGGTGTTGAGATGATATGGGGTACCTGTTGTGTGGCAGTGATCAATGGCATTTCGAAGATTCTACTCTGACATATAAAATTTGGCTTTGTGTAAAATTCGGTGGATGTTTAATTTTTCATTTTTGAAAATGATATCATTTCTCTCTTTTAATTTCCAGATACTCCAGATAAGGAAAATAAATTTGGAAATAGTATTCCTTTTATATTTAAACTTCTCCATGTTGAGAATTAAAGGAGCAGAGGGAACATTATAAATAAACCATTTTTTAAATTCTGGGAGATTCCACAGTTGATTTAGCTCAGGGCATTGGCAAAAGAGATGGTCGATAATTTCTTCCTGTGAATTACAGAGTCCACACGTATTGAAGGGGAGAATATTTCGCTTGGTTAGTACAGCTCAAACACCTTAACTATTATGGCAAATTTGCCATAAGAAAATCTTTAGTTTGGGTGGAACATCTAGCTCCCATATCCACCTGAAAGGCCAATTCTCTTCATCAGGGTCAAGGTTATGGGCTAACCAAGTTGTGGTTTTTACTGTAAACTCACCAGAAGGGGTGGGGCCCCATATTCGAATATCATCTAAATTAGTTTGTGGAATCAGAATAACTCGAATGATCTCTATTGAGTGAGGAGGAAGAAGTGTTCTAAGACTTTGGATATCCCAAGTGCGATTAGGGAGAATGAATTTATGAAGGCGTAGATTTAAATCTACTTGTTCCTTTGGCAGCTTCAGGAGTGACAGGAGATTTTTATGTGAACACCAATTGAAAAGCCAAAAAAGAATATCATGGCCATTTCCGATTTTCCAACGAATACCTTTGTGGAGAATTTCACGTTGCATCAGAATTTTTCGCCAGATTGGATAGTCTTGAGGTTTCGGAAGGTAGTCGAAAAAGGATTTGCGTTTTAGGTATTTTTCTTTCATGAGTTTTACCCATAAACTTTTATTATATGTGAGGATCTTCCAACCTAGTTTGGCTATGAAGGCTCTGTTGAGCGGAAGAGTTTTGCGAAGACCTAACCTCCCTTTGGATTTTGGACGACAAATCTTATCCCAAGCTATTAGTGGAGTAGCGTTTTTCTCCTTACTTTGTTGCCAAAAAAATCTTCTATGGAGATTATCAATAGACTTAGCTATATCGTTCGGAAGAAGGGAGGAAGAGCAGACATAAGAAGGTAAACATTCCAAGTTACTTTGAATAAGGGTGAGACGACCCGCTTTAGAGAGGAAGCCTGCTTCCCAACGGTTTATACGTTGGTCAGTTTTTTGGATAATATGTTTGAAATCCGATTTTGTTGGATGGTAAGAGCTGAAAAAGACTCCTAAATATCGGCCTAAACAAGAATTTGGCAACATGTTGAAATAACTTGCTAAAGCTACTTTCCTCTGGAAGGTTACTTTCTTTGAGAAAAAAATAACATATTTGTGGAAGTTAACCAATTGTCCTGATAATTCACAAAATTGATCAATAACACTTTTAAGTTTACGACAAGCCGTTGAAGAAGCTTTGCATAAAAGTAAACTATCATAGGCAAATAGGAGACATGGAATGTTGGATGTGCGTGGTTGGAGTTTGAACTCGATTCCTGAACCATGATTTCGACTTTCTATGGAAAGTTTCCTAATAAAAACTTCCATACACAAGATAAACAAATACGGGGAGAGGGGGTCACCCTACCTAAGGCCTCTTGAAGGCCTAAACCAGGGAGAGGACTGACCATTTAGTTTAATAGAATACGAAACGTTGGTTATGCACTCTTTAACCCAGCATATCCATTGATGAGGGAACCCATAAGCAGATAGACACTTCCAAAGGAAGTCCCATTCTATGCGATCATAAGTTTTTTCCATATCTAGTTTTAAACCACACCATCCTGTTTTATTTTGAGATTTTTGGAAAGTGTTTAACACTTCCTGAGCAATAAGTAGGTTATCGTGAATGGAGCGATCTTATGCGAAGGCATTTTGAAGGGGGCTTATTTCCCTTTGGAGAATAGGTCGTAACCTATTAACCAGAATTTTTGAAATTGCTTTATATATAGTGTTAATGAGACTAATCGGACGAAAATGATTTGGATTCTCATGTGCTTCATTTTTAGGTATTAGTGTTATTAACGTGTGGTTAATCGAAGGTGAAAGTTTTCCATGAAAGAAGAAACTTTGAATTGCTATTGATATTTCTTTTCCTATTATGGGCTAATAGGCTTGGTAAAATTTTCCTCCGAAACCATCGGAACCGGGAGCTTTGAGGGGGTTAATATCGAAGAAAGTATCTTTTATTTCATCGAATAAGACAGGGGCTAGGAGGTGAAAGCAATCATTGGCAGAAACGAATGGTGAAAGAAAGTTTACATCAATATGTCTGGATGGAGAAGAATTGCTTTGGAATCGTAGTTTGAAGGAGTCCGGTAATCGTCTGCATCATTGTACTTAGTCGCTCATTTACACCAAATTAAAAAAACTCATTGTACAATTGTTTTATGTATTCCCGCCATTAACAATTTTTATGGACCAAAAAAACAGAGGTTGGCCAAATACTCCGTTTTCCCCACATAATACCTAAAAAATTAAGGGTAACTTTTTGTAAGGAAATAAGCAAGCGGAATGAGGAATAGCAGCGCATAGAAATCTGAATAACTTTTTATTTACTTATAGAACCTACACTCTCCTTTTATCTATACTTAATATTTGTGTCAAAACCTAAGAGCACAATTAGACCCTGTTCATTTGGACTTATTTTCGTTTAGTTTAGTTCAGTTTCAATTTCAGTTCAGTTCAGTTTCTCTCAGTTCAAAAGAACGGGGCCTTAATTGAGAACAGGAGGAATATTATTAAGAAACATATTTCCTCCATTGCATTAGTTTATTTTCCCTATCCATGAGGTCGAACATAAATTCCGAATTGTAATTATTCATTGGTATGTAAGAAAATATTATCATCACCTGAGGACTTGTAAGTTTGATTTGAATGAGTGTTTTTGACATATTATCTTTTCAAAAAATTTACTAGTGTGTGCGTAATTAAAAATGTTAATGGTAAAAAATACGCATTGAAAATCATAAAAAAGAAAAATTGGAGTAACTTATAGTGTTTTTTAATAAACCTTTAAAATAAATTATTTAACCTTGTTAGAACTTATCTATTCTTACCTTAATTTAAATAAACTCAATGCAACTTAATATAGTTGTGTATTATTGAATATGGGTAAATCTTTTTAAACTGAATTATACTAAGTATAAACTTATTTGAACTTGTGTTAAACTACCTTTTCGAAATAAGTTTATGTTTAGGAAAAATTGTTTTAAATAAGTTAACCTTTGCGCGGTCTTCCCATTTTAAGTCTACCTTTTGATTATCCCTGATTGAGTTAAGCTTGTATGTCTGTTTTCTTCTATTGAGTTTTAACCTGTTTGTGACTTGTTTAGTAGGTTACTTATGATTAGAGGTGGGCATGGGCCGGGCCGGCCCGGCCCGGCCCGTCCGCTCCGTGGGCCTGCCACGTTCAAGAAATTTTATTTCAGGCCCACACCGGCACGAGCCCGCGTGGGCCGGCCCGCGGGCCGAACGCTCCTTTCCTTTGTGTTTTTAGCCTAAAACTATCAAAAATACAAACAAACAACATAAAACACAGGCCAGGCCCGCATGAGGCACGAGCCCGGCCCGTGGGCCTGACCGGGCCATGGACAAAATCTGAAAATTTCAAGCCCGGTCCGGCACGGCCCGCCACTCACGGGCTCGGGCCCGGCCTGGCCCGCCATTTCCCCAAGCCCGCGGGCCGAGCCCGTGAACAGGCCCGGCCCATGCCCAGGTCTACTTATGATACGTGTTACAATGTCCCACCCCCACCCTCGCCTCCCTCGCTTGTTTTAGAAGAAGGGACATTGTAACACGTATCATAAGTTACCTACTAAACAAGTCTCAAACAGGTTAAAACTCAATAGAAGAAAACAAACATACAAGTCTAACTCAATCAGGGATAATCAAAAAGTAGACTCAAAACGGAAAGACCGCGCAAAGGTTGACTTATTTAAAACAATTTTTCCTTATGTTTATTGTGAAAAGAACAAATTAAAGGACTAATAGGATGGAAGGACCAAAATAGAGGGGCTTAATAATATTTGTTGTGATTGTATTGTATGATGCATTGTGCATTCACATTCAAGTAAAATAGGTGCAATGTTGCATGTAATTAACCCCATTAAAATATAACTCTTCTATTATTATACTCCCTTGTCCTATGATATTTCTTTTTATTTGTAATATTGGTACTATTTATAAATAAAGAGAATTTTCTTAATTATTTCCAATATATAAAAACAACATAGTCATGTGGGGTCTTATTTAATTTGATTCGTTTTAATGAGTACATTAAGGATATCAATATTTTATGTTTTTGCCCATGATGTAAGTAAAGATAGTGATACAGAATGTGTACTGGCAAACGTGAAAGTTAGAATTAGACAGACTTTCATGGGACGGATCCCGGAGATGGCGCAATAATCCCATTGATACATTAATGGTAACCTAATAACTAAACTAATGATCATCAGTAGTCCATTAAACATCGTCAATATCCTTATTTATACACATTGTCAATAAATCACGTCACACCATCAATTAATGAGGTGGCATGTTGTAATAAGCATTTATATTATCAATATGATTACAATCATAGAAGATTTCAATGGGGCAAGTTTTGTGGAGACCGCCAATCTCCCCAATTAGGTGCGGGAAGGGAATAGGTTTTGCGGGTGATGGGGTTGAAAACCCACCATGGGTGATGGAGCGGGTGCGGATATTAAATTGTATCCAGTATCCACCTCCATCCCCACCCGCCCCACCCCTCCATCCCTCCTTATATTAAAATCATTGTTTATTAAGAAACCCATATAATATATTATTTTTGCACTTTTCTTTCATTTGAAAGGAAGCATCTAATTAAGATAATATGCGGTGGGGCGGGTAGCCGGGTATGGCAAATGGTGAAGCAGTTATGAGACAGGTGTAGGTACCCAAGCGGGTGGTGGACAGAGATGAATTCTATAGTGTACTCGTTAGACTAGGATGGATTTGGATTCTATTGTGTACCCGGTGGGCGGGGATGGATATTTGAATATATCTCCCGCCATGGGCAGAGTGGGGTGGTGACGGTGGTGAAATTTTTAGACAGGTATGGTTGTGATTTGTGAAAGGACCATCCCATACATCCTCCTCCCTATCCATTGACATTCTAGGCGTTTTGGGGTTTTCTTTTAATTTAGAGTACAAACTTGGCAGTTGCAGTATATGTTTATGGCTTGGAAGACAAAAGTCTACTGAGCAACAGTGTGGTCGTAGACTAACTTCAGTCTTTTAATTACATTTGTTATTTTGTTTGTGAGTGGGCCTTGGCTATCTGCCTCCCAGCTTCCCCTTAATCCTATAATAATTGCTTTTTATATGAGGGCAAAGGTGTGCTTTGAACACTATTTTGGATTTAAACACACGTAATTTTGCATAATCACAATAACCCTATAAAATCAAGGTACTAAACAATTTGGCTAGTGACTTCAATGAGAGCTCTTTAATTTTAACTAAAAGCACACACATGTTAAAGAAGCTTCCTTAGCATTAAGTGTAATAAGGGTCCAAGTATTCAACTAGCATGGTCCATAAAGGAGCATCTCTGATTGAACAATAAAATACTTCTATTTGATTTGCATAATCGATGATCATCATTTGGTAAGCTAATACTTCTGAACACATGCTTATATACAAAAATAATCAGCATTGAAGAAGAATTGGTGCTGGCTACTTCCTCTTGTTTGATGGTGTTACCTGCCAATCTCATCATGATGATCTAACAAAATCTTAAGAGTAGGTTTGCTTTAATTACTATATTATGAAGTATTTATCAGAGCTTGCTCTTGATTAGTTCAGCAACAACTGACCTAATCAAAATTTTATTCAGAGTATGTAGCCTTAAATGTGAATGATGTAACATTTGTGTTTATTATTCAAGAATTCGATAAACTACAAGAACTTAAAAGCAATCACATTTATGTAAGTAGTTAAAAAATGATAAACCTAATTACGTAAAAACAAAAAGGAGAATAGAAACAGAAATATGTATGAACGTAAAATGGACAAAAGATCAAGGAATATTATGCACCCAATTTTATTCTTTTCTTTTATAGAAATGTCCAGCAAAAGGATAGGGTTAAATAATATTATAGGTATCTCTTAATATTTTGTAATGTTAAGAAAAAATCTTTTGAGCTGCCCTCGAGCCCCACCTAGAGACACCTATTACAAGCCAAACACCCCCCAAACTCCCCCACCCCACTCAAAATTCAAGCAAATTACTTGAGATATGAGTTGAACCCTAGACTTCGCTAGGGGGGTAGGAAAGCTCACCACTCGAGTCAACCCCGATTCCTGGGTAGCTCTTGATATGCATAGGCCAGTTATCTTTATTTATACCAATATACTCTTTCCGTCTCAAATAGCTTTAGTGTTTTTGTCATTTTAATATAAGTTAAAAATACATTATCCATTTTCTTTTGAGATTATGATTACATAACCTTCTTCTATTGAATATTTTAATTTAATTGACCATTAACCAAATATCACTTGATTTAGTGGTACCATTGCTATTCTTTCGAGGGTTACCAGTGATTAAAATTCTGGAGTTCGGGATTGGGGTGGAGATAGGGATAGGGATAGGGATAGGGATAGGGATTTTATGTTGTTTTGGTCCTTAATTTGATTGCGCCATGACATAGAATATGCCTAATAGACTTTCTTATAGTTGAGAGAGAAAAATAAAAAGGACACTAAAAAATTGAATAAGGCTCCCTCCACTTCTTGAAGTCCCTTATACAATATTGTGACTATCAAGGGATATAATTGCAGCCCGAGTGGGCAACCAAGTATTCATCCATAGGAGAAAACCTTTATACGGTCATCCCAAGTCCACCCACCCAATGATTCAAAGAGAGCTTGTCATGGACATAAAAAGAAAGTAGTGTGAAAGTGGAAAAATTTTCTCCCTAGATAAGTTTAAGGAAAGACCTCAACTCCCAATCTTCTTTTCTTCTATAATATAAGAATTTTTACTCCTTATTCAAAAAGTAGCAAAAGAACAACACAAAAGGCTTCTCTAAAAAATGTTGGTCATAGTGATCTTGTCTAATATGCTAATAGAAGAATCCCATAGCCCATAAGATAGTAATCATGATTGTGGTATTTAGACAAGCTCAAATGGGTTGGAGTCACCCAAACAAAATGTTACATTTTTTTATTATCTAGATCTTCATTAAAGCTTGCAAAAAGCATTACTATGGACCCCAAAGATCTTGGTTGTAGGACCAATTAAGTAGCTCTTAATCTTGCAAAGTATGTGGTCAACCACAGCCTAAATTAAAAATTATATGAAATAGTTTTATATTAATGTTCTTTTTAATATTAAATGTTAATGCAGGAGTAGATTATCACTCAACTGGGTTGGTGCTTAACGCTTTGCTATGCCTTTATCAGTTGATGCTTACATCTTTAAGTAATGACTAATCACCAAGATGAAGGAAATCATTATGGAATATTGTTTGTGTTATTGTTTAAATGGGCCTTTTTCTTTTGTGATTAGTGTAAAAATTAGAAATTCAAGTAGTACTTCCTCTATTACTATTTGATGTTTCTCAAGTGAATGTCTTGCACACATATAATCAAGTGAATGTCTTGCACACATATAATCAAAATAATGAACATAAATTAGATTTTGTTAGATTTGTTCTAAAATTTATTTTTTGTTATTATATATTCAAAATAAAATTATTCAATATGTAATTGAGTATATAATGATCTTTTTGTGCATTAGATGCTAATTCGAATTTTATGATCATGCGATTGAGAAAAGTCTTCATTTATGTGTATATAGGTGCATTTTCGAAATTTTTATAATGAATGCATAAGAGCACATAAATATATGAAACATTCGTGATTGATAATTATACAATTTTCAAGAGATCTGGGATAATTCCTACTAGCTAAAACAAACACCTCGTTTGTCCAGTTTTCGGTGAATCACAATCTCTAAATTATATATACTGAATAACTAAAAACAAACAATTACAGCTTCAAATAAAAAAAATTACTAACACCATTAACGAATATTGTTTTTTCTTTCAATTCTTATTTTGCAAGATAGACTAGCTAGCACCAATCCATGTTCAACAACTACTTACTGTTTAATTACCATTTCATCTATTTTTTGATACATCTTTATTAAGATTTACATAGAATTGTTCACTCAATTTATGATATATAAGTGACATGGATATAATTTTTTCAAGATACAGAAAAAGATTTCATATGAAATATTCTTTGCTTTTAAAGTTCAAGAAAGAGTTAAAGAAGTCAAAACAATTCGATGCTCATTGCTCAAGGCAGTTATTCCAAACCATTTTATGCTTAATGCATATATAATGAAGGAAATATACTTCCTCCATTTTTTATTGATCTAGTCACAAGCTATACGGTAGATCTAGAGATCAAGGAAAAGTCCACATGAGATGAGAGAAAGTGTGAGTTTATTATATTTTATAGGAGATACAGAGTATGTAAGAGAGAGTGTGCAGGCCAAGATTATTCAAGTAAAATAAAAAATATTTTTTTTAAAAAAAAATATAGATTATGGTCCAACATGTCCAAAACCAGACCAAGACGGAAAATTTCCGTTCCGGTCCAAAAAAATCCAGATTCCGGTCCATCGGTCCAGGCGGTTCCAGTCCTGTCCCGGACTAGTGAACACCCTTAATTGTACTTGCTCCGTTTTAAAATAAGTGCAACATTTACCATTTCAAATGCAACATTTACCATTTCAAATGCAACATTATCGTCTGCCCTAAAGACTAAAGTGTTTTAGTGGGGATTGAACACCCAACCTTGATGTTGGAAGATACAATCCTTACTACTATGCAAATGTTATTTTGATGCATATAGGAGAAAGGGTACACTTGATTCAACTAGGGGGTTACTTTGAAACAGAGTCACTCGTTCTATGTTGTAAGATAGATGGTCAAAATATAAGACTTTTTTAAGATATTACACGTGATTTTTTTGCTGAAAAATTAATCCTTTTGGTATATTGGCTTTACAAGGGAAAAATGGTTACATATTAGTCAAAATGGATTATTATATATATATTGGTTAAAATGGATTACTATAAAATTTTCTCGTGTTCTCATACGAGAAGTGTTCTCACGGAAATTCGATCCTATATATACATGAGAATGAATTTTTTGAATAACTTTTATGTGAAATCTACATGTTTTTCTAATAGAATGTGCATCTTATTTTTGAAAAATGAGTATTTGCAATTTGAAAACTGTAATATGCACATTTAGTTTAAAAAAATATATAAAATCTAATATAATGTAATGTACTTAATACGCATACAATTTTTCTTGCATTTTCAGTCGTTATCAGAAAAAATAAGTATAGTTTAGTTCAAATTAGGTCTAATAAGTTTATATAAGTCTAGTTCAATAAAAATAAGCAAAAATAAGGTCCGATACTCTCACAAAATAAAGTCTAATATGTTGAGATAAGGTCTAATAAGAGCTAATAAGTTCATATAAGTTCAGATAAGTTGAATAAAATAGACGGGTTGGTCAATAATAATTTTATAATTTTAATTCTTAATTTTTGAACTTTTTGTAATTTTCTGGCTTTTTCTGAATTTTTAAAATTTTCTTAGATAACTACATAAGTAAAAGTATATTCAACAAACACAGACCCTCAAACATATAGTCAAAAAGACAAAAACCACTGCCAAACAACTGCCGATGTCTAAACTCTAAAACAAGCCTGAAATCTCATGAGAAATTTGCTTAAACTTGCATGCATGAAGAATTTTCGAAGCACCTGCTAATCTGCTATGAGACATCCAGTGATGACTGAAATCTTTATACAGCAAAGGATCGAATATACGAGTATGAATTGTCTCTCATCATCAAAAATAAAATAAAAAAGGAGATTAAAACAAAAGAGAAGCATTGTCATTTGTCAGGTAGGTTAATTAGAAAGCACGTGGATGTCACTTTTGTCCTCTTTTGCCCATTTGTTTAGTCTTGACTTGCATACCCTGGCAGTGGCACCCCACCACACCCGACCAGAGAGTCCTTGCTTCGTGTTCCGGGTTGCCTCGCGTGTCTCAACTCTCAATGTCAAATACGTTAAAACCCAAATTATTTTGTTTTCCCATTGCCTTTCTTACTTGCTACATTTCGAACCCTACCTTTGGGTTGAAGTGGAGTGAATTGAACTATATTAAAGTGAAATTTTGAGAGTAAAGTAGCTGAACAACTGAATTTCAAGAAGATGAATTAAACTGAAACTATGCCAAAAGAACAAGGCATTTTTTACTTGCTACATTTCGAACCCTGTCTTTTATCTTTTGTGTTGAACTGAAGTGAATTTTATAGTGAAATTCTGAAAGCAAAGTAGTTGAACAACTGAATTAAAGAGAGATGAATTTAACTAAAACTATGCCAAAAGAACAAGGCCTCAGTCCGGGCATAAAGTTTTTGAATATGTATGTAGAGTGTTGAAGTTCATAAATTTGTAAGAGGCTAACAAAAATTAGGGCAAAAAAAGTAGAATTGAATAGGTAAATAGAAAAGAAAAATAAAATAAGGTACAATAATACGTGAAAACTGAAAACCATTGGTCAAAAGAAGAAATGTATCAAATGATTCGAATTTCGGAACACCCATATATAATACATTATACTCCCTCCGTCGCCGCTCAATAGATTTCTCATTTCTCTAATGTACGCTTGCAAATGCATGTTTTGTATTGTAAGTATTTTTAGTTACATATTAGTAAAAATTATAAAATTTTGATTTTCCTAATGTACACAATGAGACGAATCAAATAAGACCCTATGTGACTATGTTTTTTTTCTTATATATTGATTTTTTTTAGGATTTTCTTTACTTATGAATAGTGCCCAGATAGCGAAATTAAAATGGAAAATATATTAAGGAATGGAGGGAGTAGATGTAAAAAAAATAAGAATAGTGGGAGTAATAAAGGGAGACTATATATGACTAGATATTACTCTATTTTTGTTTCTTTTTATTTGCTATACTTATTCCTCTGTTTATTGTTGTATCACTATATATATACTACATCCGTTTCTTTTTAATTTACTCACTTCACTTTGAGGGGAGAACCAAGGAGAAATTGCAAAAGTATGAGAGGAAACTGAAAAGGTGGAGAGAGAAATTGAAAAGTGAGAGAGATAAATTAAAAAGTGGGTTTAAATATCAAATGTGGATGACAAGGGTGGAAAAATAGGAGAAAGTAGATATGACACATTACCAAAAATAGAAAAAGTAACAGTGTCTAGATTAAAAAGAAACAAACCAAAAAGGAAATCGTGTAGATTAAAAAGAAACGGAGGGAGTATAACTTATTTATATATAACTCTTGAATGCATATATTAAGAATAGAGGGGGTAAAAAAGGTTAGCTCCAACGTTATATATGATACTCATTGCATCTAAGTAAATAGTTTGGGGTGTTTTGGCTACTAGTCAAAGTTGGTAGTGTTGGGTGCATTCGCGCCATAGTTTGTGGTGTTGAGACTAATTTTAACTATATTTAAAGGTTTTCCTTAACAAGGAACAATGCCGCATTGCGCTTTCCTTTATAATTCTTCAATCCATGTAATTTACATACAATAAAAAGAATAGAAAACACATTGTATAAGATTACCCCAAGCGTATATACTAAAGTACTCCCTCTGTATTTTTTTATCTTTCCCACTTAGAATCTTGACACTATTCACAACTAGAGAGAATCTTTTCAATTTTTCTCAATATATAAGAAAAAATATAGTCATGTGGGGTCTTGTTTGATTTGTCTAAATGAGTAGTTTATTAATATTCAATTATTATAATTTTTACTAATATGTAATGAAAGATATTTAAGGTAGAATAAGTGCATTGGCAAACGTGCAAAGTCAAAGTAGGAAAGATAAAAAAATACAGAGGGAGTATTAACCACTAAATTAAGTTATACTTAATGTTATAATTTCAAAGTAAAATATTAATTAATGAAAGATTTAATTACTTGGAGCATAGCCCTGGCCTAAAAACTAGTTATATATGTGGTCAGTATTCTAAATTGCATTGCATGCAGTAAATAAAGGTCCACACTCCACATAGAATTCCTCTTAATTAACTTTTTCTTTTTCTAGATTAGGTTATGTTTAGTTCACCTGAAATTTTCTGATCTGAACTGATCTGATCTGATCTGAACTTATTTTTTCTGATCTGATCTGATCTGATCTAAACTGATCTGATCTGAACTTATCTTTTAAAAAAAATGTTATTACTAATATTATTATTACTTTGTATTTCATTACTAGTATTACTATTACTATCATTTTATTAGTATGCACAACTTTCAATAATAATAATAATAATAATAATAATAATAATAATAATAATATAAATAATATTATAATAATAAGAATAATAACAATAATAATAATAATAATAATAATAATAATAATAATAATTATTATTATTATTATTATTATTATTATTATTATTATTATTATTATTATTATAGCATAATTAGTTTTTTTTTTTTGAAAAAGAGCACATTAGTATATGAACATACAATTACAAAATAAAAGACTAAGGACTCTTGATTCCAATTGTATGGCTTCTTACCTCCCACATGGGAGACCAAGGTTCAAATCTTGGTGGAAGCATATATTTCAATATTGTTGTGGGTGGGGGAGGGGGTTTGAGCTTGTTGGGTCTTTAGGTGAGTGACCCTGTGCGAGAGCAGCTCAGAGAAAATTCATCTTACTACGGAATTCCCGAAAGGGGCCAAAAAAAATTAAAAATAAAAGAACACTCATGTTCAAGTTCCGTTAATAATAAGAATTTAGGTAGTAATGAAAAGAACATATAATGATATTAAAAAAAGAACATATACTGAAAGAGCATACAAGATCTATTTAAAGAACACATTTTTAAAATAAAAAATAGATGTTATTTTTATATTGATGACATGTTTGGATTTAACTAACAACATGTTATTTGTTATATCAATAAATTATTCTTTTTTATTATAAATAAACCTATAAATATATATAATCATATGATCTTGAACAAAATGGTTAAATATTCTTCTTATATCGTTGTCTTGCTATATAAACTTTGTTTTTAAAGATAAGTTGAAATCCTTTGTAGGGAAAATTTGAAAGTGATGACAACACCATTAGGTTATCCCATGCTACTCATATTTTATATAAACTGATAATATATAATTTATATTATTCTACCAAAATTGTTTTAAAAAATAAACATCATATACTATTGTCATGTTCGTTACATGTACAACATCAAAAAGAACATATCACATATCAAAATTAATAATTAGAATAAATATAAAAAAGAACACTTACAAATGCCAAAAAAACATTCTTCTTCTTGAACACAAATAGCTTCAAATAGTGATATCAATGACATTTATAATAATAGCAACAACATTAATAATAATTACCAATATTAATAATTAATAAGTACAACAACGACAATAATAATAATCTTTTTGAACAAATGTACTAGTAAATAGTAATATTAATAGTAATAGTAATTGTATAAAGTTATATTTATAATAATAATAATAATAATAATAATAATAACAACAACAACAACAACAACAACAATAATTATTACAATAACAATAATAGCATTAGTAATACTAATAAGCATAATAATCATGATGATAATAATAATAATAATAAGTATTTAAATATAAGCATAATCTGAACTTATCTGATCTGATCTGAACTTATCTGATCTGATCTGAACTTATCTGATCTGATCTGAACTTATCTGATCGATCTGATCTGATCTGAACTTATTTTTTCTGATTTGATCTGATCTGATCTGATCTGGTCTGATCTGAAATAAGCAAAAATAAGGTGAACTAAACATAGCCTAACGCTATAGCAGTATTCCGGAATATCTGCTTTATTTTTCTTAACTTGATTACAGATTTCTTAATTTTTACTCTATAAAGGAAATCATACAGGATAAATCATGTGTGTAATAATGTAACAAGATAACTAGATAAGTACATGTCGCATTGTTGCTCCAAAGCCAAAAGAAGAATTACCTTTTTGTTATTTGGTGTAGTAACTAAGTAAAACAAAAAGATTATGATTAGAATCAGAGACATGACATAATCAAAATGTATGCTCATGAGAAAAGAGCCAAAGTAGGCAAAATGATATACACGTTATGCTAGTTCTTGAACGGTTAATTACCAACAAATAATGCCCATGATTCATGAAGAGCATGAGCTGCATGCATCATCATCATGCAGCTGTATTTTGTATAGGTAGAGCGTCCAATATCGATGATTCTTAGGTGATTATATAGTAAATAGTAGCAAAATATGACCATAAAATTCTAATGGTTTACAAAGATACAGAATCAATATCTTTAATCGAAAATCATTATGAACCACTAAATTTCCGTTGATCATATCTATTGTAACAACCTCAAAAAATTTAGTCTAATGATTTACGACGAGTCCGAACCCGCGTATAGGATACACCATACACGGCGGAGGACAGAGAGGGTGAAAGTAAGCAAGAAGTGTGCGTTGGATGGGTGCCTGGAGCCCATTTGCTCCAAATGTTTTATCTGTAACTGCCACAACTCACTCAATAGTCACTCTATATGTTTCACTGGCTCTCACGCTTTTTTTGTAGTAGATTCATCACAATTTACACACAGGCCTGCTTGTACTATTATTGTCTCTCTCTTTCTTATGACCCCACTGACAATACTATCATGCCTATCCCTCTACGTTTCCTTGCTGTTGTCACTGAAACTTCTAACCAACTCAATTATGAAATTTAAATATCAAGAAAATAACATAAATATAATAAACCAAAATTGAGTTTAAACTATGTCCTTTACTCTTTTTTCTTTTTATGTTGTTGTTGCAATGTGTCCTTTTTTATTTTTGTTGTTGTAAATGAACAACTAAGCGCAGTGATGTAGACGAGATTTCATCTCAAGTATTAGGTACCACCCACACAAGACTTCCCTAACTAAGATAGATGACAATTGACATCTATTGTCCTTTTTTATTCTTGAGTTGGGCTAAGAATAAAAATCTATGAGGTGGTAGTAGAAAACAGTGTTTTTGTGTCTAGTACTGTAGTACATATATAGCATAGCCATAGAGTATAATACGTAGCTTGCAGGACGTGCAAACTTTATAATTTACATGCAATAATGGTTAAAATTCAATCTTAACAATATATAATATCTCCATGTCTGTCTCCCTAATTTGTTTGCTTCATTGAGGCTAGGAAAATATCGCCTTCGTGTCATGTGTATATTAGTGTCATATATAAATGGGTTTGAAAACTTTTGACCCTAGCCAAACCCGTTTAATAGAGGTGTCGTGTCGTGTGTCGTGTCGTGTCGTGTCATGTTCACCCATTTCATTAAATGAGTTGCTCCAACCCATTTTTTTCGCACCTGGTTTGTGTCGTCTTGTTATGTTAAGCAATTTTTTTAACAATTTTATATATTAATAGCCAATATTTGTGTAGCAATATATTAATCATGGGATCAAATCTTACATACTACATTTTTGAAAATAACTGACAACTTGGAAGGGGAGTCTTCTGTCTCTGGCAGGAAGATTGACCCTCGTAAAAGCCTCCATTTCCAGTTTACCCATGTACTATATGTCTCTCTTCCCCGTTCCGAAAGGTGTTCTTGACAAGATAAACAAGCTTCAGCGTCAATTCTTGTGGAGTGGGGGATCATCAAACCAGTATTTGGCCCTCGTAGCATGGGATATTATGGAACTCCCAAAACTGTTGGGTGGTTTAGGCTGCGGAAATCTGCTTCATCGCAACCTATCTCTTTTATTTAAGTGGATCTGGAGATTCATTCACGAGCCTCATGCTCTATGGCGTAGAGTGATTATGGATAAGTATGGATATTCTCCTTACTTTTTGCATCATGACCTTAGCATCCCTCTGAATGGGGGTCCTTGGAAGAATATATGTGCCACCATTCTTAAAAATCCAGTCACAAAAAACCTGTTGAACTTTAGTATTAGGAGACGTGTGGGTAGTGGTCGCCAAGCGCTATTCTGGCATGATCAATGGCTTGGCCAAAACCCTTTGAAACTGCAATTCCCCCGCGTTTATTCGATCTCATCTGACCCCGATGCTTCGATCCTCTCATGCGGATCTTGGCATGGTCACTCATGGTCGTGGCAGCTAACATGGCGTCGAGTGCTAAGGCCTAGGGATTGGGACGAATGGAATTTACTTCAATCCCTTTTAGAGCCTGTTCATCTATCTACCTCGGAAGATGACACCTTCAGCTGGACTCCCTCCAAATCAGGCATTTTCATTTTTCACTGTCAGTTCCATCAGTCATGAACTCGCCAAATCCAAAGCCACACCGCATCCGCAATTTACAAAGTGGAAGAAAATCTGGGCGGGCTCGATTCCTCCCCGGATTGAGGTCTTTACTTGGCTGGCCTTAAGGGGAAAAATCAACACCAAACTGAAACTGGCTCGTTTAAATATAGTCTCTCCATATGAGGTCTCTTGTGTTCTATGCTCGGCTCACATTGAAAATGTTGATCACCTCTTGTTACACTGCCCTTTTTCGATGAAATTATAGATTTGGTGGCTTAACATATGGAATTTACGTTGGGCCTTCCCTGGTTCCCTTGCCGAGACTTTTGAGCAATGGAATATTGTGGGCTCTTCACCTTTTTTCAAGAAGATTTGGTGCGCAATTTTTTCGATCATTATTTGGACAATATGGAAAGAAAGGAACTCTCGAATTTTCAGAAATGTTTCATGCTCACTTCAACAGCTTCAAGACCTCATACTAACTAGACTCAGTTGGTGGATAAAAGGGTGGGGGAGCCCCTTTCCTTACTCGTGTGAAGAAATTATAAGAAACCCTCTCTCTCTCTCTCATGGAATGAACCACGTGCGTCCACTGCTATGCTGCTACCATCTCCATCAAAGGATTGGTTACCACCTCCTATTGATTCCATCAAATGGAACGTTGACGCATCGGTAAGCCCCTTCCTCTCAATGTCTGCGATTGGAGGGGTCCTTCGAAATAATCATGGGCACTTTATGTGTATGTTTTCCAGCCCGGTGCCGCCAATAGAAATCAATTCTGCTGAGGTACTAGCCATCTACAGGGACATACAAATCACCATGGCTTACAAGAGTCTAAGAAACCTGAGGGTGATAATTGAATCGGACTCCTCTAATGCGGTAAAATGGTGCAACGGGAATAATGGTGGGCCTTGGAATTTAAATTTTCAGTTAAACTTCATTCGTAATGCAAAAGAAAAATGGTCGGAAATTTCCATATTGCATAAAGGAAGAAGTTCGAATATGGTGGCAGACTGTTTAGCAAAGCAAGGTTTGACTAGGGACGCTGAGTTCTTGGCATGGCTTTGAAAGCTTGTGTATGCTGGAGTTATCAATTTCTTCTTGCATTAGAGACCATTACTGTATGACTCTTAGTATCTGATCATTTTGATAAGAGATGTAGCCTCTGCTTGTATTTGGTCCTTTTGGTATATGGGCTTTAATGCCGAAATAAAAATGGAAACTCAAATTATCAAAAAAAAAAAAAATTGGTGTTAAACGGCTTTAAGCGTGTTATTTTCGTGTTGAAAACTTCAACACTAACCCAACCCATGTTGTAAAATGTGTTGTGTTGAGTTGACCCATTTAACTAGCTAGAAGGGTTGGAAATTCTCAATCTGATTTGTGTCGTGTCTTGTCAACTTTTGACAGCTCTAATTAGAAATATATTATCCATTGAAATAAATGTTTGGGACGGTGGATTGTGGAGTTGATAAAGCTGAACAATATTGGCAGGAACATATAAAGTGAATGTGAAAAAATTGGCTCACTCTCCTTGGAAGGATCAACTCAAGATTAAAATTGGCTCGACTAGGCATCATACCTCCATCTGAAACGAATTGTATTTTGTGTAGTGAGCATGAAGAATCTTGCGAGCACTTATTTCTTCACTGCAACGTATCCAGGGGGCTATGGTGTTGGTGGTTAGCAGTATGGGATCACAGTTGGGTAATGCCGATGCATCTGAGAGATGCCTTTCATCAAGATTGAATGGTGATTTTTTCAAAAAGGTATGGCTTGCATGTTTTTCATTATTGTGTGGACGATTTGGCGAGAAAGAAACGAAAGAATCTTTAATTGCAAATCATGCAATCTTCATCAATTACAAGATCTTGTGCTCTTTGGAGGATTAAAGGATGGGGAGATAAATTTTCGTATTCATCGGAAGAAATTATGCGAAATCCTCAGTGCCTTATGTGGTCATCTGCTAAGCCTTTGAATCTATGTCAAAAGATTCCGAACATCTCTCTTTGGAGCCCTCCTCAGCAGTCCACGCTCAAATGGAACGTTGACTCATCTCATGACCCCATCTGTCATCTAATTAAGTGCTATCGGGGGAGTGCTTCGGAACAAATGTGGAATCTTCATGTGTGTATTCTCTTGCCCCATCCCTCCTTTAGCGATCAATTCGGCTGAAGTGTTTGCAATTTACAGAGCTATCAAGATTTCCATGTCGAGCGATCTTGTGAAGGCTCACAATCTCATCATATACTCCGATTCAGCAAATGTAATCAAATGGAGTAATGACTCCTTAGGGGGGCCTTGGAATCTAAATTTCATGCTGAATTACATCCGCGACTCAAAACGGTTTCTAACTGTATCAGTAGAGCACAAAGGGAGGAGTTTCGAATGAGGTAGCAGATGCACTAGCTAAGTAAGGTCTTAGAAGAGATGCTGATTTTCTTGCTTGGTGCTAGGATTATATTTGTTAGATTGGGTTTGCTTCACTATCTTATGTTCCATGGTCATTGGAGGTGAAGTATTTTTTTATAATCTATGGTGATGTGCTGTCTGCCAGTCCACATCTATGTATGATGACTTCCTTCGCTCTTAGAAGCTATGAATAAAACCCATAAAATTATCAAAAAAAAAAAAGTGAATGTGAAAAAAAGTAATTGAGGAAATGTGCATTCCCTTAACCTTTAATTAAAAGGTACTACCTTACTACCTTGGTTTGTACTTAATTGTTACACTTCACTTTGAGAGATAACCAAGAGAAAGCATGCAAAAATGCACCAAAAATTGATTTTGTTTTGGAAAATGCAAAAAAAACATTAAAGTATTTGAGGAGAGCGAGAGAAAAGTGGTGTTGGTGGGATGGTTTGTGGTGAGTTAATAAAAGGATTGGTGGGCCAAAATGAGGCGGAAAACTAAGTAAATATGATATGACATGTTACCATATATATATAAAGTGAAAGTGTAATAATTAAATAGAAATGGAGTTTACCAAATATTAATAGAATTTACTATATGGAGTCCAATTCACCATCAACAATTACAAATAAGGGATATGGTATACGTAACCGTTACAGGTACATATAAGCATTAAATACATTTCCTGGAATAATATTATTTGAAGAATTAATGACACAATCACACACGTCAATCGATATAACTATTGCTTATTTATTGCTTTAATATTTCCATTTTTAACTTCTTATATGTATCCGTAACGGCTACATATAACATTTCCCTACGAATAATAATCATTTTACACACTCCTAAAGTAAGCTTGCATTAAAAGCATTTGACGCAATATTAATCAATTTATAATATGATGTGACATGTATGTTACCATATATACATAAAGTGAAAGTGTAACAATTAAATAGAAACATGATTTACCAAATATTAATAGAATTTTAATATATGGAGTTCTATGCACCATCAACAATTACGCATAATAATCATTTTATACTCTACTAAATTAAGCTTGCATTAAAAGCATTTGAGTAGCATCATTTAACAATAATTCATTAGGAGAGCGTAGTCTACCCACTGGATAGATGTAGGTATGTACGACCACTTAAAATATATCTGATTATTTATGGTTTCATCCAATGATATTAAGTAAGAATGAATAATTTTATTAGATTTCTCAACTTATGTATTTATTTCCTTGTTAAAAATGAATTTGATATTAATGTACGTAGTTGAGTTGTGCATACTTTATATTAATGTAAGCACTTAATGTTAATGTAAGTAGTTGAGTAATTATCTCCTTATTACGCAAGATATCTGATTACTTATGGTTGATATCAAGTAAGAATGAATAATTTTATAAGATTTCTCAACTTATGTATTTATTTCCTTATTAAAAATGAATTTAATATTAATGTACGTAGTTGAGTTGTGTATACTTTATATTAATGTAAGACACGTATTAGCAGCCTAAGCGTATCATTTTGGTCACACTTCAGCTCTTGTGGCTGAAGCTTGGGGATTGCATAATGGCCTTATTTTGGCACAAAATCTAAATATTCAGAACATTTATGTGAAAGGAGACAATCAGGTGGTAATTCGAATTCTTCAAGGTCGCTATTCATGTCCATGGAATATTCACACTCTCATCAATGACATCCGATTGATACTCAGTCAGTTGACTATTTGCTCCATAGATCACATTTTCCGCGAGGCCAACTATGCAACAAATTACCTATCTAAAAAAGGGCATTCTATTTCTGCTGTCGTGGTGGACGTCGACGCTGAAACCGATCCTATATTTGATCATTTTGTTCTTCTTGATTTGTTAGGTCACTCCCTTGAGAGAAGGGTGTCCTAACTTCTCATAATGTACCAAAAAAAATATAAGCACTTAATATTAATATAAGTAGTTGAATAATTATCTCCTTATTAAGAAAGAAATTTGTACACGAAGATAAATTAAAAAGAAATTAAGTACAAGAAGATAATTAAAATGAAATTTGTACAAGAAGATAATTGCCTAATGTGAAAGGTAAAAAATGGGATTGACTATTTGACTATAAGACATTGGGAGTACAAAGGAACACCGAAGGGAGTAAAAACTAGGCAAAGGAGGGATGGTGTATCTAAATTTACATCTCTCATCCTTTATGAAAATTCCATGTTTCCAAAAAGAACCTTGCTAATTACGAGCCTCCAAGAATTGGAAACCAAAAAGAGACAACAAACATCAACCCCTTTGATTCCATCAACGACACCTCGTGAATCGGTCTCATCAAATAAACACTACACTAATATCAAGTCCACCCTCCTTCCTTCCCTTCTTCTCCTTTTGACCCACCACATCACTATTCACCCACCCAAAATAAGAAAGTCTGATTTTTTATAAGTAATAATTTAATTTCATAAACTAAAAAGTAGGTGTTTCCCAATAAAAATAAATTTTTTTATTCAAATAAAACAAGATTCTACTTTACCTTAATTCCCGTGTAAAAACAGAATCATGACTTATATTATGGGACGGAGGGAGTAGAAGAAAGCCTCAAACTCGAAAATAAATAAGGTATTTCTTCATATAAAAGGAAGTTTTTATAATGCAAAAAGTGAAGAAAACACACCCGATTTCAAGAAAGCCCTTATTTATAAGGGGTATATGGATAAGTCCAATATAACTCACACATCAATACAACCTATTTTTGGTACATATTGTCTATCCCTTACATATAATTTTCCAAACACATTTCATACAAATTAAACACCTAATTGATCTAATATAATCCTCAATATCCCATATTTGAAAGTTGTATTCTCATGGTAATCTTAATTGATCATACACTCACTTTAAAAACCACAAAATATAAAAATAAAGACTCACATTTTTCAAAACTATTATGAAATACAAATGTTACATGAGATAATATGTTTACGAAAAACCTAATTCACTATCTTAGCATTACTAGGTACTACAAATCATCCTCAATTCTTCTTATTAACATATATAGAAAAGTAAATTAAAACTCTAATTTTCAATGTAGTTATTTAAAAAAGACTATCAATAACTAACCAAAGTCTAGATTCCAATCACAAGCATTATTTAATCAAATACTCCCTTTGTATTTTTTTATCTTTCTCATTTGTAATCTTGACATTATTCACAATTAGATAGAATCTTTTTAATTTTTCTCAATTTATAAGAAAAAATATAGTCATGTGTTGATTCGTTTCAATGAGTATTTTATTAATATTCAATTATTAAAATTTCTACTAATATGTAATGAAAGATATTTAAGATAGAATAAGTGCATTGACAAACGTGCAATGTCAAAGTAGGAAAGATAAAAAAATACAGAGTGAGTACCCTACAACAAGACATATAAAATTTCAAGAAAAATTATACAACGAACCTTAACAAATCTAAACCGAAAAAACTTTTTTTTCTTCAAATTTAGTGAAGTTCACTTCAATTCATCTCACAGTTTTAATTCAGTACACATACAAACTAAATTCAGTCAAAAAGAACAAAACCTTACAATAATACCGAATAGGCTATATAGTAATCTAGATGGGAAAAACTATATTATTTCAAATTTAATTAAGTTCAGTTCGAACAAATCCAATTCAATTCATCTCACTTTTCTTAATTCAATTCATTTTAATTCAGACAAACAAATCCAATTCAATTCATCTCACTTTTCTTAATTCAATTCATTTTAATTCGACATTCAGTTTAAAAAAAACATAACCATACAGTAATACCGAACAGGCTATATAGTAATTACACCACTCCATTCTTCTCCCCCCACTTCTCATCCTACAACTTTAATAACTTACTACTACTCCCTATATCACCACGTTCAAAATTAACTCCCAAACACCAACAACAAAAACAAAAAACCACCCATTTCTTCCATTCCATGCTCACTCCCACTCTCTCTCTCCTCCACCAAAATGCTCACCATCTTCATCTCCCTCATCCTCATCTCCCTCCCACAATCTCTCTCTCTAAACCAAGAAGGTCTCTACCTTCAACACCTCAAACTCACCTTAGACGACCCAGAAAACTCTCTCTCCAACTGGAACACTCGCCATGACACCCCATGCAACTGGTCTGCCGTCACCTGCAACCCTTCGACTTCCTCAATCATCTCCCTCAACTTCACCTCCTTCAATCTCGCTGGCCCATTTCCTCTCATCTTATGTCGTCTCCACTCTCTCTCCTCTCTTTCATTCTCCAACAACTTCATCAACTCATCTCTACCTTCCAACATCTCCAACTGTCGTAATCTCATCCATCTCGATCTCTCCTTAAACCTCCTCGTCGGAAACTTACCTGATTCTCTTGCATCAATAACCACTCTCCAGTACTTAGACTTGAGTGGGAATAACTTCTCCGGTGAAGTTCCGGCGAGTTTCGGAACTTTCCAGAACCTTCTAGAAATCTCCTTAGTTGATAACCTCCTCGACGGAGATTTCCCGGTGTTTCTAACCAATGTTACCACCTTGAAAACGTTGAATCTGAGTTACAACCCGTTTAAACCGAGTCACCTCGGTCCTGAGATCGGAAACTTAACGAGCCTCGAGTATTTCTGGGTTGCCAACTGTAGTTTATTCGGCGAGTTACCTGACTCGTTGAGTCGACTCGGGAATTTGATCAACTTCGACGTCTCGAGCAACAGTTTAAGCGGGAGGATACCGAGTTCACTCACTGAGTTAACGAGTGCTGTTCAGATTGAGCTTTACGGGAACGAGTTCAGCGGCGAGTTGCCTTCCTCTGGGTGGTTGAAGATGAGTTCGTTGCGTATGTTTGATGCTGCCATGAATAACCTCAATGGGACGATTCCTGACGAGTTGACTCAGTTACAACTCGCTTCTTTAAACTTGTATGAGAACGAGTTGGTGGGTGAAGTTCCTGAGAGTATAGCGAACTCGGTGAATTTATACGAGTTGAAGCTTTTTAGTAATAAACTATCTGGTGAGTTGCCGAAGAAACTCGGGGAGAATTCGAGGTTGAATCTTATTGATGTGTCGAATAATAATTTTACTGGGGAGATTCCACCTGGGTTGTGTTCTAAAGGTGAGTTAACTCAGTTGTTGATGATTGTTAACTCGTTTTCCGGCGAAATTCCGGCGAGTTTGTCGCAGTGTAGGAGTTTAACGAGGGTTAGATTGAGTAGTAATCGATTTTCCGGCAATGTACCAGCGAGTTTCTGGGGTTTACCGCATTTATCGTTGCTTGAATTGTCGTATAATTCGTTTTCTGGGGAGATTTCGAAATCAATTGCTTCGGGTTTGAATTTATCGCAGCTTTTGATTTCGAATAATAAATTTTCTGGGAAAATTCCGGAGGAGGTTGGGTTTTTAAGTAATTTGTTGAGTTTTGTTGCGAATGATAATCAGTTTTCTGGGTCATTGCCGGATTCAATGGTGAATTTGAGGGAGTTAGGGAGGTTGAATTTGGAGAATAATGAGTTAAGTGGTGAGATTTCATCTGGGATTAAGGCATTGAAGAAGCTTAATGATTTGAATTTAGGAAGTAATGGTTTTTCCGGGAGAATTCCGGCGGAAATGGGGATGTTATCGACGCTTAATTATCTCGATTTGTCGAATAATCAGCTAACTGGTCCAGTTCCAGATGAATTGCAGAATTTGAAGTTGAATCAGCTAAATTTGTCGAATAATCGTTTATCCGGTGAACTTCCGCCGTTGTTTGCTAAGGAGATGTATAAGAGTTCATTTATGGGGAACCCTGGATTATGTGGTGATATATCTGGTTTATGTGATAGTAGAATTGAGGTGAAAAAACAGAGGTATTTGTGGTTGTTAAGAACAATATTTGTTCTTGCTGCGGTTATTTTCTTAGTGGGTGTTGTGTGGTTTTATTACAAGTACAAGAATTTCAACGAAGTGAAACAAACGATTGACAAATCGAAATGGACGTTAATGTCGTTTCACAAATTGGGTTTTAGTGAATATGAGATTTTGGATTGTTTAGATGAAGATAATGTGATAGGAACAGGAGCTTCGGGTAAAGTTTACAAAGCTGTTCTTAGCAATGGTGAGGCTGTGGCAGTGAAGAAATTGTGGGGCTTTTCGAATAAGCTCGTTGATGGAGACGGAGGAGATGTCGAGCATGGTCGGGGTATACAGGATGACGGATTCGAGGCTGAGGTCGAAACGTTGGGGAAGATTAGGCATAAGAATATAGTGAGGTTGTGGTGTTGTTGCAAGACTAAAGATTGTAAGTTGCTTGTTTATGAGTACATGCCAAATGGGAGTTTGGGTGATTTGTTGCATAGTTCTAAAGGAGGGTTGTTGGATTGGCCTACGAGGTATCGAATCGCCCTCGATGCTGCCGAAGGTCTTTCGTACTTGCACCATGATTGTGTCCCGGCTATTGTTCATAGAGATGTGAAGTCGAATAACATCCTTTTAGATGGCGATTACGGGGCCAAGGTGGCGGATTTCGGGGTGGCGAAAGTAGTGGATGCCATCGGAAAAGGGACTAAATCGATGTCGGTCATCGCCGGTTCTTGTGGCTACATTGCTCCTGGTTAGTGCCTATGACTTAATAAAACTATTGATTTGGATTTAATTAGTAATTTTACTGTTTTATGTCAGTATACTAGTACTATTTAGTTAATTCTTTGCTACAATTATAGTATGTTCTGTTATTAGCATAATTGTTGTTGATAATTATAGAAAGTAAAACAAGAAAATGATTAGAAAGGAAATACTATAGGGTAAACTGATCATAGAAGGAATAGCTGTTTCACTCCAATTATTGTTAGTTGAAAGTATAATTTTCTTGGAACTACTGGACTAGATTCAGAATTTTTTGTTGTTAGAAGTCAAATCAAAGTAGTAGTAAGGATATTAATGAATTCTGCTCTCTAACTAATGGACTGTCTGTTTTTATTGAGTCGAAGATCCCTTTAAGTTGCCTAGTTTGACAATTCAAATGCATGTTCCTATCAACAATAATGCCCATTACTTATGCTTTAGTGGGAAGAAATACCCATGTTGGCTACTTTATGATTTGTGATACTATCATACGCCTAATATCGTTTCCCTATGTTTTAATTGAGTATTAATTGCTATCCTTTTCAATGTATTTGATTAGATTTCACTCTAAACTATTCTACTCTTGCATAAGTAGTATATTATATGATTTACAGCTTAACTAATTAAGTATGAGCAATTTCATGCTGTTTAAAAAAATTGCAAGTCAAGTGGGCATTTTTGGTCCAAAAAAGGTGTATTTTTCATAATGAAATTTATATGTACTTGATTTAAGATATGTTTTGCTTGGTAAATTTGAGTATATAGAGAGGCAAAATCTAAATTTTGTGTGGATGTGTTTTGTTCTACAGAGTATGCATATACACTTCGAGTCAACGAGAGGAGTGACACATATAGCTTTGGGGTCGTAATCTTGGAATTGGTGACCGGAAAAAGGCCGGTGGACCCTGAGTACGGTGAGAAGGACTTGGTCAAGTGGGTGTGCACCACAATGGACCAGAAGGGTGTGGACCATGTCATTGACCCAAAGCTCGATTCTTGCTTCAAGGAAGATACGTGCAAGCTCCTCAACATAGGATTACTCTGCACTAGTCCCCTACCTATCAACCGCCCATCGATGAGGCGTGTGGTGAAAATGTTGCAAGAAGTGAGCGGTGAAAACTTGTCGAAATCAGGGAAGAGGGACGGTAAATTGACACCGTACTACTACGAAGACGCTTCCGATCAAGGGAGTGTAGTTTAAATTTGAAGTTCATATACTCCTATGTAGTGCAAGTCTGCAAGAAAAGGAATGGAATTTTTAGTGTTGTTTTGGTTTGGCATTGGGTGAGGAGGCAAGTGAGATCCTCAAAACAAAAAATCAAAAGTCTGAAAGACAGAGACAAGTGATAAATAGGGGTAGAGTAGTACTAGTAATATTAGTAGCAAGTATTTATGAGATGCTATTGTACACTGTAAATTTGTTTGACTAATGAGAGTTTTCTTATCCAAAAATTGAAATGCAGCCTGCATCCATAGATCTGTTGCAGTGATGCTGTTAAACATTTTTGTTTCTTTTCATGGGTAATTTTTTTTTTATTATTTATTACTTATTTATTTCCTGGTATATCTCAGGTGACCCAGGTTGAAATTTGTGTCCTTATTTACTCCAATGGTTATAAAAATAAAAATTACTTAAAATTGAGAGATGGGATAGTTATTGAAATCATAACATGCCTAAAGAAGTAGGGTAATAGGGTTCTTTTTGCCACTGGAAATACTCTGTTGTTCTATTATGAAACTGGTAAAAATTGGTTAGATGGGTCACTGTTCCATCATCTGCAACAGCTGATTTGGCCTTCAATTTAGACCAAAAGCCCTTTAGCACATTAGTATGTGTATATGGAGTAGACAGTAGTACAGCTATGTCATGTTGTTATAAGTAGTAAATGAAGAGTAGTTATGGTGATGACAGTAGTTTTATAGGGGACCCTTATCCTCCTACCTTCTTAAAGAAAATTATGGGTCATTTGATTAATGTGGTTCTCTATACTCTAATGCCTTGTTGAATAAAATTAGTATTACTAGAAATTTGCTCTCTGTACTCTAATGCCTTGTTATATAAAATTAGTATCACTAGAAATTAAGATGGACCTCCAAAAGAAACTATGGTCCTGCTTATGGTAGGATTAGATGTCATCATTGGGATAGTTGCTTGATAATTTAATTATAATAAGGTGAGGATTAATATAAACCGCAAATATTAGCTAGTTATAGACAGAAAAACAAAGGTTACTCCTAAAATGTTATAGGATTTGTTTCCATAAATTTCTTAATTTTTTTTTTTTGGTGCGAATGAGCCACAAGGGCAGGGATGAGAATCGATCCCAAGATCATCCGGGAACCGGGAGGGAAGCTCTAACCAACCGAGCTATCCATCACTCTCCATAAATTTATTGAAATTTAATATTAAAGAAATAAATGTATTAATGACCAAAGTTGTGCCTTGACAAACATGACAAGTCGAAATAAAACCAGCAAAAAAGAAGAAAGAAATATGAGATCTAAAAACTGCCAATTATATTGTACAAAATTATATACCCTTGATTCACGGAACTATATGGATAACCATGTAAATTTGCTAAATATATTATCAAATATCACTGGCATGTATTTGAGTATTTCCTTTTATACTTTTGTACTCTTTAGTACTATCATAGGAGAAATAAACAATGGAAAAAAAACTTGTTGAAAAATTAACTAGTAATGTTCTTAGTTAAAATCTAACAAAGTGATCACATTGATCTAATTATGTTCCTTAATTTCAAGACAAACTCCCAACTTATTTAGAAGTAGAAATCGACAACAATACTATACATTCGCCTCCTTTTCTAAATATAAGACATATATAAAACACTTTTGCAGACATTAAGAATTTATTTACCTTAATTAATAGTAATACTTAATGTCATTTGATGTTGTAGAATGTCTATAATTATGCAACAAACTTTTTTTTTGATAAGATCCTTTTAATTAGAAATGAAGCGAGTACTATTCAAAACTAATTTATGCTTTGTTTGAAATTTGATGTTAAGAGCTGTAATTTCATGGGTAACTCAATTTACTCAACAAGGTATCCTAATTAGTAATTACTAAATGTCAAAAGTTGCAAAATTCCCACCATTGAACATTAAAATAGAGCATGTTTGAATTGATACGAAAAAAAAAAAAAAATATGCAGGGCAAGATTTTCAATGTTAGGAGTAGTTGATGGTGGATATGATGAAAGGGCTACTTTATTTTCCAGTATATTCTTATAAAATGAACCCTTTAATGGACTTCATAAAGTTTACACCAAACATTACCAATCGTAAGAAATTGTTTTTAGTACGAAGGCGTGCAATAAGTTTTTCATATTTGGCCCATTTGGTAGATTTAGCATTCGAATTGTCAATTTTTAACTTTTAAGAGGTTTGCCTTCGTGTGGAGATATTTTCTGTGGATCGCAGAATATATTGCTGCAGGAAAATGGCCCACTGTCCAATTATTTTTCACCCATCATCAATGTGAGCCTGAGCCTGAGCCCGTATTCAATTTCTAGATCTGCAAGAATAATTTTGACAAAGTCTTTGGTATGTGACGACGGTGTGAGGACTTGAACAGTAATATACTTCTAGGTAAAACCCATAAGGCCATAAATCTATAGCAATGTTCTTGTGTTGGAAATATTGGTGGAAGAAGTTGCAACAAAAAATGAGCGGCATATATATCTAACATTGACTGATTTTGACATAACTGGTATCCTTATAGACTGTTTAGTTTAGTTGGTAAAATCTTATGAGAGTGGTGGTTAGGATATAAAATCGAATCACGTTTATATTACTGTATTTAGTCGCTCTCTAACACAAAAAAGTTGAGATATCACTAATAAGTACCAGTAAATTTATAATAATAATAATAATAATAATAATAATAATAATAATAATAGGTTTTCTACGCTAGGTTTCTTTCAGCGCATATTAGTGTGACTTGCTAATTTGCACTTCTGCCATTGTCATGGCTAAGCGAGGTAGACCTAGAAAGAATCCAGCTCAATCAAAGAAGAATCCGGTGTTTTCTTCATCTCAGCCTGGTTCTGTGGAGAAGCGTTTATCTCCAACAGAACAGGATGTCGTTTCAGCGAATGGAGGGTCTGTGAAGTCGATTCCTTCGGCTTCGGCATCGACTTGTACCTGTTTCAACAGTAAATCGTCGATTGGAGTTGCAAGGATCCCCTAATCAGGAGGGAAACGCTGGAAATCGCAACAATTTGAAAGGTAAACTTGCCTATGTTGCTCCTACTATAAAAGGTGTTGAGATCCTCTAGAGTTTCAAAATAACTCTATACGGTAGAGTTCGTTAAATATCAGTCGTTGATTAAGAAATCAAAGGCTTGTATTTTCTCTCGCAAAGACCCCCTATTTCCCCCCCCCAAATATCCTGCCCATATTTTTTCCTTTCCCACTAATCATGAGCCCTTGATTTTGTAATATATGGTTAGGATTCAACTCTACTTTGTAGAGTTTTCATAAAACTCTAGAGGATCCGGACTCCTATAAAAGAGGGTAATCCTATTGCTTGATGTGGAAATTGCGAAGTGGAGAATGGCTATTGTCATGTATGTCGTTGGTGATAATCCTTCTATGAATTATATCACAACTTTTATTGAAAAACAATGGAATTGTGAACATGTTACTGAAGTATTATATAACAATGAGGGTTTTTTCATTATTCGTTTCAACTCAATGAACGATTATAATGGTGTTTTGTCTGATGGTCCATATACGGTTGCTAATAAACCAGTTATTATCAAACCAGGGACTTCAAACTTCAATTTTAAGGAGGAAATTTTGAGTGTGATACCCCTATGGATTCAATTACCTAATCTGCCATTAGCTTGATGGGGTCTTGAGTCTTTGAGTAGAATTGGAAGTATGTTGGGAACTCCACTATATGCTGATGAACATACCACAAATCAAACTAGAATTTCCTTTGCGAGATTACTAGTGGAGATTGATGCTACTAAACCACCTGTGAAGAAGGTATTAGTGGAGACTCCCTCTGGAGATACTTTTGAACAGCAGATTGTTTATGAATGGGAACCACAATACTGTAGAAATTGTCAATAGGTGGGACACATTTGTAGTGATACTACAAAACCACCCCCATCAAAGAAGCAGTGGATTCCTAAAGCTGTACAAGTTGAGAAGGCTGCACCTCCGGAAAAGATATGGGTTCAACCTAGAAACCTGCAAAGAATCTTGTTGTTGATCCTCCTGTACCACTACACGTAGATAATCCTTATGAGGTGCTGCCTAAGGAGGTGATTGCTAGAGATATTGTGTCTAGTCTTATTGACAAAGGCAAGGCTCCACTTATAGATGGCGGGGACGTTATCCCCTTTGGTTCATTATGAAACTCTTGACATGGAATGTGAGGGGTTGTAATAAGCCCTTCAAACAAAAGGAGGTGCAAACCTACCTTAATAAAAATCATGCTGATGTTTATGCTATTCTGGAGACTCGGGTAAAGCAAGGGAAATTTACGCAGATTTCTCATAAGATGTTCAACCAGTGGCATGTAATTAACAATTATGCTAGTGCTGAGAATGGGAGGATTTGGGTGAGTTGGAATGCTAGAACTATTGATCTAGTAAACAATCTGGTTTGAAATTCAATTTTGTGGCTGTCTATGGTTATAACACTATAGAACTGAGAAGAGATCTTTGGTCTTTTATTAACCATGTTTCTTCTCAAGCGGAATCCCTCTTGTTGGGAGGTGATTTAAACTCCATTTTGTTGATTGAAGATAGATTACATGGGCAAGCTGTTAGTGAAGCTGAAATCAAAGACTTCTCTGAATGCTTAGAGTTAAATTCTTTGCATAGTTTAAGAATGGTGGGCAGCTCTTACACTTGGTGTAACAATCAGCAAGGGGAGAATAGAGTGCATACCAAGATTGATAGATTCTTGGGTAATGAACAATGGTGTAGGGATTTTCCTAATGTTTCTATTGAAGTTTTGGAAAGGAATAAATCTGACCATAGCGCTTTGGTGATGGATTTTCATAGCCCCATGAAAAGAAACTCTCCTTTTAGGTTTCTTAATGTGCTTGCTGATCATGAAGATTTTTTGTCTATTGTTCAGCAGGTTTGGAGGAACAATTGTCATCACATACCATTGATTGACATATGGTACAAGCTTAAAGCTCTTAAATCCCCTCTTAAGAGCCTTAACACTAGATGTTTTGTGAAGACAGGAGACAGAGTTATTAAGCTCAGGGAGGAGCTTCAGCAAGTGCAGAATAAGTTAGGGTCTGATGGTGATAATATTAGGTTGATCAGTGAGGAGAAGCAAATTCTCCCAGATTTAGAGAAATGGAGTTGTATTGAGGAAAGAATTTGGCAACAGAAGTCTAGAGCAGTATGGATTAATTTGGGCGACTCTAATACCAAATTTTTCCATTCTTACTCTAAAATGAGACAACATCAGAATGCAATTCCAGTTCTAATTGCTGAAGATGGCACTAGATGTCAAACTCAAGAGGCTTTGAAAATTGAAGTGAAGTGTTTTTATCAAAGATTGATAGGAAGTGCAGCTCCCTCTCTTCCTATGGTGGATCGAAGTATCATCCAACGAGGTCCCCTTCTCTTGGACAATAAAAAAATCTTATTATGTCAGCCTGTGCTTTATGATGAGGTACATACTGCTCTTTTTAGTATGGATGCTACTAAGAGTCCTGACATTGATGGATATAATGTCCACTTTTTTAAGACTTCTTGGTCTATTATTGGACCTGATATTGTTGCTACTGTCCAGAATTTTTTTGAGACTAGCTTTATGCCGAAGCAGATCAATTGTGCTTATGTGTCTTTGATTCCTAAAGTTGATAGTGCTTGTGCTATTAAAGATTTTAGGCCTATTGCATGTTGTAGTGTTCTATACAAAATCATTTCTAAGGTTTTGAGTAATAGAATGCAGCATGTACTGGATGATATTATTGGTGGTAGTCAATCTGCTTTTGTTAAAGGCCGAGTCATTTTTGACAATGTGATTCTTAGTCATGAGTTGATTAAAGGTTATGGTAGGAAATACCTTTCTCCTAGATGCATGATCAAGATAGATCTTCAAAAAGCATATGATTTTGTTGAGTGGCCATTTATGAAATATCTTATGCTGGAGTTAGGTTTTCCCTCTCAATTTGTGAAATGGGTTATGTCTTGTCTTTCTACCGTGTCTTACACTTTCAATGTTAATGGAGATCTCACTCATCCTATTGAGGCTAAGAAAGGTTTAAGACAAGGTGACCCGATGTCACCATATCTGTTTATGATCTGCATGGAGTATTTGAACAAACGTATGTTGGGATTGCAGTTCAATAAGAATTTTCATTTCCATCCTCGGTGTAAAAAGTTGAATCTCACACATGTTTGCTTTGCTGATGACTTACTGCTATTTACAAGAGGAGATTTAACTTCTATTCAACAACTCCATGCTACTTTCCTTGAGTTTTCTTCTGCTTCTGGTCTTATGGCTAATGTTGCAAAAAGTTCTATTTATATTGGTGGAGTTAGACCTGACATCCAATAACAAATTCTGAATACATTTGGCTGGAGTAAAGGTGAGCTTCCCTTTAAGTATTAGATGTTCCCCTCTCTTCTAGGAAGCTCACTGTCATCCAATGTCAACCTTTGATTAAGAAAATATTGAATAGAATTGATTGTTGGGCTTCTAAGCTACTTTCTTATGCTGGAAGAATCCAACTTATAAAATCAGTTCTCCTTGGAGTTCAAGCCTACTGGTGTCAAGTTTTTGTGATTCCTCAAAAGGTGTTGAAAATAATTCAGGCTGCTTGTAGATAATTTTTATGGACAGGTAGCTCTGGTATGTCTAAGAGAGCCCTTGTGGCTTGGGAATCTATGTGTTTACCTAAAGTTGCTGGAGCCTGGAACATTATCTACATCAAGATTTGGAATAGTGCAGCCATCTGCAAATTATTTTGGAATCTGGCTCAGAAAAAAGACAAGGCTTGGATTCAATGGATTCATGGATACTATATTAAAAATAGAGACCTTACAACCATGGAAGTCCCTACAAAAGCTTCATGGGTTGTAAGGAAAATTTTTGGGGCCTTGAAGCATTTTGTTCAGTTGCCAGGGGTTCTAAATATTCTTCAGCAATCTCATTTCACCATTCATGAAATGTACCAACATTTACGAGGACATTTTGAGAAAGTAAGCTGGAGGAAGCTTATCTGTAACAATCCCTCCCCTCCTAAGTGCATTTTCATCACTTGGCTTGCACTTAGACAAAGATTGATGACTTGTGAGAATTTGCAGAAAATTGGGATCAGTTGTGACCAAACGTGTATTCTTTGCAATACTGAGGTTGAGACCTTGGAACATCTTTTCTTTGCTTGTCCTTTCTCTTTGACTTGTTGGCAAGCTGTCTTGAACTATGTGGGTTATATCAGGATCCCTAGCGGATGGATGCATGAAGTTCAGTTTTGCATTCAGCATGTTGGAGGTAATTCTGCTCAACACAAGCAGTATAGAATGTGCTTCTCCATTGCTGTGTATTTGCTGTGGGAAGAGAGGAATGCTCGGAGATTTTAAAACAAGTTTCAGCAACCCAGAGAGATTATTAGGAGTATTCAGTATTGGACTTGTCTAAGGCAAAAACTGTAATTGTTTTTGCTTTTTGTTTGTAAGGTTGGTGTTTTGTTTTGTTTTGTTTGGGTTTGTAATGGCTTCATTTTGGTGAAATACAAATTTATCTACCAAAACAAAAAAAAATTTATAATAATAAGGTGAAGCGAAGGCACCCTAAGTGGTTTAAACTAAGAAGTTCTTTCGTTTACTTGACCTATTAATTTATCTTATCATTCCCCTAAAATTACAAGGGTTTTATATCATCTAAAAAGAAATCGAGGAAGTAGTAGTATAATGTCAAATTGACAATGTATTATTACTTCAATATTGATCAGATACATGCCCGAGCATATAATTTGAAGAGCAGCAATATACTAAATTAATTATTTTTTTTATTGCAATGAAAATTTAGAATTTGAGCTTGCTCATGAAAGATATAATTATGTCATACTACCTCCGTTTCTTAAAACGTGACATATATACTTCCCTTTTATGGAAATGTCACAATAAGTAACACACTAACACCAAGCTTGAAATGACAAAAAAACTTTTTTATTACAAATATGCCACTAAAAAGCAAAAGAGCATATCCAATGGTTGCCCTATGGTTTATGGTCATATATTATTTTATTATTTTCTCACTCTTCCACCTCATCCATACCCTACTTAGACCTGGCAATCAGACAAATCGGATCGGATTCGGACCAGGCCAATTCAGAACGGGTCGTTTTCGGATCAAGCTATATTCGGGCCGGACCGTTTTGGATCGGACCGGATTTCTTATTATGTTTCGGATCATCATCGGATTGGGATGCTTTTCGGATCAGACGGTTGTGGATCGGATGGTGGATTGTCTCATCTTTATTATGTATGGAGTTGTTACTGCTTTGGTCTGATGGTTTCTTTGACTATGAGCTTTTGTTATGTATATATGGAACTGCTACTCTTTGTGCTTCCTAAAGATATACATAACTAATTTGCATAGTCATAACTTGTGCCAAAGAGTACTTGTGATAATCGTTTTTTTAAAACGGGTCAATTCGGGTACTTCGGATCAAAGCCTGATGGAAGCCAATCATTTATGGTTGCTTTGGGATCGGGTTACCTTTGGATCAGATTGATTTCGGATCGTGCAGGATCATATCGGATCATTCAGATTTCGGATGAGTTTCGGATCAAGATTATTTCGTACCAGATTCAGACTGGCTTGGATCGTTTCGGATTCGGACCAAGGTTCAGACCGTCTAGTTCAGACCCAGATCGAACCACAGATCGGGTATTTCGGACCGAATTTTCGAATCAGGACCGACTTTGCCAGGTCTAACCCTACTCATTTCAATCTCATATGTAGTATTTCTTACTCCCGATGGTTGCCCTCCAATTTGCGGTCATCACATTTCTCTCTTTTACTTTTAACTTACCCCACCGTATTTTTTCTCTCCTCCAATTCATTCTTTCTTCCTCTTTTCTCTTGGTCCACCGTCCATCATGAAGAGCTGGACATCAATTTTTTGGCCAAAATTTTTCTCTCTTTTAATAAACTAATATTACTTTTATATTCTCTCTCCTCATAACCCACTAGTGGAGCAACCACTGTGAATGCTCTTATGGTCTGTATTTTCTCTCTCTAGATTCCTTGATTTTCCCCCCACTTTATCGATGTTTCACTTAGGCCCTGTTCTTTTGGACTGAACTGGGTTGAACTGAACTGAATTGAACTGGGCTGAGCTGAACTGAATTAAACTGCGCTGAACTGAAGGAAAACTGTGAGAGGAAACTACCGAACTGAACTGAACTGAAAGTAAGTCCAAAAGAACATGGCCTTATCAAGAAACGAAAGAAGTATTAGATTTCAAATATTTTAATTCGTTTATTGAGGCCATCTCTTATTTTTGACAACATTTTGGTCCAAAACTAGGTTCATTGCTCAATGGGTATCACTTATGGGGTTAATTTGCTACAATCAGACGTTAAGGGGCTAATCTGCATGATTGGCGAAAATTTATAGGGGTGATTTATTACTTTGCCGATTTAAAAATTATACATATAAATCTAAAAAGTTTAGAACAAGAGAAAACTAGAATTTATTTTTCAATAAATGACAAAGCTAAAACTAATATGAAAACTGAAGAATATGGTTTACGAACATATTTGAACTTGTTGGAATTTATTTGAACTTTTAGATCAAAACCTTTTTGAAGGTGAAGAAACCGCACCTCATGCTATATATTATAGGGCTGTTCATAGTGCGGTCTGGACCGCACCAAACCGCAACCCAAACTGTTTTTTCGCAGTTTGGGTTGGTTTGCGGTTTCAAAATTGCAGTTTGGGTTATGATTTCAAGCAAACCGCGGTTTGCGGTTTGGGTTGGGTTTTAATTTTTGTAAATCGAAACCGGACCGTAAACCGCAATTTTATATGATTTTTTTTTTATCTATTTTGATTTTTTTTAAATACACTTGACAAGGTGGCATACAAGTATAGTGTATACAACTGAAAAAAGAAGTTTGAGGTAAAGAACTTGGACACTTTTGATAAATTATTATTTATGTTTAATTATGAAGTCAACTTCATATTTATTTGGACTCTTTATATTTATTAACAATTTTTTTTTACTCTTAATTTACAAAATTAATGTCGCAAAGGAAAAAATGGTTAAACCGCAAACCAAACCGCACCAAACCATTTTGTGCGGTTCGATTTGGGTTGGTTTGGGCAAAAGTGCGGTGCGGTTTGGGTTGGGAAAATGTCAAACAGTATATTTGCGGTTTGGGTTGGGTTACATCCCAAACCGTACCAACCCAAACCGCGAACAATATATAATACCAACCAGAGGATCTATGCAGTACCATTTAATTAAATTGTAAACTATTATGCCGAATGATGCTATGAAAGCGTTCTAATGGTGCCCTTCATTTGGTACACAATTCAGTACCATTTCAAAAGTGCATTTTGTACTCTACTGGACAGAGGATAAGGCTGTCTTATATTCTCATGTTTCAGTCACAAAATATCAAAATGAGGGTGGACTTGAAGGTGAAAAAATCAATAGAAAACACACAATATACCTACTAGTACTACGGTCTAGCTATCCTGCTGTTGCTTGGAATTTCTAAACTTCATTCTGTAGAGCCAAATATCCGCTCCCCTAGTTTGAAAAAATGATAAGAATTTGTTAAGATATTCTATGTATATTTATGATATCTTTGTATATTTGTTTCCTTATCTTCTTAGGCAGCATCTTATTCTCCTAGATTGCATCCTCTTTGAGGACTCTTGTCATATATATTCTTGTGATTAATGAGAAAACCCTAAGCATTGTTTTGTGCCTCTTATCACTTTGTCATGGTATCAAGAGCAGGTTAACAAAAATCCTCACAAAAATCTCATTTTTTTTCGGCCATGGCAGGAGATGAAACGCCATCTCCTCAGCCTACCACCAAAATTGATCCTTCTTCTCCTTTCTTCCTTGGACCACAAGATCGTCCCGGTGATTTCATCACACCAACTCGCCTCACGCATGACAATTATGCAGATTGGGCATCCGAGATTCATCTCGCCTTGATTGCTCGCCGCAAGTTTGGTTTCCTTGATGGTTCTATCACAAAACCGGAACCCCCGTGCACTCAATCAGATTGGCTCACCCTTCATGCCATGCTTGTTTCTTGGATCACTAATGCGATCACTCCCGAGGTAAAGAGTGCTTTAACCAAATTTCATGATGCTAGTAGACTTTGGGATCATCTTAAACAACGCTTCTCTATTGTTAATGGTCCTTGAATTCAACAAATTAAGTCTTATATTGCGCGTTGCGAACAAACTAAAACCATGTCCATTGCTACTTACCATGGAAAATTAAATGCATTGTGGGAAGAGTTATCTCTTCTCGAACCTCCTATTGTATGTCCATGTTCCCCTTCATGTACTGTTTCCGATCTTTATTCTCAACGCCGTGAAACCTCTAAACTACATGAATTCTTAATGGATCTTTATCCAGACTATTATGCGCAATTACGCACCAATATTTCATCTACAGACCCGCTACCCTCTTTGAACCGAGCCTATCATCTTGCTATTCAAGATGAAAGGATTCGAATTTCCCAAGCACCCTCTGTTGATCAATCTGGTATACCCGATGTCGTGGGTTTTTCAATTCGGGCCTCATCTTCCTCGGCTGGGCGTGGGTCGTCTCGGCCTTTCTGTGGTCAATGTAATAAGCCCGACCATGATTTTGCTACATGTTGGGCTCATCTTACTTGCAGCCACTGCAAGAAGGAGGGCCACGGTGTGGCTAATTGTTACGAGGTTCACTGATATCCAGCCAACAACAAAGGGGTCGGTGGAGGCAGCCGTGTTCCAGCCCGTGCCAACGCTGCCACCAGCAGCATTCCAGGCTCGGCATCCTCTTCCGCGGCTACGGACAGCAACCCCTCTACCTCATCTCTCTTCAGTCCCGAGCAATGGAAAGCCTTAGCTGGCATGTTCGGTAATGCAAATGTTCCTGCTAATCGCTTAAATAGTGAGTTTGATGATAAATTGTGGATCATTGACACAAGTGCATCTCATCATGTTACGGGTATTCAATCTTGGTTATTTGACACCAAACCTATTGATTGTCCTGTTGGACTTCCTAATGGTGCAACGGTTTTATCTACCATGGTTGAATCGGTTTATTTAACCTCCAAAGTTATTCTTAAGAATGTTCTTTTTGTTCCTAATTTGAGCCGCAATTTACTTTCCGTATCTCAACTTTGTGATAATTTGCAGTGTCTTGTCCAATTTAATAATTCTATGTGTGTTATACAGGACCTCATGAAGGAGCAGATTGGAACGGGGAGTAGGAAGGACGACCTTTACTACTTTGTGGGCAATGATTCTATTCAACATGTCTCTGTCTCTTATGATTCTTCTCTTTTCGACTTGTGGCATCAACGTCTTGAGCATCCTACTGAGAACATTGTAAAACTGCTTCCTCCTCACTGCAATCATAAGGGTCGTTTGCACCCTAATTGTGAGATTTGTTTTCGTTCCAAACATTCTAGAACTAAATTTCCTTCTAGTGATAATAAAGCATCTAGAGTTTTTGAGAAAATTCATTGTGACTTGTGGGGCCCTTATCGCCATGTTTCTTCTAGTGGTGCCCGTTATTTCTTAACTATTGTGGATGATTAATCTAGAGCTGTGTGGACTTATCTTTTGATTGATAAAATGGAAGTTTTTTCTATGTTCATGTCTTTTGTGGCTATGGTTGAACGCCAATTCTCTCAGACTATCAAAATTGTTCAAAGTGATAATGGCACTGAATTTCGATGCTTACTTGATTATTTTTCTGCTACTGGCATCTTGTTTCAAACCTCTTGTGTGGGTACTCCATAACAAAATGGGAGGGTAGAACGCAAATATCAACACATTCAAAATGTTGCCCGTGCCCTTCGCTTTCAAGCTCATTTGCCTATTTACTTTAGGGGGGAATGTGTTTTAGCCGCTGCTCATTTAATTAATCGAACTCCCTCTTTGTTGCTCCAAGGCAAATGTCCTTTTGAATGTTTGTTTGGTCGTATTCCTTCTTATATGCTATTCGTGTTCTTGGGTGCCTTGCCTTTGCTCATAATAAAAAAACCAAGTGTGACAAGTTTGCTAGTCGTAGTCGCAAATGTGTCTTTGTTGGGTATCCTTTTGGCCAAAAGGGATGGAAACTATATAATCTTGAGGCTAAAGAGTTTTTCGTTTCTCGTGATGTTAAATTTGATGAACATCACTTCCCTTTTCTTCATCCTACTTAGAATGGCCCACCCCAACCGAACCGTGAAATTGGGCATGGGCCGATTTTGAGCCCAACCCACGAAAGCCCGCTACTAAATCCGCCACCGGCCCACAAATCGGCCACGCCCATGAACCACCACCACCAAGTAATTATTCAACCAAATTGTATATTTTAATCAAATTGTATATATTTTAATCAAATTTCATATATTATAATTCAATCAAATTCAAAAATAATGAAATTATTCATTAATATTAATAATTGTATATATTTTAATTAATTTTAAAGGTTTTATGTAACAATAATAAATGATTCTAACGATTAAATAATTAAAAAAAATCTCATGCCGCTAGCCAAGGCCACAAACCGCCAAAACCGTTGTTCGAACCGTGAAAACCAAACGGTATGGGCCAAGATTTTCACCGTGGACCAGCCCGCCCAAACCGTGAATTTCACGGCCCGGCCCATGAAATCCCCGCCCACTAGGGGCGCGACCAGCCCACCCACCGCAACAAGGCCATCTCTAATCCTACTGATCCTCATTTATCTCCTGACATCTTGTTTCCCACTACGTATGACATTCATCATGATTTTGATGATTATTCTGCATCCTCATTCAACCCACAAATTCCTATTTCTACCCAACCAATTCTTCAAACACATCTTCCCCTTCTCCACCAAACAGCGCCCCTCTTACCCCTCCTAATCCAGCCCACACCTCCTCAAATCCCTTCTCTCCTCCGTCTGGGCCTTCCCCTGCACCAGGTTCACTTCCCGCTCCTCCCAGCGAGCCTTCCACTTTATCGCCTTCTTCTTTTTCGGGCCCAACTCCTGGTCCTTCTTCTGCCGCTTCGTTTTCTGGCCCAGCTCCAGGGCCTACCCACTTTCGGACCATTCTTCGGCCCTTTCTCCTCCAGATCGCTCATCCTCTTCTCAGCTGGGCCGTGGTCATCGTACTACGTCTCAAAGACTATGTCACTCATACTATTATTGCTCCGGGTACTCCGTCGTCCTCTCCTGCCTCCGGTTCATGTTCTTCTTCAGGTACTCCTTATCCCTTAGCACATTATATTCATTGTGATAATTTTTCTGCAAATTATCGGAAGTTTCTTGCAGCTCTTATTACTCAACAGGAACCCCGTTCTTTTAAGGAGGCTATGAAAGATGTAGGTTGGCGAGCCTCTATGCAAACTGAAATTCAGGCTCTTGAGGATAATGGTACTTGGACTCTTGAACCTCTTCCTCAGGGGAAACAGGCCTTGGGAAGTTAGTGGGTGTATCGTATCAAGTATCATTCTGATGGTAGTATTTAGCCTCTTAAGTCTCGCTTGGTTGTTTTTGGCAATCATCGACAGGCGGGGCTCGACTATAATGAGACTTTTGCTCCTGTTGCTAAACTGACCACTATTCGTGCTTTTCTTGCCATTGCTGCTTCCAAGCATTGGGAGCTCCATCAGATGGATGTTCATAATGCATTCTTACATGGTGATCTCGAGGAAGAGGTTTATATGAAACTTCCTCCTCGTTTTGCTCAGTCCGATTCTAATCTTGTCTGTTGGTTACGCAAATCTTTGTATGGGCTCAAGCAGGCTCCTCGGTTTTGGTTCCCCAAGCTCGTCACTGCTTTGAAAGGGTATGGCTTCTCTCAATCGTACTATGATTATTCTTTATTCACTTTCACCCATGGTACTATTCAGCTTAATGTTTTGGTGTATGTGGATGATCTCATTATCTCTGGCAACAACTCTGCTGCTATTTCATTGTTCAAAGCTTATCTCAGTGACTGTTTCAAAATGAAGGATTTAGGTCCTCTTAAGTATTTTTTGGGCATTGAAGTTGCTCGTAGTACTTCTGGTCTGTTTATGTGTCAACGGAAGTACACTCTTGATATTATTTCTGAGATTGGTTTGTTGGGAGCAAAGCCATGTGGTTTCCCCACTAGTGGAAAAAACCTTATATGTCACTTAGTAACAGATGCGGTTTTTGTAAAACCGCATCCGAAAAGCAACCAAAAATTGAGAAGGAAAGTTGGCAGAAAAATCTGATGCGGTCCTGTTGTGGACCACATCAGATTAAAAAAACCGCTGCGGTTTTAAAAAAATCTGATGCGGTCCAATAAACCGCATCAGAAAATCAGTAAAATTTTCGCTCGACAAAATCGCCCAAAAAACGTGGCCCAGTTTTTGGCCCATTTTCCTTGAGCCCATTTCCTCGTATAAAAAAAAAACGCGTGGCTTTTTTATCCCATTTCAGTCTTCTTTCATCCTCTTCCCAGACTCCCACCCTCCCTCTTCCCTCTCTCCACTCTTATGAAACCTAATCCCAGCCACCCACCCTCCTCCCTCTCTCAAACTCCCAATCTCACTTCCTCTTTCATCCTTTCCTTTCCTCTCACTTCGTTTCTTCGTCGTCTCGGGCAATTCCTCGTCGTCTCTCCTCTCTCGTTCTCTTGTTCTCTCGTTACTCAAACACCACCACCACACATCCTCCTCTCTCCTTTTTCGTTCTCAAACGCAACCGCCAACGTCAACGCCAACGCTAACGCGAAGCCACATCCTCCACGAAACCCTAACCACACACCGCCAACGCCAACAACGATCGCGTCCTAGTTTTCTCAAACCTTGGTTTCGACTTGAACGACGCCCAGATCTAGTAGCCGTCGAAACGCCGACCACCACCCACACACGCAATAAGGCCCTGTTTTTTTGGACTTATTTTCAGCAAAAATAAGTAAAAATAAGTTCAGTTCAGTAAAAATAAGTTCAGTTCAGCAAAAATAAGTAAAAATAAGTTCAGTTCAGCAAAAATAAGTTCAGTATTACTATTAATGTTGTAATTATTATTTTTGTTTTCAATATTACTATTAATATTGTTATTATTATTAATATTATAATTATAATAAAGATGAATTTGTAATTGTTTTTATTTTTTTATTTTTATTTTTTATTTTATATTATTTTTTTATTTTAATATTTTTATTATTTAGTATTTATTATTTAGTATTTATTATTTATTATTTATTATTAATATTATTATTTATCATTATTATTTAATATTTATTATTTATTATTTATTATTTATTATTTATTATTTATTATTTATTATAATTATAATTATTATTATTTATTATTGATTATTTATTATTTATTATTGATTATTTATTATTTATTATTTATTATATATTATTTATTATTTATTTATTATTTATTATCTATTATTTATTATTATTATTAATATTATTATTTATTATTATATTATTATTTATTATTATTATTTATTATAGTCAATTATTATTTATTTATTATTATTATTATTTATTATTTTTATTATTTATTATTAGTTTATTATTTTTTATTTATTATTATTATTATTTATTATTTTTATTATTTATTATTATTTATTATTTATTATTTATTATTATTATTTATTATTATTATTATTATTATTTATTATTTTATATTATTATTATTATTTATTATTTATTATTATTATTTAGCAAAAATAAGTTCAGTTCAGCAAAAATAAGTAAAAATAGGTTCAGTTCAGCAAATATAAGTTCAGTTCAGCAAAAATAAAATAAGTTCAGTTCAGTTTAGCCAAAATAAGTTCAAAAGAACAAGGCCTAAGTGGTTTTTTTTTTTTTTTTTGTTGATTTTGTTAATTTTTGTGGTGATTATTATCGTGTAATTTCATATTATTCTAGACCTAGGTTTAATTTCGTATAATTCTCGTTTCTCGTTTCTTATTTTTCTGTTAATTAGTTATGCTCAGTAATTTTAGATTTGGTTAATTACTTTATGTTTTTCATTTATGTAATTTATATAATTTATGTTTTGGAAATTCAGTATGCTATTTTTTTAGTTTAAATTCGTTTGTATTTATTTGTTGGAGTTATGAATTGCGGTTGTTGGAATTGAATTGTTTTGTTTCGCTGGATTTTCGTTGCTGTGTTGGATTTTAGTTGCTGTATTTCCTTATTTTTGGTTGCTCTTTTGTTTCGCTTTTGCTGCAACTTTTTTTTTTTCAAAAAACACATAATCTGATGCGGTCATTCTTGAAAACCGCATCAGATTCTCACCATACTGATGCAGTTTTTAACCGCATCAATTTTTTTGTTAGCTGCTGCGGGCGATGCGGACCAAAACCGCATCAGTAAGCCCGGTTTTGACCGCATCAGATGGGCTTTTTTCCACTAGTGCCCTATGGAGCAAAATCATCGCCTTAGGCATGACACTAGTGCTTTATTCAATGATCCTGAGCGGTATCGTCGTCTTGTTGGGCGGCTTATCTATCTTGCTGTCACTCGTCCGGACTTAGCTTATTCGGTCCACATTCTTTCTCAGTTTCTTCAGTCTCCTTGTATGGCTCACTGGGATGTTGCAGTTCGTGTTGTCCGGTACTTGAAGGGTACTCCGGGCCATGGCATCTTACTTCGCGCCGATAGTGATCTTACTCTTCAGGGTTGGTGTGACTCAGATTGGGCAGCTTGTCCTATCACCCGACGTTCTTTATCTGGTTGGCTGGTCTTTTTGGGCCATTCTCCTATTTCTTGGAAGACTAAGAAGCAACAAACGGTTTCCTTGTCTTCAGCGGAGGCTAAGTATCGTTCGATGGCAATTGTTACTTGTGAGCTTAAATGGCTCAAGGGTTTATTGTTGAGTCTTGGTGTTCATCATCATAAGGTTATCCCTCTTTTCTGTGACAGTCAGTCTGCTCTTCATATTGCCCAAAATCCTGTGTTCCATGAGCGAACCAAGCATATTGAGGTTGACTGTCACTTTGTTCGTGATGCCATCAAGGATGGCTTAATCGCTCCTTCCTATGTTCCTACAACAGCTCAGTTGGCAGATATTTTATACAAAGGCTCTTGGCAAGTCTCAGTTTGATCTTCTCATGTCCAAGTTGGGCATGTGTGCTCTCCATGCTCCCACTTGAGGGGGGTGTTAAGATATTCTATGTATATTTGAGATATATTTGTATATTTGTTTCCTTATCTTCTTAGGCAACATCTTATTCTCCTAGATTGCATCCTTTTTGAGGACTCTTGTCATATATATTCTTGTGATTAATGAGAAAACCCTAAGCATTGTTTTGTGCCTCTTATCACTTTGTCATAATTACTTATCTGTTTTGAAACACCTTCATATTGGTAGAAATTTCTCCAGGGGCGAGGCTATGTTGGGGCCTAAGAGGGCCATAGCCCCTGCGGGCCTCAACATAGCTTTGAAGAAAATCAATAGTAATAAATGGTTGTATCTTGTTTTATTGTTAATTAGCCCCTCTTCACAATCATGTTTAGAATTATTTGTTAAACTGACCCCCCTCCACAACCAAGTCTGACTTTGTCTTTGAATTTCTCACTGCTAGTCTGCTACTCCATTGCAAACAACTTTATAGATGACTATTAAAATTGTTGATCACTGATATTTTCTAACATTTAATCTTGTTTAATCTTTACATCTACTCAACAACCCAGAGTAGTCTACTAGTCCGCCAGCAAGATAACAAATTTAAACATACATGTGATATGGTGATGTATGTCAGAATGTGGTTTCAGATATGGGTCTTTTTGTCATAAAGTACCTAAAAACACAAGTTTTGTAGGGAAGGCCCTTATAAATTTTTTTTGTCTAAAAAGACCTATTAAAATACTTCCCGTTGTTAATAACAACTAAAATACTTCCCGTTGTTAATAACAACTATTTTATGAATTTCAACTCAAAACACCAAATTCCAACATTAACTTTTTTTTTTTAACTCCAATTGACTCTTTCAATTTTCCTATTTTAATTGGCCTCCCCCAAACATATTCAATTCTCACAAAACTTTTCTCCCAAACATCGAACGCCAGAATTTGGTGTTGTGGCCTGAAATTCTTAAAATGGCCGTTATTAACAACCGGAAGTATTTTAATAGGTGTTTTTAGGCAAAAAAATTTTTAATAGGTCATTCCCCTCAAAACTTATGTTTTATTAGGTACTTTCTGACAAAAAAGCTTTCAGATATTTATTCTTCCCCACCTCATGACTCGGCCACTGATCACGATTACCTACAAAGTGAGTAAGCTCAAATGTGGTGGCTGACTCTTTGGCGAAACAAGGCTTATAGAGGTGCTCGGATTTTCTTGCGTGGATCGAATCCCACCTGCTGGCTGCTGTACATTGTCCTCTCCCTGTGTACATGTCTCCCCTGATTGTCTACAAACTACTTGTCAACTCTTTCTAGTATTACTCATGTTTTGAGGTTAGTATGGGCTGTGATATTTTCTTTTGAATACTGCCATCAATCTTTGGCTGCCTATTATACCTTACTTGCCATGGCAAGTCTTCTTTTAATGAGAATCCCCTAAATTCTAAACAAAAAAATGAAAAATATCTGAACTCTAAACGAGAAGCAGAACCCTGATGGTGATAAGGTCTAATGTTGTAGGGTCTCTTACAATACATCTGCGGCTCGTTTGGTTGGGATACTAAATAAGGAAAGTCATTACTCATTAGTCATTACCATAGTAATAATGGGATTTCATCACCAAACATGCAAATTGTTTTTTTTTTTGGCAATTCAAAATTGTTATTGATAACCAAAAAAATAGGATGGGATATAAACTAGACTAACAAGCCTCTTAACAACATCAAAACATCAAAGCAAGAGCAAAGAAAGCTACTAACACCTAAGCTAGGAAATCAGCAAAGCTCTTTCATTGGCTTTGCAGTTACAAGCTACTCGAAACACAACTTCTTTGATGATCTTTTGAGGTGGAATACAAACATCAGTAAACGCTTTGTTGTTTCTCTGCAGCCAGATAGAATAAATGGCTTCCGTGAACAACATAACATAGGCTCTAGCTTTAACACTTCTGCTATAAGCCTTAATCTGAGCTCTTCTACATTCTTCATCAAACTGAAGAACTTAATGATTCATACCTCGAAATACTGAGCAAACCTCTCCAGACCTCAGCAGCATAAGAGCACTAAAAGAACAAATGCTGAACACACTCCTGAGCATTATTACATAAGCAACACATTGTGTTACAAGCTATGTTCCACTTGCTAATTCTATCAGTGGTAGAAAGCCTATTTTGAAGCACCAAGAGGATAAATTTACTTTTGGGCTTGCTTTGTTGTTGCAAATAAATCTTCTCCATTCCACTCTTTGAGCATCCCCATGAAGAATGTTATAAGCTTTTTTGATACTAAACTTATCAGCAACCATCACTGCATCCCAGCCACTAACAATATCCAATAGAGCTCTAGAGTTAATTATTTTCCTAAGAAGCAAAGATGTGTTACTACTAATAGTAACACCATATATGTCTTGTCTTCTTAGGTAATATGCATTAATCCATTGAACCCACAATTTGTCTTCTTTAAAAGCAATAGCCCAGAGAAGCTTCAGAAGAGCAGCTTTGTTCCACACAGCCATATTAATGAGACACCAGCCACCAGCAACCTTTGGATTATAAAAAGAAGCCCAGGAAATGGGAGCTTTCCTTGAGTCAATTGTTTTGCCAGTCCAAAGGAATTTCATGCAGATTGATTCCACAACTTTAATAATCTTCTTAGAGAGAGGAAAAATATGAGCCCAGTAGTTTTGCATACTACTGAGGATACTCCTAATTAGTTGCAACCTGCCAGCCCAACCCTGAGCTCTCTCAGTGATCTTATCAACAAGAGTCTTACACTGTGAGAAATTCAATTTCTTATAAGACAAAGGTACTCCCAAGTATCTAAAGGGTAAAGTACCAATAGGGAGATGCACAACATTAGCAATAATTTCAGCCTCTCCTTCAGAGATCCCAACAAAATAAATATTATTTTTTTTAGCATTTGCTTCAAGGCCTGAAACTCTGGAGAACTTATGAAAAGCAGCCATAATTTTGGAAACTGAACTAATATCTGCTCTTGAGAAGAGCAACAAATCATCAGCAAACATAAGGTGTGTTAGCTGGATTCTTTCACACTTGGGGTGAAAATTAAAGTCATGTATAGTATTCAATTCAGCTAAACACCTACTAAGGTATTCCATACTCAGGGCAAACAAGAAAGGGGAGAGGGGATCCCCCTGCCTTAAGCCTTTTGTTTGCCTGAAAAGGGATGGAAGGAGTACCATTCAACAGGAATGAGTGAGACACACTTTTTACACATGTCATAATCCAATTAACAAAAAGCTCAGGAAAACCAAGTTGCAGTAACACACTCTCCAGGTAAGGCCACTCCACTTTATATCCAATTTAGTAGCCAGTAACACATTGTCAGCAATGAACCTGTCTGGTATAAAATCAGCTTGGGTAGGATGCACTATTTCATGAATCACCAATTGCATCCTATGGGTAAGAATTTTAGACACTATTTTGTACAGAATTGTACACAGCCAATAGGTCTGAAATTCTTGGGGTGGATAGCATGATCAATTTTTGGAACCAAGGTTATCAAAGTAGCTTTGACAGGTCTGTGAAGAAAGGAATTTTGAAAAAACTTCTAAAATTCCCTCATAAACATCATGCTTAATAACAACCCAACTTTTCTTGAAAAAGAAAGCATTAAAACCATCAATCCCTGGAGCTTTTGAATCTTCAATAGCAAAAAGAGCTTTATCAATTTCATCATTAGTGATTGGTTGAATAAGAGCATTTCTAGCTTCACTACTAAACACTTTTCCCAGCTCTAATAGTAGCAAGATCAATTGCAGGAAGAGAGTGAGCACAAGTACCTAACATTTGATTATAAAAGCCAACCATTTCATGCTGAATTTCATCTTGATCATGCAACAGCTCACGTCACCCTAATTGTTCTGAATCACTGAGATTATGTTTCTAGCCTTCCTTATTTTCACAGCATTAAAAAATAATTTTGTATTTGCATCCCTATGAGATAACCATTGGATTCTAGACTTCTGTTTCAAGATGCTATCTTCAACTCTTAAATAATATCTAAGCTTTTCATTAAGATATTTCTCCATTTGTTGAACAACTTCACAAGTACCAATGCTCAAATCAGCTTGGATAGAAGCAAGCTGAGCTCTACTGTCCTCCACCTTTTTATGAGCTTGAAAGTAATGAGTAACATGTAATTGCTTCATTGCAGCTTTCACAGCCATAAGCCTAATTAACCCAAATTTTCTTCATTTTAAACCGATGATCAATTGCGGTAAGAGGTAGGTTGTTAAGGCTTAAATTATTTTGATTAATTTGTCCGTTTACATTCTCTAATTTTCTCCTTAAATTGCGTGCCAAGGAGCTATGTTGCAAGTAAAGTGAAACGGAGGAAGTAAATAACAACTTTTTACTATATACATATATAGTTAACGTCTTAACGATATTAATGGTAAAAGTTTGCACATGTCTGTGAAAAAGATATGTTGCAACTGGAAAAGAAAGGAGACAATATCTAGTTTGCTCATGTCGTTGTATATATGGTGATGAGATTTCATTCCTTGTCTTTCTTCATAGATTTGCATTTCCTATTTAAGTTATTTTGATTAATTTGTCCGTTTACCTTCTCTAATTTTCTCATTAAATTACGTGCCAAAAAGCTATGCTGCAAGTAAAAAGAAACAGAGGAAGTATAATCTAACAATATCTCACTTGATGATTAATATGAATTACATTTGAATATATATGGTCAAAGTTTTTCAAATTTGACCATAAAAAGATAAATTGCAATAGAAAAAGAATAGAGCAAGTAATAGTTTAAGAATCCATAGTAAAAATCATGCGTACATGAATGTTATTAAAACTTAATTATTATTGCGTAATGTTAAGGATTGCATATAATATATTCTTTCATTATAAATCACGATCAAGGAATATTCGTAATATGAAAGAAATAGGTATAGATAGTCAGGTGGAATCTACACCACATTCAGATTTGATTCTTATTGTGAGAGGAGGAAAGGGAGAATTGGATAGGTTGTAACCTAAGTTGGCCTAAAAGATGCTGCTAATTTGTTTTAGCTTACCATTTTTATTAAGAAGAAATGATACTAACCAAAACAAGGAACAAATCAATTATTAGCTGACATAAAAAACATGTAACCAAAAGAAAGAGTCCAACTTAAGTGACAATAACTAGGATGGGAAAATATGATCAGTTTAGTTTAATATAAACAAACATGATTTTATGGTGGTTAGGCTTTATAAATGTTCCCTACCAAAAGAGTTGGAACCAATTGCTTTTTGTTTGTATATAGATGAGGACGGCCAACCATTTACCAAAACAACAGAAAAAAATACGCGCAAAAATTCCAACTTTTCATATTATATCAGCAAAATCCAATTTTTTCAAATGTAGACAATCTTATTGTCAAACTATAGATACACCGTCATTTCTTTCACTTTCTCTCTTTAAATTCTTTTGTAAACTCACTTTGATATATAACATATATAAATCTTTACCACTTTTAGTACATGAAACTCATAATTCAACAATGGCTTCTCGTAAAGATCACATTGCATATGCTCTCTCTCTTTCTCTCCTCTCAATCTCACTCATTCTTCTAATCATCACCCTTTTATTCCTTTGTAGAAAAAAACCACCTAAGCAAAATGAATCTATCTCTACTACCAAACTTAGTGCTCAAAATTTCCCTTTATCAGATATTGATATTGCCACCGACAGGTTCAACCCTAGTAGAATCATAGTAAAAGGCCGCCTAGGAACCACCTATGCCGCGGTGTTAGACAAGGTTGACTTAGTGGTTGTAAAGCGAATCCATCCGTGGTTAGTTTTAAGTAAAGCTGGTCTAGGGTCTTTCCAAGCCATTATTAAGTCATTGTCATTAGCTCAACACCCTAACATTGTGCCTATTGTAGGGTTTTCGGAGGCACCGGGCGAAAGGATGATCATAATGGAGTATGTGGGAACAATGAGCTTGGATTTTTACTTGCATCAAAATATTGATGGACCATCCTTCTTGGGTTGGGTTCAAAGGGTGAGCATTGCAGCCGGTATGGCGCGTGGGCTCGAGTATTTGCATGAGAAGATGGCACCTCATGTAGTACATGGTTGTATTAAGCCTACTAATGTGTTGGTAGATGTGAAGTTTTGTGCAAAATATTGTGATTATGGGTTGTCTTTCTTGGCCTCAAAACAAGAAAAAATGGGAGTTTTGGGGTATGTAGATGAGGAGTTTTGGTTAGAAGGGAAAAGTAGTGGTGCTTGCAAAGAAAGTGATGTGTATGGGTTTGGTGTGGTGTTGTTGGAACTTTTGACTGGAAGGAGAAGTGAGGGAGGGTTGCTTGTTAGATGGGTTTTGCCTTTGATTAAAGAAATGAGGTTTAGTGAGCTTTTAGATGCAAGAATTAAGATGCCTACTAATATGAAGCCAATTGTTAGATTGGCTAAAGTTGCATCAGCTTGTATTGGTAATTCTAGGAAAACTAGGCCTAAAATTTCACAAATTGTTTGCATCTTGGATAGCTTGGATGTTAATATAGGTCTATAAATATTTTTTTGATAAGGATATTGGTCTATAAATATTATTTGAAGTGAATCATATATATGTTTTTGTATATTACTTGTACATGTATATAATACTTTCCCATTTTTTCCTAATATTCTCACTATTATCTTTGTCGGCGAATAGTAGTTTTCACTCTATCATTAATATATTTAATTATCTATCGGTTAAATTATAATTTCTCTATTCCAAAATAAATGGAACACTTTCCTACCTTATGTGAGAGCTTTTCGAGATGAGTGTTACATTAATTTTGGAACGGAGGAAATATAATTGAGAGAAATCTAATATCTTGATACCATACTAGACTGGATGTCAACTACAAAGTAAGACCTTTAAGGGCAAAAAGATATGGGCAATCTCTAACCTATAATACCTCTAATGGGTACATCTTATAACCTCATAATTTTGGAACACAAATCATTATCTCTTTTGATATCTCTTTCTATGTATTATATTTGTTAAAAGGCTTGCAATTACAATATAGCACTTATTGGCAATCATTTGACAATTTGTCAATGAGCATAAATATTGCACCACCCAACGGTATAGCTAGGAATGACAACTCTTTGACTATTCCTTTCTCCTTAAATTAGAGCAAGACCACAATCAGAGAGTGATAGATTGAAAGGTCGGAGGAGAGTTTGACTATATAAAAAGTTAGTGGGATTTTATTTTACAGTTAAAGACCGGGTAAAAGGTAAGCGCTTTTTGCTCACCGATGAAAGACATAGTAGGTAAAAGGCATGTAATATTGAGGTAGCTCACTAGTTTAAATGCACTTATTTTTTCTAGTCTTCTTTAGTATGGGACAACCATTTCTAACTCGTTGTAAAAAAAAAAAAATCTAACTCACAAGTGATTTTTTCACCTGCCACTTATTCTCACTTCCAAGTCCAACTTTTTCTTGCAATTTGGAAATGCCTCAACTTCCTTGATGGGATTGAACTTCCAACATGAGACCAAATGCCCAATATCTTAGGGCAATCAATATTATTGGGTTAATGCTCCAATGATCTTTTTAATAAATCCTCCCTAGATGAACATTCTGTACAATAATAGGCTCTCCCTCTTTAGGATTAATAATGAGATATAGAATCTTCTGAACCGACCAAAGAAAAAAAAAATCTGATATGCATCTAAATATATATATGAAATTCGATTAAATCCTATATAAGAGGTGGAATTTATGTAATTCTGGGCTATCCAACATGAATTAGCTAATATAAGTTCCAACTTTTACTTTATTCCTTATTCATTATTTGTAAAGTTTTGTTTTCTTTTCACTACTTTACCCACTTGTTGGACTCTACAGTACACTCTTTCACAACCACATGTTCTCTCCTATTTAAATAAATAAATAAAAACTCAATTGCACACACTCTCTCTCCTATCCAACATGAATTAGCTAATGTAAGTTTCGTTGCTCTTGTAAAAGAACATCATATAAAATGGAGGGAGTTCTAATAGTATGATATTTTTCGAACATGTGGTTGTGAAAGAGTGTAGTAATATAGACTTTTCGAACAAATATTTATAAATAAAAACCATTATACTAAATTTTTTCCTTGAATAATGCAAAATAGGGTTTTAATTCCAGAAATATGCCGGAAGGGAAATTAATTCCCTACGTACCGTCCACGTAGGACGACACGCGAGAAAATGTTTTTTTTTTTTATCCCAGGTAAACCGCTACTTGAAGTAGCGGTTTATTTTAAATTAAACCGCTACTTCAAGTAGCGGTTTATACACATAAACCGCTATAGAGTATGATTTGTGTTTGCAAGATCTTGACCACGTAAACTGCTACTTCAAGTAGCGGTTTATATACATAAACCGCTACTTGAGATAGCGGTTTATGAAAAAAAAAAAACGCCTCCCATTGCTGCTTCCCCATAACTGGCCAAAATGCCAGAAACATAAAAAAAAAAAAAAAAAGTTATCCAACCTGCAATTTCAACACCAAATTCCATCCAACAACACCAAGTCTATGCATACATCAATCACCAAATACCAATTTCATCCACATTCATATTTATCCAATAATTTCTTAATTACGAAGTAAGATTGAGAAAATACTTCCTCCGTTTCATTTTACTTGCTACACTTCTCAATTCACGGACTCCTAGGCAATTTTTTGGAGAAGAGAGATGTAGAGAGTAAAAAGAAAAGAGACCCATGTGAGAGGAGAGAGATAGAGAGAGTTTATTGCCCAAAAAGGAAGTGTAGCAAGTAATATGAAACTTCCCTATAAGGAAAGTGTAGCGAGTAATTTGAAACGGAGGAAGTATGTCAATCACAAACAAAGTTTAATATTTAACATAGTTAGGGTGTGATTTGGGGATTATAGTAAACCGCTACTTGAAGTAGCGGTTTCCATTAATGAACCGCTACTTGAAGTAGCGGTTTACTTTAGTCAGCGCCAAACATCAACTTGGGGGTCCAGGTATCAGTAAACCGCGACTTGAAGTCGCGGTCAATTAATATTAACCGCTACTTCAGGTAGCGGTTTATTTTTACTTAACCACTACTTGAAGTAGCGGCTTACAAAGGTTAACCGCTACTTGAAGTAGCGGTTTTACTTAAGTACAAAAAAAAAAAATTCTCGCGTGCCGTCCTACGTGGACGGTATGCAAGGAATTAATTTCCCTTCCAGCATATTTCTGAAATTAAAACCTTATTTTGCATTATTTAAGGAAAAAATTCCCATTATACTAGTATACATTTCAAAATTTAAGACATTTTTTGTTGAGTAAAAGGCACATACTCTCCTATCAATTTTGACTTGATCCCCCTCCCCTCCAATCCGTTCTATCTACAAGAACAATAAAATAAACCGGTTGTTGACTAGTCACTACTCACTAGGTGCTGTTCATCTCAGTCCTCTTCACTGCCTGCATCATCTACATCTCCTCTTCAATCCTCATCAATTCATCACTACAAACCATCCTACAATCCCAGATTTTCAATACCCACTTCTAAATTCACCCAAAACTTCCATCAATTTCATGAAAAACCCACATCTCAGATTTCAATTATCACCATGATTTTCTCTCTCCAAATCCCACCTTCAACTTATCCACCACCACCACCATCATCATCATCATCATCAACCCTCTTTCTCTCTCTTCCATCTCTCACAAAACCCCCCAAAAAAACATCACTTTCTCTCCCTTCAAAACCCATCATTCTCTCTCCTCCAATTCAATGCCATTCACCCCACATAAACATGGACATAGACATGGTTCAAACCAAAGAAGGAATCTTTGCACCAAAACAAACAAAAGTTGTTGTTTTATGGGATTTAGACAACAAACCACCTCGTGGATCTCCATACGACGCCGCTTTATCCCTCAAATCCCTCGCATCACGCTTCGGCGACGTCGTTGAAATCTCCGCTTACGCAAACCGCCATGCTTTCTCTCACCTCCCTACACGCGTGCTCGAGGAACGACGAGAGAGGAAAAGATTGGATGTTTTAGAGCGCAAAGGTATACTCACTTGTTCTCCTGATGCATATGTTTGTACTGTTTGTGGGCGAAAATGTAGGACTAACATAGAATTAAAGAAGCATTTTAAGCAGTTACATGAGAGAGAAAGGCAGAAGAAGTTGAGTAGGATGAAACAATTGAAGGGTAAAAAAAGACAGAGGTTTAAGGAGAGGTATTTAGATAAGAATGTTAAGTTTGAAGAAGCTGCTAGGAATTTGATTATGCCTAAAGTTGGGTATGGTTTAGCTAAGGAGTTGCGGCGAGCTGGGGTGTATGTAAAAACTGTTGAGGATAAGCCGCAGGCGGCTGATTGGGCGGTTAAGAGACAAATGATGCATTCTATGAGTAGAGGGGTTGATTGGTTGTTGTTGGTTTCGGATGATTCGGATTTTAGGGAGATGTTGGGGAAGGCTAGGGAGGCTAATTTAGGGACTGTTGTTGTTGGGGATAGGAATGGGGCGTTGGGGGCGAAGGCGGATATGTGGGTTTCATGGATTGGGGTTGAGAATGGGGAGGTTGGGGAGAAGGATTTGGTGCCTAAGAGGAAGAAAGTGGAGGATTGGGGTGAGTGTGATGATGATGATGATGAGGGGTTGTTTTCGATGTCTGAGTTTGATGAGGGTGTTGAAGGTGATGAGACTGAATTGGATCATATTGTGGATGAGGTTGTTCGTCCTAATGGGAAGTCTAATGCCGGGAGTGGGAGGTTTTCGATTTTTTCTGAGGGGGAAGAAGATGAGGAGTGGATGGATGATGATGATTACGACGATGATGATGATTTCGACTCTGAAGATGAATTGGATTAAGAAGACATATGAATATGATAATGATGAATCTCTATTGGTTGGAGTGTGTATTTGCGTGCAAGAACCAAATTATGCCCACATGTATTCTTTGAGCTTGGACTATCTGTGTTGATCTTTGAAGATATTTGAGAATTGAATCCCCTGAGGTTGATAAAATGTGTAGTGTTGCTAACGCGTACCCTAAGTTCCCAACTTCTGGCATCAAAGAAAGGTTGATCAGTGCTAATGTCTCATCTACTCACTTATCCATGTTGGTAATATGGTAATCATGTTTCTTCCTAAGATGACTTGTTAAAGCAACAATACTGTAGATAGATATTAGAGAATATTTTCCCTTCATCACTCTGCAATTTGTGTATGATATCTTGTTCTGGGTCTTATATTCAGATATGTCCCAAATCCACTTCATATTCTTTTGGTGAAAAGGAAGTTATACAATAATGGTTATAACTCATGATGTTATCCTTTTCCATATGCAAATAATTAGCCCATTGCCTACTGCATCTTCTGCTTTGGTTTAGGTTGCTTGGAAAATTCGAACATTGAAGGAGATGCTTTTGATTGCATTGACTACATGTTGACTATTTCATTAGTGTTGAGTCTAATTGTGAAGCTTTGATAATAGACAACAAACTCTAGTATCTTCTCTAGACGCAGCTATTGGCACGAGGTATATCTGCAGGGAGATGGTAGTAGAGAAAAGGGTGTTGACTGTTGATGCTTCGCATTGAGACCTGAAATTTTCATTTAGGCTCCGTTTGGTTGGGTGTAAAACATTTTCGGTGTAAAATGATTTTCATGTAAAACAATTTACAATGGAAAATACAATTCCAAAATTTGTTTTCCGTTGTTTGGTTCCATGTAAGAAAAATGATAAAATGAGAGGAAAATGAAAGGGAAAGTAAGAAGATAGTGAGAAGAGTGTACAAGAGAGAGAAGGAAAACAGTTTTCCCTTCATTTTGAAAGGAATTTGGTTTTCCATAATTGAGAGAGCAATTTTACTCCAAGGAAAAATGGTTTTACACTCCTTTGCAAACCAAACAATGTAAAATTGAAAATAGAGGAAAACAGTTTTCCAGAAAAATGTTTTACGCCCTACCAAACGGAGCCGTAAATAGAATTTTTAGAACGAAATTAAGCCAAAATTTCAACCTTAGCTCCGCGGTACCCTTATTGTGTCTCAATATTGCTGTGATTGCCAAGGATATGAAGGAGCTCTTGTTAAACTTCACTGTACAGCAGTATCTTGACCATGCTACGTACGTGAAGCAAAGGAAGAGTTTTAGTGTGTAAGCAACTAAGCATTCTGTAGTTCATTCAGTAGTTAAGTTTGTCCATAGTCAGTCTTTTTAGTGTGTATGATTTATCTCTTTGATTTCTTTTTTTAACTCATATTCAGGTTGCACATTGCTACTGATTGATTTGGTTCGGTCTAGGAAACCTTAGCTTGTTTTGGTATTCAAACATGAGTGTGATGAGTAGAGCCTGGAGAGTTGCTAACTGAACTTCGAAACCCCCTGCGAATTCGATATTTAAGGATTGTGTGAAGATACATATAACTCCAAAGGTGTCAAGTGTGAACTGTGAAGATACATGTATCACTGACTCATTGTATTTAGATGAAGCAAACTGGAAAAAAAAAAAACCTAAAGCAAATAAAATCGGGTTCTTGGGTACCCATATATTTTAAAAATCGTCCCAACCCGGTTTTCACTACTTTTATCCTGGTCAAGTACCCGGTCCGCTAAAAATGGAAAAAATAGTTATATTACCTGGATTTGTTAATGCGGGTCAACAGGTCGGGTTTTCTTGAACACCTATGGTCTATGGGAAGTCAAAACAGTATATCCAAAATGCACGAGGGATATTCAATTATGCGCTTAGGATATGCTGTTTTAATCGGTTTACATATTTCATAAGCAGAAGAGTAAAACAAAAGAAATCGGGTCTCTTAATTTGGGCCAGATGACCACCCTTGTAACTTTAGTCCTTTAAGCCCAACTTCAGAATCTCAGGATATACTGTTTTGGGGCTTGGTTCTACAAAATTATGCTCTTTTTTTTTTTTCCTAAAATCAGATAATTGTTGCCAAAAAAAAAAAAAACGCTCATGGTTGAAATGATATGATTCTTCAAAGAATGAACTCAAGCTTGATAGACGAAAGAAGTAATCTTTGAGGTCTGAAGAAGATTGTAATTGCGGATATAAGGAAATGCATAAAAATCTCTCTTTCTTTTTCTTCCTTTATATTTTTTATGAAGCAGAGAAGCCAATTTAATATATAGGAAAAGTTGATATAAACAGTCTTAACTTTGCTCACTATTTGTTAAACATCAAAGTCTTCATAGTGCTCTTGGAAGCACCTATAATTAGGTGCCTATCACATATTCTGCACATTTATATTCGCATATTTTACATTTTGCTCATTTCATAAAAGTACGTGACAAATGTGTAACAAATTGTGCTTGAGAGCACATAGTTCTACGTGCTCCCCAGAGGACCTAAAAAATTTGTAGTTAAACACTCCCATCTTTCGATTAAGTCGCAACTATACAATTAAGAAATGTCTAACTTGATTGGTCATTAATCATAATTAACCGTTTAAGGATGTAATATGTGACATGTGTACCAATTTTTGTTTTGAAATTGCAGCTCTTCTCTCTCTCCTACATAGACGGTACCTTGGGAAATACTATTGCCTTTGGAGTAAATTTGGATTTTTTTTTTTGATAATTATGGTCAAACACTTATTTTTATAAATGATATAATTAATTATTAAAAGTGAAATTCCCTAAAACATACCTTTTATATACTACTTTTTGCGAGAAGAAATCTTTTATAATTTTTCTGGCAGCTTAATACCTTAAAATAGATTTTCTTTGTTAGATACAACCTTGGCCTTTTTTTAGGTGTCTTCTCACCGGTTTCCAACATTGACCCACTTCAATACTTCATCTAAGAATCACGTGCGTGACTCATGTTTTAACGTAACCCACCCTTTTTCTCCTCACATAACCCCCTTAAATCAATTCTGTCATGAGAGATCAAAATAGGTCAATGCCCGTAACCGGTGGGCCAACATCTGAAAATACGCAAACAAATTCTTTTAAGGTCTTAAGTTGCGACAAAAACTATAAAAGGTTTCTTCTCGCAAAAACTTGTACTGAAAAATTTTGTTTTGACAAAATTCGCTAATTAATAACTATGTTATTGATAAAATAATTGCGATAATGAAATAATTAGGATTGAGAAATAATAAATTGCGTCAAGGTGATTGATTTGGAACAAGAATGATCTATAAATTTTAGTAGAGACATAAGGAGTCCGGATCCTTTATATTTTAAAAAAACTCTACAAGGTAGAGTTGTATCTGAAACACATATTTTAATATCAAGGGCTCATATTAGTGGAAAAGGCAAATAAGGGGGTGGAATTTGATGTGAAAAAAATAGGAAGGATTTTTGGAAAGATAATATATGAGCCATTGATTTTTGAATTCAATGGTTGATATTGTAGAGTTTTTTTGGAAACTCTAGAGGATCCAAAATCAGAAAGAAAGGGGTATTGAATGAAGTTATGGAAAATCGTAAAAGTGAAGAAAGTATTATAGGAAAGAAATAACTTTGATTTTGGGCCGTTAATATACGTGGGGAGAAGCGGTAAAAGTAATTCCGACTCCAAATTGTAGTAGTATTTTGTAGGTGTGCTAGAAATTTTAGCTAAACATAAAACTCTGCTCTCTTTATATATATTCATACCCAAGTACTTGATCATATTATATTTTGTTAGGTTTAGGTTACAAGACTTCACGCAAACTATTTTTTTGTCACAATAATATTGTACCTAATAATGTCATCAATCCAAGATCAACCTGTTTCCACATATAATGTCCAAATAATCGATTTCTTCAGGCTGACAGAGTATGGTAGATTTCATCCCATCATCCACCCAATTGGCCACGACGTCGACCTCAATTTTGACGATCAAGAATTAATAGTTGTGGCGCTGGCAGCCGTGGAACCGCCACCGGTCATGGTGCCAACAGATGGCTTAGCAATAGCAAGTTTAACGAGGGTGTATGCGGATGAATTAAGTGATGTAGATACTGATGAAGTTTGCTCAATTTGCTTAGAAAAATGGGCTAAAGAAGAAGTGCTCGTGTGCTTGCCGTGTAACCATGTTTTTCACGAGGAGTGTGTTATTAGGTGGTTCAATACTAGCCACTCTTGTCCACTTTGTCGTTTGGAGTTGCCAAGTACCCAAGATCGTTAAAGACAGTGCTGATCAATCTTTGAAGAAAACTTCGGATCGGAGTAGAATTAATTTGTGATTGTTTTTTGTCTTATTGATTTTATTGAGTAGATTTTAGCTTATCCTACCAAGGTTCAACGATATGATTCTGCAATATTAAATGTATGATCTTGGACATCACTCGTAATTCATACGCATTGTTTGGAATGTATGACCAAGGTTGCAACTTTAAATAACTTGGCCCAACTTCAATATTTCAGGAAAATACTGCATTGAGCTTAATCCAATTTTCCATAGCTTAATTGCAAATGACTTAAAATATGTTCATAGTCAGTTGTCTCACGTTGCTCTGTTGCACATTTAAAAGCCTATCAAAGTTTAGTTCATTCTATCAGGTTCTATGTCTGTCATATATAGGTTTGTGTATGATTTATCTCTTTGAATTTTTTTGTTTTAACTCGGCTATGTTTGGAAACACAAGTTGAAATAGAGCTGAAATTGATAAGGTAGCTGAAAGAAGCCGAACTGATAAGGTAGCTGAAAATTTCAACACCTTAAATTGAGATGCTATATTTGATAGCAACTCAATTTCAGTCAATTTTTGAGCTTAAATTTTATTTACGTTCTTACCCCAAACACGACTTTTTATATTAGCCTATTAGGTGACTTAAACTTTTACCACCTACTCATTTAAGGTGACTTAAATGTGTTGCCAAACAGAGCCCTCATATTCAGGCTGCACATTGCTACTGATTGATTTGGAAGGTCCGATATTCAAACATGAGTGATGATCAGAGCGTGGATAGTTACTAACTGAACCTCGAAACTCCCTACAAATTCGATATTTGTGTGTTTTCAGGCTTTGCTGGTAAATAGCAGGCGCTGATCTTTATGTTATGTAATCATATGTAGCTCGTTTCTTTTCGGAACAAATCCAGAAAATACAGGGCAGGTTCTCTGATGCCGCTGTCTAAAATATGCACCGCATGACAGAACAAAGGGCCTTCATGCCTTAAAGAAGCAATTTGGATATAGCACTACCAAGAGCTGAGGGCCCATTCGACATCAATGTCATATTCTAGTTTTTGGTTTTATGACTTTTACATTCAAAAATGACATATTCACTAGTATGACTTTTACATTCATAAAACTAAAAATTCGAAACTGACATTGATGCCAAACAGGCCTTGAATTATTTATCTTGGTTTTGTGATTCAACAGGTGATAACATTATTCAGATTGGTAAATTTTGATGAATGATTCATGGAGAAAATATAGTCTATGAGGTTTGCATCGTTTTTAAAGATTCTCCATGAAGAACAATGAATGTAATAGATTTTCAGATTGAATATTGAATGGTAATAGATTTTATCGATTTTTAGTGATTAGATTATAGCTTATCCCCTTTGTTTTTTGGTAGAAAATCACTTATTTCAGCCAAGTTTATCAATATCTTGCTGGAATGCTGGTGTATTATACACTGTGGCAAAAACTTATCCAAGGTTCTTAGGTTCAATGATATGATTTTGCAATGATAAATATATGATCCCTTTGCCTAGTGTGTTTTATATATTCTTGCACATCAAGTCATCAACCCTAATTCACACACTGAAGAAGAGAGGAAAGAATTCAAAGAAAGAAAGTGGTTTCTATTGTTTGGGCCATATGACCACGATTGTAATAAATATCTTGGCCCAACTTCAATGTTTCAGGAAAATACTGCATTGGGCTTGGCTCACGTTTCCCATAGCTTAATTGCTAACTTTCTTATAATATAATTACATCGTACCGTCTTAAAAATATTAGGGTCCTGTAATAATTGTTGACCTTAGTCCGTAGATTAAAATTATTACGCATAATTATAATAATGAAAGTTTATTATTTATAAAATCATCATATAATTAACACTAATTTGTACGAAATAAGAGTACCTACATCATTAATATAAGGATAATGTGAATAAAACAAACAATAGATTTCAAATATTGGGTTCTCTTAGATAAAAGGCCATGTGCACACCCTCATAGACGACCCTGCAATCACATTAGTTAACTCAACTAATCGATACCTAGTGGTGGTTTGACATATAGAAAGTGAGAGTTCTCATGAAAATCAAATTTATGAGTGTAGAATTTCATAATCATTTTTATGGGAATTTTCTAAGTTGTTTCCTTAGCAATTGGGGAAGTAGCTTCCCATATGACTAATTTTTTTTTTTACCTAAGGCGACTAGAAAGAAATAACCTTCTGTTTGTGGGAAGTAGAAATCTGAAAAAGTTCAACTTTCCTATTTCACCATTTTATTGTCAACAGACAATTCCCCCTACCTGACACTTTCTATAGAGTCCTTTTTCCTATGTATTCTTATCTTTACCAAACAATTACCTAGTAACTAATAACATATACCCTAGTTCCTAAAAAAACCTTGTTTTAATTTTTTTTTTATAAATTTAGAACAAAAGATACAAGAGCTTTTTCTTATCAATTTTCATCTCCCCAGAGCCCTCCCTAAGAATGAGTAAATGCTTCTTTGTAATAATCAACAAAATTATGGGTCTCCTAAATTTTGGGAGATTTATAAGAGCTAGAATGAGATATACTATAATATTTGAATTTTTTTTAAACTTTAAAGAGAGAGTATTTGACATCCATATATAGTGATAATGTGAGTATATTAGGATACATAGTATAAATGTGAAACTAGTGTGTAGCTTAGGCGAATGGGCGATGCTATGAGTTTTTACTTTGAATAATACCTTTACATTTTGAGCTTATATTTATTCCAAATTAGTTTGTTGTATATATTTATGTTCTAAGCTACATATATATTTATGTGGAGTAAAGAGCATATCTAATAGTAGTTGGTTGAGATGGTAAAGACTTATCCATATTCCTTGTTAAGCATGTGCCATGGCATGTTCCTAGTGAATGGGGGTTCTACGTGACAACACATACTTTCTTAAGTACGACTTTTAATATATTAGTATAGATAGATGTAATCACTAAGAGAAAAGAAATTTCTTACTATTACTATCCATCAATATATTCATAATTGAGGGATAACAGTTTACTTATTTTCATAAATGATATAACTAAAAACATTGAAATTTATAATCGAGATGATGAAAAAATTATGATTGAGAAAGATTACCTAATACTTCATCCGTTCCACTATTATTGTAAAGTCACCCCTTAACACGGTTTTCAAGAAATTTATGTGAATAGGACAAAGATATCGATAGATAAAAATTAGGACCCATGCGATATGAGAGAGATAAATAGAATACATTACTAAATGAGGAAAGTGTTGTTATTAATGTGAATTTTTAAGAAAATAATTAAGGAAAATATTCCAATTAAGATACAATGAAGGAAGTAGTATATTTTTATTGTTGTAAATGAGCAACTAAGCACAATAAATGTAGACAGGATTCGATCCCAGGTCTCGAGTACCATCCCCACAGGCCACATAACTTTACCAACTAAGTTAGATGGCATCCACAATAAAGTAATTGTGTAAGGTGATTTGGAGCAAGAAAGATGTTAGATGTATAAAATTAAATATAGCATTAAGGTTGAGGAAGTTGTGGTAAAGCGTCAAAGTGATGAATGTTTTCCAGCGAATGAAATAACTTTGCGGTTTGGCAATGATGAAATCAGCTGATCTCAAAACCCTAAACTCAGCCTTGCACGTTAAAGTTAAACTGATTAAGCTCAGAAGCTTATCGTGTAAGCTTCTTTAATTTTGTTGCGAGGCTTCTTTAAGAAGCCGAAGACATAGGGCCCCTAATCATATCCACTACATGTCGGTCGAAATAACGTTAAGTATATTACGTCAAGGAGAGAAGGTGCCATCATAAATAATATCATACTTATTCATCTTCAAGTATATGACTATTCACCACATTCTCCTCTTATTTATTGACTTAGTTATATAACGCAATGCAGAAACATGTTTCAGATAAAACCGCGTGCATGCTTTTAATATTTCATTACGCTCAAACTCATGATGATAATTGATTTATATGTAATGTGTTATTTGTTATATATAAGCACCTATATATGATTTTATCTATCCTATATATATTGGTAGGACTATACTCTCTGTTTAAAATTTGTTTGACGAATATTCCCATTTGTATATATAAAAAAAATATAGTAGTTAGATTCGTCTCAATAGTTTCATAATATCAACTTTTTATATTTTTTATTAATACGAATTAAGATATTAAAGAAAGTTAGCAGAAAAAGAAACAAGCACTATATTATGGGACGGAGGGAGTATGATTTTATCTATCCTATATATATTGGTAGGGCTATACTCTCTCTGTTTCTTTGTAGTTTACTCACTTCACTTTAAGGGATAACCAAGGAGGAAGTCCAAAAGTATAAGAGAACAACTAAAAAGATGGAGAGAGAAACTAAAAAGTGAGAGATTGAAACTAAAAGGTGGGTTAAAATATTAAAAAGTGGATGACATGGGTGAAAAAGAGGAAAAAGTAGATGGAACATGTTACGAATAAAAGAAAAAGCAACAGCGTTGCAATTAAAAAAACGAACCAAAAAAAGTGTCTAGATTACTAAGAAACGAAAGAAGTATAGCTTTTTATAAAAGAGTTACATGTAATATAGATATGCCATTAGCCCTTAGGGTTAAGGGATCCTCGCCAACATGGAAATAATCTTATGTTACAATGGTTACCAACTTACCACTATTTAAATTTAGAGTTAATATCAACAAGTGAACAATCATTATAGGGAACAATTGTAAAACATTAATGCATTTAACTCTATAACTCTAGAAGAACTTGCGCACAAATTTAAAGAAACTTGTTAAAAGAGAGAGATTGATTAATTGATTGATTGATTGAATGATTTTCTGTATGATTCTCATTCCACGTAAAACACATATGTACAATAGTAGTATTCCTAAACTACTTAGGAAACTATCTTTACAAATCAATTGAATATTGCCTAAAAGATAATATTAACATATTAACTTAAATATATTTCAATACCCCCCCCCCCTCAAGGTGGAGCATGAGGATCCAAAATGCCCAACTTGCGAAAAAGTATATCAGACCGAGTCTTCCCAAGGGCTTTGGTGAATATATCCGCCAACTGAGCAGTAATAGGAACATAGGAAGGAGCAATGAGACCATCATTTATAGCATCACGCACAAAATGACAATCCACCTCAATGTGTTTTGTGCGCTCATGGAAGACGGGGTTGTTGGCAAGATGTAAAAAGAAGCACACCTTTGAGCCACTTAAACTCACAAGTAATAGCTGCCATGGAACGATACTCGGCCTCAGCAGAAGAACGAGAGCCGGTGGGTTGTTTCTTGGTCTTCCAAGAGATAGGAAAATGACCAAGAAAGACAAGCCAACCTGTGAGAGAGCGCCGAGTGATGGGGCAGGCAGCCCAATCAGAGTTACACCATCCCTGTAATGTCATATCACTGTCAGCGCGAAGAAGAATGCCCTGGCCAGGAGTACCTTTAAGATAACGAACAAGACGTAAGGCACTCTCAAGATGCTCCTGACGGGGGGCCTGTATAAACTGAGACAGAATATGCACTGAATAAGCAAGGTTAGGGCGAGTGACAACAAGATAGATAAAACGACCAACAAGGCGTCTATAGACCTCAAGGTAATCAATAAGAGCACCTGTAGCAAGACCAAACTTATGGTTTTGCTCAATAGGGGAATCAGAAGGCTTGGCGCCCAACATGCCAGCTTCAGCAACAATGTCAAGTGTGTACTTACGCTGGCAAAGGAATAGACCTGAAGAGCTACGAGCAACTGCAATACCCAAAAAATACCAAAAAGGACCAAGATCCTTCATACGAAAACAGTCACTCAAATAGGCTTTGAAAGCCAGTAAAGCAACGGAATCATTCCCTGTAATAATGAGATCATCAACATACACTAGGACATTAATCTGAACAGAGCCCTTAGTGTAAGTAAACAACGAGTAATCAGAATAAGATTGAAGAAAAACCATAGTGACGAAGAGCGGTGACAAGCTTAGCGAACCAACAACGAGGAGGTTGTTTCAAACCACACAAGGATTTTCGGAGACGGCACACAAGATTCAGATCAGAGGCACCAAAACCAGGAGGGAGTTTCATGTAAGAAAGCATTTTGAACATCCATTTGATGGAGTTCCCAATGCTTAGAAGCAGCAATAGCAAGAAAAGCCCAAACTGTAACCATTTTAGCTACGGGGGCAAAAGTCTCAGTATAGTCAATACCTTCTTGTTGATGATTGCCAAGAACCACCAAACGAGATTTGCGTCTGTCAAGAAGGCCATTAGAATCATATTTGTTGCGATACACCTACTGACTACCCAAAGCTCGTTTACCAGGAGGAAGATATTGCATGTTCCAAGTGCCATTATCCTCAAGAGCAGTGATTTCTTCTTGCATGGATTTTCTCCAATTCTCATCTCTCATAGCCTCCTTAAAAGATCTGGGCTCTGTAGTGGAAGTAAGAGCAGCAAGAAAAGCACGATAATTTACAGAAAACCTATCACAATTGATATAATGTGCAATAGGGTAAGGAGTACCTGTGGAGCTAGGAGAACTGGATGAAGCGGGGGAGAACTTTTTACTGTGACAGTGTGAGTAACATAATCACGTAATAGAACAGACGGCACCTTACACTAGTACAGAATTGTCAATTTGCGTCGGACCTGGGACCACCATTTGCGTCGGACATCGGTCCGACGACACAGGCCTTCGATGCAAATGACGGAGACATGATCTGCGTCGGATAAGGGCACGACGCAGATGAGGAGCTATTTGCGTCGCACCACCCACAAAGTGCGACGCAAATGACTTGTGTAGGCATGCCCTTGGGGTCACTCATCTGCGTCGAATGGAGACCTTTGTCCGACGCAAACCAAGTTTATACAGTAATTAAACAATGATTTTTCCCAATAATACAAAAAATACCCATCAAACTCATCTGCGTCGCATGAAGCTACATGTCCGACGCAAATTTGCCATTCTTTATTTAAAAAAAAAAAAAAGAAATTCGTATTATGCCAACTACATTCGTACAATCAGATCATTACAAAATAAAAATCAAAAATTAAACAAAGTATGTATAATAAAATTACTTGTTACAAATGAAAATTAAAAGAAATTGTATAACTGAACACTAGAAACATCCTAAAACAAATGAAAAATAAAATTAATTTAGGAGAAGAAAATAAACCAAGCATTTCTGTGTTGATAATGTCAAAATTCTATTAATAACTATCGACATTAAATAAATTACATTGCAAATCGGTTCATCAACAATTTATAATGAGTGAAAAAAAAAAAAAAAAATCCCCAAGTTCTCATATCTAAAATTGAAACTAAAAATATATGTAATATAAACTAAAAATTTATGAACTTACATCGATCTATAAAGAATATGTGTAAAATAAACGCAAATCTACGAGAAAAACAGCTTCTTGTCTTCATCTTCTTCGCAAAAAAAAATTGTAAAAAATACAAATCTCGATTCTCTTATTGTCTTCATCTTCTTCGTTCTACAAGCTTCGAAATCTGTATCAACAACATAAAAAGGGTATTTGAAAATACCTGGAAATCAAAAATAAAATAAAAACTTGATCTACACTATAATTAAAACATGGGTATTTGAAGACTCACCTCAAACGAGTTCCTGATGAAAAGGGATTCATGATTGGGATTCATGATGAAAGCTTCGGAAATCTCGCCGTTCATCTACATAACACAAACCCAACAAAATTAAAGAGGAAATTCAAATATGAGAAGCAGAAAATTAGCGAACAAAGTTATAATTCAGAGATCTAAAGATGGGGAATTGCAGAGGAGAGAGAAAATCAATATTTTTCAAGAAGAATTTTGGTTGGGCGAGTGTTATGCAGATGAACGACGAGATTTATTTGTGTTCGTTTCTCTCTCCTCTTTTGTGTTTGTGCTCGTCGGAATTGGATCGAACAATTATGACCCTAAAAAATGGAACCAAAATCAGATCTCTCCCACAACTCGCCTCACTCCACTCATTCAACAAAGAGAGATTGTTGTGATTTATTTTGAATTTTTGTGATTTTTTTGGGGTTGAAAGCTTGAAGCAATTGGGGAGAGAGGGGGGAGTGAGAAAACGGCTGCAGAGGAGGAAATGAAAAAGTGAGAAAAAAACCCAATTCTTGGGTTTGAAAATTAAAAGGGGAAGCAGACCTATGTCAATGTGCGTCGCACGGACCAACCGGTCCGACACAAATCAGATCCAAAACAAGTTAAGGCCCTCGTGACATGCATGGATAGGCTCTCAAGCCCATTTGCGTCGGATGGGCTTGTAGGTCTGACGCAAATAGGGTTTTATGATTTGCGTCAAACATTGACTGGGGTCCAACGCACAAGAATCTTGCACCCATTTGCTTTAGTTTTTTGCGTCTTATATGTGATACATCCGACGCATATAAAGCATGATTTGCGTCGGACCCCGGGTATGTCCGACGCAAATGACCCTTCTGCGTATAATTTCTATATTGTACGACGCAATTGAGGAGACACAAATCAACGTTTTTCTACTAGTGTTAGTGCGCAAACCATGGCCAAGAGTAGTAGACTGATCAACGAAGTCCAAATTAGAAGACTCATGAATAGAAGGAGATCCAGCAGGGGCAGGCTCAGGAGAAGCTGGCCCAGCAGACATGGTGGAAGGAGAACTGGGTGAAGAAAGAGACGAGTTTGTGAGAGGAGGCCCATGGGAATTTGTTAAGGGGTTGGACTAATTTGTGGAACGAGGCCCAGGAGAGGAAATAGGGGCGAGAAATTAGGAGCAGGCCCATCTGAGGGAGAGAGAAACGTGTGGTTTTGAGCGGAAGTAGGGTTAGGTTGAGGGATGTGGGCCGTTGCAGGGGGAAAAGGAGAAACAAGGGAGGGAATGGTTGGTTGGGCTTCGGTAAAAGAAGAGGGGGCTGGATCAGTTGAAGGAACGTGGCTTTGGGCTGTAGGAGGGGAGGTTTGAGAATGTGGTGGATTAAGGGTAGCAGTAGGTGAAGGATCAACAGGAGGATCCACAATGAAGGCAAAATCATCATCAATATCCGAGGCAATTTCAACAATATCCTCGGGAATTATATTAACACTGTCGGGGGTACCAAAAGGAAACACATCCTCAAAAAATTTCACATCCCTAAAGACAAAAAATTCCTTCTTTTCAAGATCAAACAAACGCCACCCCTTTTTACCGGACGAATAACCCACAAAAATACACTTTCTACTTCTCTTTGCAAACTTATCACCTTTAGTGTTATGATTGTGAGCGAAACATAAAGACCCAAACACCTTAATAGCATCATAAGAAGGAACATTTCCGGTTAAACATTCAAAAGGGGTTTTATTTTGCAACAAGGGAGTAGGAGTGCGGTCAATCAAATGGGATGCAGCAAGGACGCATTCACCCCAAAAATAAATGGGAAGATGAGATTGAAAGCGCAAAGCACGTCCTACATTCAAAATATGCTGATGTTTACGCTCAACTTTTCCATTTTGTTGAGGGGTATGAAAACAAGAAGTCTGAAAAATGACACCCGTGGCAGCAAAATATTCACGAAGACAATTAAACTTAATACCATTATCACTCTGCACTATTTTTATGGTTTGAGAATATTATCGATCAGCCATAGCAATGAATGACATGAACATAACAAACACCTCAGTTTTATCAACCAACAAATAAAGCCAAACAACACGAGAAAAATCATCCACAATAGTCAGAAAATATCGTGCACCACAAGAAGAAGCGTGTCTATATGGTCCCCACAAATCACAATGAACTTTCTTGAAAATACGAGTAGTTTTATTATCACTAAGATAAAACCGATCTCTAGGATGCTTAGCATAAAAACAAATGTCACAAGCATCATTGAAACTGCCCTTAAGATGACTAACAGCGGGATGTAACTTTACAACTTTTGTGGACAAATGCCCCATACGACGATGCCACATATCAAAGATTGAAGCTTCACCAGAAACCGTGTTATGTTGAATAGAATCCATGACGCCAAAGTAATAAAGTCCATCCCGCTTAACTCCCGTTCCAATCAGCTCTATCAACGGGTCCTGAATATTACAAATATGAGAATCAAATTGGACAGTACAATGCAAACTATCACACAATTGAGACATGGATAATAAATTACAACGAAGATTAGGCACATAAAGCACATGAGTGAGAGTAATAGTAGGAGATAAGCGAACAAAACCCTCTTGAGTTGCAACAACAGTACTACCATTAGGGAGCCCAACAGGACATGCAAGAATATCATGAATATCAGACAAACCAAGTAAGATCACCGGTGACATGATGAGAAGCACCGGTATCAAGAATCCAAGAGTAAGTACCAAACTTACATGCCAAACGATTTTCAGGGATTTTAATATTACCAAACATGCATGCGAGAGCTTTCCACTGGTCGGCCGTAAAAATAGAAGAAGGAGTGGCAGAACCACTTGAAGAAGCCTCGGCCGAACCAAGAGTTGCAGCATGGGGACGGGATGGTGTCCCACGACCCCCCACCAGTGGCGGCCCGACCACGGCCATGACCACCAGAGTCGTTCCAATGGGCTGGATAGCCTATTATTTTGAAACAAGTGGCGACGTCGTGTCCCATTTTTTTTACAGTGAGAACACAGCATATTGGTGCGATCGGGACGGTCACCACGACACGATCACGGCCGGGAGCAGCACGCACAGAGAAACCGACAGCATAAGGTGGTTGTGACAACGTCGCGTTGGCTAGTTGTGTGGCAAGACGCACACGCTCATCTTGAATGAGCATCTGGTAAACACGGTCAAGAGATGGAAGGTATTCTAGGGCTAAAATGGCAGCCATAGTTTGAGCATAATAAGGAGAATATAAGCCCATAAGAAATTGGTGTACCTTACGATCTTCATGACGTTGAGCGTGGCAGTCACCGGAATCACAGGCGGTGCAACAATTACAAGTAATTTAGGGTTCATGACGATGCAATTCTTCCCATTATACATGGAATTGAGAGTAATACGTAGTTACTGACATAGTTTTCGTTTGCTCGCACTTGGCAATTGAAGCATGAAGTTAATTAAATTGTGGTCCATTAGCAACGGCATAGCGTGCTTTAAGTGTATCCCAACGACGACGAGGGTCTTTGAATTTAGGAAGAGAAGTCTCGACTTCGGGAGTTATGGTATTCATCACCCACGAGACTAACATAGCCTGGAGAGCAGCCCAGTCCGCGGCAGTACAAGGAGAAGTGGGTTTGAGAACGCTGCCATCAAGGAAGCAAAACTTCCGGCGGGCTTCGAGAGCCATTTGTAAATCTGTCGCCCAATCGTCGTAGATTTTGTCACGTAGGCGGGTGGATGTGAGGAAGTCGCCAGGACGGTCTTGAGGACCAAGGTAGTAAGGGGAAGAAGCATCGAGTTTGGACGGTGGTGGAGGATCGGCATCATCACCGGCCATATTGATGATGAAGGAATGATAAACCTAGACTGATACCATGTTAAGAGAGAGAGATTGATTGATCGAAGAATTTTCTGTATGATTCTCATTCCACGTAAAACACATATGTACAATAGTAGTATTCCTAAACTACTTAGGAAAGTATCTTTACAAATCAATTGAATATTGCCTAAAAGATAATATTAACATATTAACTTAAATATATCTCAATAAAACTTGATATTAGAACAAATCAAACTGGATTAATGAATACATTCGCATAGGAAGCTAGGTGCCTCCAATATAAAGATTGATACTAGTATGTAAACAAAAAATTGTAGTATTTTCTTTCAAAGTTTGACCATTTGACCCCACTAAATTAATATTGGTTTGAATTTGCTGCTACTTAGTCTCTCTTGAAGAAGAACTCTGCGTACTACGTACACTATGCTAATCTAGATTCTAGGCTATGCTACACTATTTATACAATTCTGAGTTAAGCTCAACCCTAGACTAAGGCCCCTATTCTTTTTGGCTCAATTAATGGAAATTAAGTTCAGTTTAATTAGTTCTGTTCAACATGCCCTAAATGACCAAAGCTAAGATAATGTAGAAATAAGCAATTGTGTTGTGTTGTTTTTGGTCATGCCTCGCTTTTATAACGTCTTCATGGAAATTACTTGATCATCCTTTCAAGTACTCTTTTATGCATCCACGTTCTTTCTTTTAGTTGTCTCTTGCGCCAAATTTAACGAACTAGTACTTTGTTTGGATAGGAGAAAATTGAGAGAAAGAGAAGAATGGCAAAAGGAGGGGAACAAGTTCCCTTGTTTATGTTGTTTGGATAAGGGACTGGGGGAAGGAAGGAGAGAGAAAGGGGGAATTATTGACTTTCCCTCTCTCTTTAATATAAACATTTATCATCCCTTCGGAGAAAAATGGAACTATATTGCAATCCAAATAAAGTGTAAAGGAAGCCAATCAGTCCTATTGTAAGGTTCCATGTAATTCTCCGGGCGCCAAATTGGAGTGTCATTAAAGGGGGGCAATCTTGTTAATTCAATGTATGGATTGGATCAATTTGCTTATCGGTCCTAGATAGCTGGACTTATACTTCGTCCTTTAGCCTTTACGGCCCGTTTGGTAGTTGGTTATAAATGGTGGTAATGGGAATGAATTTGTATGTAAATTTGTGAAGAAAGTCATTGTTCATTCCCATGGTAATGCTAATTTATCCTAAAGTGTCTATTTTTTTCTTGAATTTTCATTCCCATCCAATACCACCTTGTTAGGTGGTAATGAGTGGTAATGAAAATTAGGGGTGAGATTGCTTCCCCATGGAGAAAAGACACAAACTTGGGGGTTGAAATTGCTTCCACATGGAGATTTTAAGGATGCTTCCCTTGTAACCTACACTTAAAATTCATTCCCATTACCGCAATTTATTAATAACTACCAAACGGGCCATTAGGGTCATTGTAAAAATGTGTATACAGCTACTCAAACTTATAAAGTGACCATTTAATTCTCTCATATTCTCAGTGTAGGATAATGCAATTAAATAATTCTAAATGCTCTCATATTCACTTATCGTCGAATCTGTATATATCGATGGACCTTTTGGAGTAGCTGCTTACATCTACATACACTTATATGCTTAGTTGGACATATAGAGAATCTAAACTTTTGTCTCAACAAACAAAACAAAATTTTACATGAAAAAGAACAAACAAGAAAGAGGGGATTCCTTGCTTGTGCATGATAAGTATGCGTGAAGGAAAAGAATAAAATAAACCAAGAAAGGGAATAATAAAAAGGATCAAAATACAGTTTGATGTAGAATTATACTTGTAATTACAATATTTATGAATTGGTAGGTTGGATCGTATAGTTTAAAAATAAAAATCTTGTAATTTGGTAGGATGTACAATCTACTTCCTAATGTTACTATACCACAACCGTAACAAAAGCTTTAAGGTCACTCTAAGATTGACACTGCAGCTAAGTGCCCTCTCTTTATCTCAGTCTTAAAGCCTTGGGTGTGGTAGGACGTCCCAACTTGAGAATAAGCTTTTGCTCAATCTTTACTCTATCACAACGTTAACGCACACCCTTTTATTTTGTCTTTGTTTGATTTAATTCATAAGCACATAAGCCTTATGTTTTGATGAGATTGTATGTGGTGACCTTGGGATTAGTTCTTCATTTCCAAAATGACCTATAAGCTAGAATTATGTGAATGTTTGTTAGCATATAGGACTACACATACGACGACTATACTTTTTTTTGTGTGTAGATGAGCGACTAAGCGCAGTGATGTAGACGAGATTCAATCCCAGGTTTTGGGTATCACCCCGTAAGACTTTATCAACTAAACTGCATGAACATCCACATTATAGTGAGTGTTTATTGATGTATATTGTTTATGTTACAATTTTATCTTCCACTCAGGTCTCGTTGTGGATTGTTACAGAACTAACTACTTGGATGTTGGTCTAAAGTCGTCATATAAAAATTGGAAATTGAGAACGGATATGTTGAGAAAAAGTAACAAGAAAAAACGTAAGGATCCACTTGTGATTAGGAGTGGCCAATTTTTTTTTTTTTTTATTATAGGCAGATAATGTTTTTGGACGTTTCAAAATAACACTTGTTGCTAGCCTGAGTTTTTATTGTTTATTTTTCTACCCTTTTTAATCTTAAGTTGTTTTCAAATCATTCCATCAATTCTATTTTTAGTGTAGTTTTAGACAACTTGGGGCAACTTATTATAATAAACTTGTACCTCTACAATTACGTTTTTAACACCAGCCTTGATCCACAATTGTCAAATTCCTTGTTATACATAAATGGTTAAATATAAGAGAGAGAAAATTATTGGTAATTGGTATAAGTATAAATGTATAATTAATAATCAAAACAAAGACGTTGTCAACTGATAATACAATCTTGCACCAAAAGGACCTGTAAGTCAAGATAAAACAAAAGAGAATACTACGAGTATATATATATATATATATATATATATATATATATATATATATTATGATAATGATGAAGAAGTACCATAAATCCACCTAACCACCAAATCATACTATATAGCACCAAAAAAACTATATCATAGCAATATAACACACTTAAGGTTCAGAAAATAACGTTCTCAATCATATATCCAACTTTTTACTTCAACATTCAAGATTATTGTTAGTATATATCAAAAACCTTATAATACAATTGAATGGTGAATGCCGGGCCTCTTCAATCACTATTATAATCAAAAGCATTTTACGCACCTATATGTTAACATTATTGAGGTGAATATCTTGTTATATAGAAGCACAATCAGATGGACCATTATGTGTGAAACATTAGTTAAACTAAGCCACTAGCTATTTCATAGATGCCTAAGAAAATACCGATTTGGAGGTTATAAAGAAAAGGGATACGATTTTTTGCCGGTTATAACATTTAGTTGAGTTTGATGCATGGTGGTTAGCTGGGCTAGATGGCACCATATCAGATTCGTGCTTGTCTGCTTGAGCAAATCTCGACCTTGTCGAAATAATATTTGGCCTTGACTCAACTCGTTACTTATATGGAGCTTGAACTAATTTTGAGTAGGTACCCGAACCTGTTTAACATGTTAAACCAAGAAAAATTTCTTTATATACGTTTGCACAATACCTTAAATATCTTTATTATTAAAAAAAATAATATTTAAATATTAATAAAAAGAAAAAAAAGACAAAATTTTATCATATGTTGAAAATAATTTAAAAGATTTTCTTCAATTGTAAATAGTGTCAAGATTTTAAATAGGAAGAACAAAAGAGAACCGATGGAGTACTCTTTTTATCATGTTATGATATCTATATTCTAACTTATTTTAGGTTTATTTATAACTTAACTTAGTTAAGTTGAAGTAGACTCTCTTGAAAATTTTGCTCAACATGTACACTTATTTAATCGGAATCTTTAATGACACATGTCATATAGTAGTAAAGAATTTTTTAATAAATTTTTACCTAATTTCAAAGAATTAATTCGTGATAAACTATAGACCAGTATCATGCCTATATCTCAAAAATCAAAATTCTTTCTTGAAAACTATATTATATACTTAATTACTTATGCATTATATACTAGCTATAAAGCATAATAGCTAGTTAGCCGTAAATATGCTTATGACTTTATGACTTCAAGGTCATGGGATCAAACCCCACTAAGAGGATCTTTGGGGGTGAGGTTTCCCTTACCATCCCCCCTCCCTCCAAGGACTCTGACCTGCAAACCTGGTTGGTTATACGTGTGCGAGGTGTTAATCGAAGGATCTTTCATCTTATTACCAACTTTAAAAAAAAAAGTTAGCCGTAAATATGCTTATATATGTAGTACAAAGGTTCAACTTTTATATATTTCAATACACAATATTGAAATCTGATTTAAAATTCCGCTTTTGGTCTAACAATAGTTATCGCGTATCTTACTTCAGATATAGAATGTCGTAAACTTTATATATAATATATATATATATATATATATATATATATATATATATATATATATATATATATATATATATATACCAATGTTAATTTACTTTCAAGTATCAACAAACTAATCAAATAATCGATTTTTCTATTTTACTAGTATCACTTGAGCAAATTATAAGTATACTTAAAACTAATTATTACTCAATACTCTCATACATACATCACATACATATAATTCACCTAATTCATACATTCAACTATTCAAGCGACATTTTAAGCTATTTAAGTTCTTCTCAATTTAATTCATTAGTCATTACTACCTCATCAAGTCGAGCTCACTCAAGCCAAGTTTATTAAAGTGATATTATATCCGACAACATAATAGAAAAGGAAAAAAAAAACCCTAAGAAAGAAGAAAAGGCTCATAGAATGACGGTGTAGAGCTTAGTATACCCTATCATTTTCAACGACTTGACGTCCAAGCAACCCCTCTCATATTTTTGTAGAAAAACTCCACTATTATACGCTTTTCCATACTCCTTTCTCTCTCCAAAAACCAGCTGATAAACAAACCATAGCAAAATCAATTTTCTTCCTCCATTAAAATCATTTCCTAAACTTTCAAACCCAGATTTTACTTCTTTCAATTTCTCTTCAATTTTCCCTCTTTTTCTACTTTTACTTTAAAACTTCCCCTACAAAAAAAAAAAAAAAAAAAAAAAAAAAAAAAAAAACCACCCTATATAAAAAAAAATCTGTTCTTTAAACTGCAGTTTTCTGGGTTCTTCTTCTACTTAAGTGGGTAGTTATCATCTTCTTCAAAATTGCTTTACTTTTTTTTTCCTGATTAAAATTTGTGAAGCAAAAAAAAAAGGAATGAAATGACATGGTGCAACATTAATAACCCTTCTACTAGCAGTAATATTAATATTAATATCAACGATGATCATACTAATATCCCAATTAGTGAAAGTGGAATAAACTCCAAAATTAATCCAATTCATACCATTTCTTGCCCTTCATGTGGTCATCATATTCCTCTTCAAGACCAGGTAAAGTTATTTTATTCAATTATCTAAGTTTTTTTTTTTATTATTTCAAGTATTAATTTATAATTAATTATATTTTTCTGGGGTTTGTTAATTTTTATCATTTGGGATGTTTAATAAAATTTTCAGGCAGGAGGAATAAATGATTTACCTGGGTTACCAGCAGGAGTGAAGTTTGATCCAACTGACACAGAAATTTTGGGACACTTAGAAGCTAAAGTAAAGTCTGATTTTAGTAGATTGCATCCTTTGCTTGATGAATTTATACCCACAATTGAGGGTGAAAATGGAATTTGTTATTCTCATCCTGAGAAATTACCAGGTTTGTTTGTGATTATTTACAGTACTAAAGTTCTTATTTTTTAGGGTATTTTTTAAATTTTCTTTTGGGTAATTTAAAATGGGTTAGCATAGAATGCATGCTTAATTGCGTAATTAATTGTTTTAATCACCGTATAATTGTGTGTGATTGTAGAAATGTTGAATTATATAAAATTAAGTAGTAGTACTGGCGTGCTAAGGAAATATGAATGTTGTTTTCAGTTGATTTATGACACATTTCCATTTGGTTTGCTTCCCTTGTAAGCATCTAGTTTTATATCAGTTTTTGTGGGTTTTGGAATTTTGTCAATTTTTGGAATTTCCTTCCAATTGATACAAATTTGTGCAATTAATTCCAACCAAAACCCTGAATTCATGCTTGGTAATTTTGGGCTAATGGGTGTTTTACTAAAACAACATGTCATTTACTCAAATTCTTATGAAAAAGAAACTCCAATATATATAGGAACAAAAAACTTATTATTGCTAATTGTATGATTGCTTATGGAGATTCTATGGACTACTTGCAAGAAATTTTTTATAGAACTTTTTCTTAAAATTAGGCCTCTAGACACCTAAAATATTATCATTTTTTTGGCATAAATATGGCAAAAGAACAAGAAACATTCATAGTGTTTTCCTTTTATTTTCTTCTAAGGGATCAATGTCATCATTATGAGAAGAAGTTAACCAAGAAAGAAATGGAAAAGATCCAAGGAAAACTAAGGATTTCTTCGCCCATATATATATAACACATTCCGCAGTTACAACTTTTATCTTACATCTGAGTGTAGACGTATAATCTCTAATATTTCAATGTCATGCTCTCATGTACAGAGCACATGTTAGAAGAGAATGTGAGTGTGTGTGAAATTGCACCCATGTGTTGGATGTCTGAAGAATTTAGTGTGCCAATCTGTTATACTTGTATGCTTGGTCATTGGCTAAGATATGATGATTGTTCTTCAAGAAAATGTTATTGGTCGAACATCGTCTCATGGCTCTCTTTGAATTTCCAATCTTAATATGTCCTATGATCTCTCATTTCAAGTTAAACATGTCTTATCCCAAGAAACTCATTTCATTCCTATCGTATGTAAGTTTATGGGACCTATTATGTGATCAGATAATTGAAGAAAGAGAAAATAGATACACCCATGAGGCCATGATCCAATTCGTGCATATTATTACTCACTTCAAAATCAGAAAGAAACAAACTTTATAATCCCTTGTATTATTCATTACATACATGTTAGATATATATATGCATGTATATTATTCAACCTTATATTAAAGCCTTCAAATTGTCTTAAAACAATTTTCTGCTCTTAATCCCTTTAGATAACCAATATGTTTCATATCATTATGAAATTGATGGGTGCAACTGTAATTATCTGGAATTTTGGATTTTCTGAGACTCAATATGATGGCATAAAACAGTTCTACTTGTAATATTGAGATTATAAAAGATCCCTTCATCACATGATATATGCAATACTTTAGTTTATGCTCCATTTGGGGTACAGTTACTTGTCCAAAGAGGAATACAGAACCATACATTTGATACTCTACTAGATTTAAGTAACAGTACATATCTCTAAAGAGGACTTGGTATAGTTTACTTTTATAGATTCATATGCTATCTTTTCACCATATCACACAAATTAAATAATATTAATGATAATGATAATAACTACCACCTTTATATATTACTTCCTTTGTTGTAAAATACCTTTTGTATTCATTTCTTGTAAATCAACCAAGCTTAGTGAGAAGTTGGTTTATTTTGTTGTCATAACCTTACTTTTAACATTAATTACTAAACTCTATGCTGGAGTGTGTATCATAGTAATACCTTTGCTTTATACCAGATGAAAGAGAGAAAGAAAAGGTGAGTTAAAATGGAAAGAGATCACTAACAAGTGATGCTTAAGAAAAGAATCTTGCTTAACTCCAGCTAGTTAATTACTACTACCTCCGTTTCTTTTTAATTGTTACACTTTGACATTTTACACTATTCACAAATTGCACTTTGACCTTCGTTTGTGATTTATACGTGAATAAAAACATAGTCATGTGAGATCTGGTTAGATTCATCTTAGTATGTATTTTATTAATACGTACTTTATATAATTCATACAAATACAAAACTAGAGATATATATCCTCAAAGTTTTGCATTGGCATGCGTGAAAAGTATAAGGGCCTGTTCTCCCCAGCTTATATTCAGTTCAATTCGGTCGTTCGGTTCGCCAATTCAATTCATTCGGGCCTCGGTTCGGTTCAATTCAATTGGCATTCAATTCAGTTGGTTCAATTCGGTTCGGTTCGATTCGGTTCCTAAATGATAATCATTACTATTAATTAGTTATAACTTAATTCAGTTCAGTTCAGTTCAGTTCAATTCAGTTCAGTTCAGTTCAATTCAGTTCATTTCAGTAGTTTTATGCCGAAGAGAACAGGCCCTAAGTGTAACAGTTAAAAAGAAACGGAGGGAGTATGTCTTAACTATTTTTTCTTTCTGAACTTTTGTCTATGGTGAACTGAAAGATCTTAAGTATTGAACTTCAATACTAGCTTATAGCTCTATCATATGAAATTGTTAATTATTAATTAGAATGTAAGTACAAGTAATATTATATATTTAAGCTACTTTTCAGTACTACCCTATTGCTAAACCCATCTTGTTTATATTAGGAGTACACTCAATTGTTTTGTACTTTATAATCATTATATATTCAATGAAGGTATGATGGAAAAATAAAGCCAGTTTGTACTACTCCCTCCTTCAGGGTAGAAAAGACAGCTGCATGTTTGGATTTCATGAAGTAGTTTTTGGTGGTACATATTTGTGGTGATAATTACTGCTCTATGTTTAATGGTGGAACTTTGAATAAATGTTGTGGTGTATTAGATGGTTGATTGGATGTGTAGAATTTGGTGCCTCCTGAGGTTTTATTATTAATCATTGTTTTCGCAAAGGAATCCAAAATACATCCTCTATTCCATATTAGTTTACATAATGTGACTTTTATGGTCTCTAATTAAGACACACCTTTGACCAATTATATCTCTAAATTTGTATGACTATTAGTTATAATAAGTTGAAAATTTCAAAAGTAACACGTAGACGAATTTTATAAGATACCAACCGGTTTTCTTATATATTAGTGAAACTTTACAGTCAGAGTTTGCGAAATTAATCAAGAAAAAGAAGTTAAAATTTATGTAAACTAATCTAGGAAGAAGGAACTATCATGCATAGAGTAACATATGAGAATTTTGGCAAGATTGTAATTTTTTTTGCTGCTATATATGTTAATTGTATACACAATATGCTAGCTTGCATTAGTATAATAATGATTTTCTCTTGTAGTTTGTTTATTACATCTTGACAAAAACTTCTCTTTTAGTGCATAATATAAGTTCACCAAAGCTGATATTGTGAAGTCTTGTTGTTCACCCTGAATTAGGTGTGACCAAAGATGGTGTAATGCGACATTTCTTTCACTGTCCATCAAAGGCATACACAACAGGAACAAGGAAGCGAAGGAAGGTGCACACAGATGAAGACGGAGGCGAAACGAGATGGCATAAGACGGGCAAAACTCGACCCATACTTATCAATGGCTCGGTAAAGGGCTTCAAGAAGATATTGGTATTGTACACTAACTATGGAAGGCAAAGAAAGCCAGAAAAGACAAGCTGGGTAATGCATCAATATCACCTTGGCGAAAATGAGGAAGAAAAAGATGGTGAATTTGTGCTTTCAAAGGTGTTCTACCAAACACAGCCTAGACAATGTGGTTCAACCATCAAAGAATTACCTCAAGAGAAAGTACATCATCCTCCATTGATGAAGGCCCCCCTCAATTATTACCACCCATCTTACCTATCTTATGATCATCATCATAATCATCATCCTAATGTTTTAGGGAACCAAAATAGAGAAAGCCCACCTCAATTGATCCCTAATTTGATTCTGCAAGGTGATGGGTCGTCGTTGTTTTCGATTGCTGCTGCGCATAGAAAATGATCATGAGAACTGAACTTGGAAGTAAGGTACATTACATATAGACATACAGTACTATACAGAAGACTAGAACAAATAAATAAGGACTTTTTTCTTTTGGTGCTAATGAGCAACTAAGCGTGGTGATGTAGACGGGATTCGATCCCAGCACCTGGGCACCGCCTCCACAAGATTTCACCATCTAACTAGATGACATCCACGACAAACAAGGACTTGTTTGGTAATGAAAAGGTGGATATTATTTGGTTGAATATTCAAGGGTTTGCTGGAAAATTGTCACTTTTCATGGAGGAATTTTGTGCTGCAGGAGGCCATGCAGGAAGAAGTGGAAATCATCTATGCGCCTGCTATATATGTTGTTGCACTATTATTATCATCTATTGATTGACACACACACTTTTTTATTCTTAGGATTAGATGGCATTCATTGGTTAAAGCTGTATAGATATTATAAGTTTCAGTGTGCATGGGATCTGTAGGTTATACCACAGATTAGCAAGATGATGAAAGGTCTTAGGTTAGTACTCCTTTGTAGTATTATTTTTTTCTTTTACACACTTCGAGGGGAAGTGAATATTCTATGGTTCACATGAGGTGTTCTTGTGGGCCAACAAGACAAAAGAGGGGCATTTAATTGAGGGCCATATATGGAATAGAAGGGGGTAAGATTGGCAAAGATGCCAAAAGAGAAGATTCAAAGTAGGCAATTTTTTTTTTTTTTACAAAAAGTATATCCAAATAAAGAAAGTGGGTGAGATAAAAAAAAATATAAATATATATAAAGAGTGTATTATTTTGTTTGTTCAATCTATTAATTGAACATTTCGGGAATAAATAAATGATACTAATTCCTTTTAAAGCGTGGTCAAATGGATATATGTTTAGTCGTGAATATGTGAAGAGATGATTTGGACAATTCACTTGATGTAAGTCCCACCTAATTTATCTGTCAAATGGATATATGTTAGTCGTGAATATGTGAAGAGATGATTTAGACAATTCACTTGATGTAAGTCCCACATAATTTATCTCCCTTATTCACGGGTGAACTTGTTCTTCATTAAGAAATTTTATTTCAAGTTACCTTTTGTTATGTCAACAATTTAAGGGACATTGGAATGGAATAAGTTGGAGTAGAAGCATTTCTATAATTTCCTCTATCATTCTCTATTTATATGTCAATTTTAAATTTTCACTGTTTGTCCCATTGAATTTTAGATCTAAATTCTAAAATATCAATGTACGTGTATTATGCTCCAATAGGAAAACCTATCATTTTAAGATACATAGTTACACTATTACATTTACTTGTCACTTTCAAGTAATAATGCAAGTACGCAACAAGTTGAATAATTAATCTATATGACTAATATTGGAACAAACGGCAACCATTAAGAAATTAATGGAAATATGTCATTCAACATCTATACTAATATATTAAAAGGCGTTCCTAAACAAGGAACGGTGCCACGTGGCGCTCTCCCTAAGGGCACTCCATGTAATCCACTTACAATAAAAAAAATAGAAATGCATAGTATAGGGTTCGATCTCGTGACCTAAAGCTTATATACTTAAGTCTTAACCACTAGACCAAGTGATATTAAGTGTTATCATCTCCAAGTATAATATTAATAAATGAAAATTTTCGTTACACGGGGCATAGCCCGGGCCTAATAACTAGTTACGTATAAATTAAAGAGTAATTTTCAGTTTGCAGACTCGCTAGCAACAACATACACTAAACATTAGTTAACTGTAGCTAATTGTCTTTGTGTGCATGAAATTTAAGTTCTTCCTTTGATCTCTGCAACTTGAAATATACGAGTTCAGCTACTTAATTACTGATCAAAGTTGTTTATACTGTCCCTATCCACAAAAAAAGGTTGTTTACAGTGGCCAAGTATAGGATCTACATCAAGTATAAGCGGCTTGGGTAAGTTTTGTGCTGTCTAGATCAATTTGTGGGTTAGAAATGCATTTCCTAATAACGTTTTTTAAGCATTCTAAATCTCATTCGGCTTTAACCGGATTTAGCTCAGGTCGAGTCTCGAATCGGGTCAGTTTTCCAAGGTCTACCCAACATGGGATATACGCCCAACTTTGAAGTCAACCCAAATTTTCTAAAATCAGGAGCGCAGGAAGTAAACACCAATACAATAAACTCATAATTAAACACGGAAAATACAGCAATTTCACTATGTAAGAAAGTAATACAAATTTTGGACCAAAACTACCAAACTGCCCGTGACAGGGAGCAAGTCTCTCAAACCGTTAGACCTACACTGCAGAGAAAAACCATAAATAATGTCTTGTCAATACTCTATTATCCAATGAAACTAAACGTCCCTAAGAATATACATTATGGGAACAATTGCCATTCTGCCTACAGTAGTTACATAAACGCAAACAAGGAAACTTCACAAACTCTCATCCAAGAAACATTTTGTCTCTCCAGAAACCAAAATGAAACTGCAGATATCAGAAGTTCTAACAATTTCTCATTAGAGGCAATGTACATAAACATACAACCCTTAGTCAGAGAATTACTAAGTTCCTCTCGACTCAGCTAAATCAAAAAATAGCAACATAACTACAGCCGAATCTCCTGTCCAAACCTACTGACGTATTACTCGGGTCATCAGGACTTGTTCAGGATGCATTTTTCATATAAAGCAACAAAATCCTTCTTCTTGGCACCAGCCCTAAGCTTAAATACCTCATCACCGAAATTGTGTTCTGTGAGCTCTTGCTTTAGCCTCTGAATTGTAAACTTTCTATAGTCGTCTGTGTCAACCTGTTGACTGCTTTCATCATCACCACCTGTGAAAACTGAATCACCGTCACCTGCTGAGGCTACTTGCTGTACTGGGCTGGTAGTACTTTTTCTTCTTTTGTTTGCCCTCATCTTATCAACATCCATATCCTCCATAGAATCCACAGCCACATCATGGTCATCCACCCTGGAGCGCTTCCCATGTGAGGCAGTCTTCAGCTTTGCATCAAGGGCAGACTCATTTAAACGAACTGAAGTCAGCTCTTGTTGGACCATATCAAGTTTTGCCTGCGTAGCCTGCAGCTGATGAGATAGAGCCTCTGCCCGGCGATTTGCTTCTCCCCTAGCAACACGTTCAGTCTCAAGGAGACCCTCAAGTACTTGAACAGTACTAGCTCTCTGCTCATTGTTAGATTTCATAAGTACTTCAATTTCCTTCTGCCTTTCTTCTACCTGAGCCTCCAGCAATCTCACTTTAGCATTGGCCTCATATTCAGATGTACGAAGTGTTTCTAGTTCATTCGCCAAGTCATTTTTCTCCCTCTGCAAGTGGTCAATCTGCCTTTCAGCACGCTCAATATGAGCCAATCTTTCCATTGCTGTCCGCTGGATTTCACTTCTTTCCTTCTGAGCAGCAGCAGCATCTGATCGTGCTTTATCAGCCACCTCAGTGGCTCTTTTAGCTTCTTTTTCAGCTGCTCTACATCTATCTTGCACCTCATCAAACCTCCTGAACTCAGATTCATATTTCTGCTCCACATGAACTTTTTCCTGCGCAAGTATTTGAGCTTCTCTCTCATAAGATTGTGCAGCAGCATTTGCAGCATCCAGCTTCTCATTTAACTCTTTTATGTCACTTCTACAGCCTGCTATTTGCAACTCATAGCTAGCTATCTTGGATTCAGCAGCCTGAGGGGGAACTCATCAAATAAATGAATTTGTATATGCCAACAAAATGACCAGATATATTATATGCTTAGATCAAGCCAACAAGTATTAGTCCAGAATGTGGGTAGTAATGCAGAGCACCCAGACAGTTTAAGATCAATATTAGTTATGGAGTTACCATTAACCCATCGTTGTTGCGGCTTAATTTTTAGTTAACCTCATCTCTATTATATTCAGCAATTTTTTTTCCATCAGCTCAAAGTATGAAAACATTTACGATCTTATTTCAATCCCCAAAAAAAAAAAAAAAACACATTTACGATCATTCAAGGTACTAATTTTTTTTTACTATAGTAAATAAAACAAGGTACCTTCAACTCATAACTCAAAGTTGCCAATCGCTGCTCCGCATGCTCTATTTTTGCTGCCTGATCCTTGATTTCCTCTTCCTGAAAGTTAGAAAACATTAAGAAGATAATTTAGCATGTGATTATTCAAACCCACTGACTTATTCTGCAAACCTAATAATTTCGAAGGTTGTGATAAAATAAAAGCTACATGTTCATCAGAAAAGTGCTAATATTTCAGAAAAAGATGAGCAGAGGATCTTGGAATAGAAGAATTAGTTAAAACCTTCTTTGCTAGATTACTGGCGAATTCATTTCGAAGGATATCTTCGCGAGATTGCCTAGTATAATCCGCACGCTCCTGCACCACAGCTGCTTTTTCAAGGGCTGCTTTAGCCTCTCGAACAGCAATATCATACTTTCGTTTCCACTCATCTGCTTCTTCTTGAGCAGATTGAACTTGTTCACGAGCTGCCGCCAGTCTTGCTTCTGCAGCACTGCTTCTGGACTTGAGAGCTGCTTTTTCAGCACTCACTTGTTCTTCATCAACTTTCTGTTTCGATAATCCATGCTCATATTTCCTTTTCCATTCAGAGGATTCCTGCCTGACGGACTCCAGAGATTTCAATAGGCTGGAAGATCTTTCCTCCAAGGAGCTGCATTTGCTCCGCAAGGACGTTATATGGCTCATATACTCATCAGCAACCTTCTTCTTTTCATTTATAGCATCCTCATAACGCTTTATGTAATCAGCTTTTGACTTCTCATTTGCTTCCAACTGTTTATTAAGTAAATTCATCCTATCTTCAATTGATCGACATTTTAAACTCAATGAACTCTTCTCAGATGTGACTTGGTCTATTCGCTTCCTCACAAGGTCAGCAATTGGACCTTCCAAACTGGAAAAGCTTAGTGTTAGTATAGCCCAATCAGCAATAACATAGTCCCAAGACAAAAGACAGAAAAAGCACTAACCTTTGCTGTAGAAAATTTGCCAGTTTAGGCCATTTTCCAGGACCATAAGTTGACTTTTCATAATCCGAACAAAGGTCATCAAGGATCTGCATATGAAAATATTTTCCTTATCAGAGTTCCAAATGCAAGGATGTGCAAAAGAAGTGGAATGCACACCAAATTCAGTTCCTAGATCACAACTTCTCATGACATCAAATACCAAGAAAATTGAATATGTCAAGGCACAGAAGAAGCAAACAGATAAACAGCTCTTAACACATTTCCCTCAGTCTTCACCGAGTTCACTTCAAACTATAGGACTCAGAAAGAGCAGAAAAAGGCAATGTTGGAAACCCAGTCAATTATACCATGTAGAACACCATAAAAGGAAAAGATATCACAGATGTACAAATTGAATCATCAGTTTACAAGTGAACAAAATTATTTGGAAACAAATCCAAATGACAATATAATTTACTCGAAATAAGCACTAGGAAGATTGGATGTCATGGATTTAAATTTCGTATTGAGTTATCGAACTATAGGACTTAGAAAGAGCAGAAAAAGGCAACGTTGGAAACATAGTCTATAATATACCAAGTATAACACCATGAATGAAAAGATATCCGAGATGTTAGTATAAATTGAATGATCAGTTTACAGGTGGAAAAATTTGGACACTAATCCAAATGACAATATAATTTACTCAAACTAAGCACCAGGAATTGGATGTCAAATTATTGGATTGGATTTAAATTTCAGAATGAGTTATCAAATTTTAACTTTCCATATTGGATTTAATAGATATTATAGCAATTCAACAATCTAATCCGATCTTAAAAAGAATTGGCATATAAAAGAATGAGATGATACATGCCATACATCTTTGACGCAAAGGTTTTTCTTTTTATTCCAATCTCCCTACTATTTTTCAATTTCTTCCCCAAACCTAACTCTCAACACCCCCCCCAAAAAACAAAAAAAAAAACAATAAAAGGGGGTGAATCTCCAGCATTTTAGCTTTCTTATATAGACAATAACATGGAACACAAAAGAGCTCTGTTTAGAGAGAAGAAAGGTCTTGCCACTGGGTTGCTCCATTCTGGAAAATCAACTTCACAACCCATACTGCCAACTCCAATCACATATGATAATTTAGTATCACATTACTGACAGCTAAAATGGCAACACCACTAGTACCTTGTTAATATTTTTTTGATGCTACTTCCCCTATTCTATTGATTCAACCCTCCAATTTGCTCACTCATTCTACTTCCTCCAACTTTCATTTTACCAATGCTTTCCCTTTTTTTTGCAGCTGTAATCGCATCTATTTGCCTTCCTGTGTTTATCCTACTTCCTAGCCTTCACCGGTATTAACACATGCTTCATTCCTAGTTACCTCAGCTGCAAAATTGCCACCATTTTCACAACATCAGCAGAAAATAAAGGACTTCTCATGGGATCTTCCAACAGACAAATCCTATTAATTTTACCCAAAGAGCACCAATGAAGAAATCTACAAAATAATTTCCAGAAGCTGCCAACTAAGGCAATTAAAACTTACGCTTATTTGACAAGGATACATGAAAGTTTCATCAAAGTCATGTGGGATTGACAGAGATTTGATATACTCTTTGAACTATTTACATGTTAATTACATGCAATGTCAGTCAGATTGCAAAGAGCACAAAAATGAAAACACCGCAGCTTAAATCGGAGTACAAAGCAGAATAGATTCAAATAAACTACAGGGAAAGTTTACCATGGATCAGCCATAGTTACACATTACTTTCTTCATATATTTATCTGTTTCAGCTGGGACTCAGATGCATTGCGTCCTCTTTCAATGCAGAAATTTAAGACTTCTGTTGCTAACTATTGCTACGTTTTAATCTTGATTTGTCTTCTTAATTATGCTTTTTTCTGCCTCACTATACTCAAGACTAGTTGCTCTCAGCAGGGTAAGATCAATAGTGAATTAAAAAGAAGAAATATTATACTCCAAAGGTTCTTGACTTTTCATAGCTACTTATTAGGGCACTATGAAAGTCGCAAAGCGAGGTTATTTAGAAATTCGTGGAAAAATGTTTTCTACTCAATATAAATTAATTACTAAACTTCATGTTCCAACTCCATCCTGTCACAATTGGATTAAGCAACCAATGGATAGTTCTCCTAGTTTATCATCATCAAAGACTAAAAACATTTCTACTACATTCAGCCCCCCCTAAAACTTCTCCTCTTTCTCCCTTATCTACCCAATATTAATCTATTTAATTACCTCGATACGCTCATTTGTTCCCATTTTCAATCCCTATCAGCCACCTTTGGCATTTCACAACTGCAAGAAAAAATTATTTATGGGAGTAAATAGATGGACCGAGGCCCAACTGAATAGAAAGCTGAATCCCAATCTTTCATTTAGCCACAAATGAGGTTTGTGGCTTTCTCCAGACCTTAGGATAAGCATAAAAAAGGGTAATTTTTTCAAGTTACTTCATCATGGTTCTCTCAAGCACCAATCTAAGTGCGGTATATCAACTCCTATAGGATTATTTGTTTGTTTGGTCTTTCACAAAACCACACCCAGCACCTGAACATACTAATTTAGTTTCTAGATGCACCTAACAGAAACGACACATTCCACGCTGAGGTAAGACTCTAAACTTCAAAACATTAGACCTATAAGTGAATATGAAGCTTTGCATACCCTAACCAACAGTGAGAAAAGATTGATTAGATACCCCAAGAAAACTCATCCTGGATTAAGCCTCTTATAGCTTATAGGATTTCAGAACAAGACAGTTACAAGATATTACTATATCCGAGAATATATGTACCTCAAAATTTAAATAAACCATATGCTAGCAAATGCCATCACATAGAACAGATGGAGATGGCACTTGAAGCACTTAGCCCAGCCAATTAAAGCTACAAACAGACCTAGTACACCTTTAAGATAGGCTAACGTCTGTTGCCTCCCTCTATGAAATACAAAGAGAAGTAGCTGCTAGAATTTCGTTTGATAAGTAATGAAGATGGTAATAAACAGGATAAGCATAACAACATACTGAAATAAGAAAAAACGTGTGCCGCATCTAATACTAGACAAAAAACACGAGATAGAGAGACTAAGAGTAGCTAAGACAAATTCACCTTGAGGACTTTCTCTAACTTTGCATCAGCAGAATGACAAGCTGCTCGCAATTTCTTTTCCATGTTCTGAATAGTATTTGAACATTGCATATCTGCCTCCATAAAAACATTCCTTTTGTAATCCTGGATAAACAGTAAAGATAAATTTAGTCTTTAAAACAATCCAGACACAGCCTAGTGCATTAGCCACAAATCAGAAGACACTATAAACCTGATCCAATTCAAAACCCTCCAAAACCTAACAAATGGTCTGAAAAGTTCATAAAGAGTGTTAAAAAATGCACTTCAAACCCAAAAAAATGAGATTGAACGACCAGATACAGACCCAACCAACTTAAAATAGTGTGAAAATAGAAAAGACCAACAGAACAGCGTGAATATTGAATATCTACGAGCCCACTAAACGCTAGTACCGAAATGCACTTTAGACCAGAAAATTTAGATTGAACCAGCCGAATTGACATCCCCACAAATTGGACTACTACAAATTCATTATTTGACACCATACAGCAGAAATGTAGCCATTATATAGCATTCTACAGTAACAATTGCATGATCCATCCACTTTAGATTTTTGTGCAATGCTGGCCAAACCAAATCATCTAATGTACATTTCTGTGATAATCAGACTACCACATTAAGCAGCCTTAAAGAAATAGGAAACACCAAATATATCAATAAGTTAGGCTATATGCTCCACAAGCAACAAGATAATCGACAGCTAGACAATCTGTTCCACAAGCGACAAGATAATCATTTTCCTCGACATTCCTACACCTATTAAGGGACATCTTACACTACTGAATACATGATGTGTGTTTTGAGCACCAGCAAAACAATAACCACCTGCTGCAGATGCAGGCAGCACAGAATGCAGAAAAATACATAGCAAAAGGAGTATGAAGTACTCTATATGCAAGTACTTTAGTAAGTACCTCAAAAGCCTTCTTAAAGAAGGTCTGGAGTAGCTTTTCATATTTTTGCCTCACTGAGCCAGCCCCCACCGCACAAGCATTGAAGATGCACAAGGCCTTTTGTACAGCCACTTCATGTGCTTCTCTTAGCGCTGCCTAAAACCAAAAGAATTTAGAATATGAAGTAGAAGCAAATACCAACCAATAATTTCTAATAGATTATACTTACTTCATCAGGTGGCTTAGAACGATCAAAGGAGGACATGTAATCTTCAGTAGCTGAATCATATGCCCTTCTGCACTCTGATTCTTCAACACTCTACAGAACAAAAATTTTATGCTTTAGAAAAAGCATTTGGCTATATGTAATTTCAGACAGATTGTTGAAACAGCTCGAAACAGCTCTCAACAAGAATGCTCCTAGAGTCTATCATAGCACAGTGAGAATCAAGGCTCCAATTCATTCCCATCAGTCAGAGTATAATCACATTAAACAATAATATGAACCATATAAAACAGCTACACCTTTAACAGATAAAATTGTAAAATTAGCACAATTGGTAGCATTAGAAATTTAGAAAACCTATATGATAAAAAAGACAAAAAAGAGAGATAGCAAAGCAAAAGAACAGGAAAAATGCACTACCTCTATTAAGTATAAACTATAGAAGTTGAGGACGAGGACGAGGACGAGGACGAGGACGAGGACGAGGACGAAGAACAAAGAACTGATTGGTTTTTTTAAGTGCAAAAGGAAACAATTATCTTAATTACTTGTAAACTAGACCGTCACTTGACTCCAAAGTTTGAAGTCAACATTTTTAATATGATACTCCCACTAACACCAATATGAGGTGGAATACGCCTGGTTGGATACGCCAGAAACAAATACAACTTAGCTATTTGAATCAGCTCATCAGTTAAGCAATCCTAATCCCAGTATTTTGTTAAGGGAAAAAATACAGAAGGGAAGGGCCTAAATACATCAGAAAAACGGAAAAAGAGACAAATGAAGATAATAGACATAAATGGCGGGGATGCAGCAGTAATTCAAATCAAATGCAATCTACACCAGCACAGGAACAAATCGACAATTCAGAAAAAAAAAATACCTTAGATTAAGAACCCTACATCTGAAAATTGAAGCATCAAATGATAGACAGGAACGAAAAAAGTTCAAGGGTTTTAGGCAACAGAGAGAATTTCTATCATCACCAGAGTGCTGGGCAAATTTCAATTTTGGCCTACTATGCAATTCGAAAACCTATGGTTTGCACCTGCTACATCTTCAATTAAGGATTCAATTCAAAAAAAAATTCTTGAAATCAATAGAGGGTTTTACTCTAAAAAGAAGCTATAGAGAGATATCTACAGCAGTGGCATATCAGAATCAGCATAGGCATGGACAGGCAAAGAAGCTCTGAAGTCTGAACAAATAAGCCCAATCAACAAAAGACGCTGATTCACTCGTACAGTTATAAGTGGTGATAATAACAAAAAAAAAGTTATAACAGCAAGATTTCCAAATTATAACAGCACGAACGTATTGAACATGTTAACTGAATGCTGACCTGCCAAGAAGACGTGATGGTAGGGACTGCCCCATGATTCAATGCATCCAAAAATGATTGTGTGATACCCGCAAGCATAGGTCCATTCATAGTGGTAGCCCCAACTTGCTTTGGCCTAGTTCTCTCAAACACGAACCTGGTCAATGCATCCAAACCAGATCTAAATTCTGGTCTCAATTTGTCCAACTGCATGTGAAGAATATAATTAAGAAAAATATATTACAAGAACAAGGAAAAAAAAAAACATTATAAGGAAAATATACTAACTGCGATTTGGTCCAGACGCTGGAGTTGACTTTCATTGTTTAGTGGCCGCACAAGAGTGAAGCATTCTCTATCTGGAAATAGAGCTCGAATTGACTCCCGAATCTAATCAACATAACATTTCTCCATCAGCAATTAAAAATGGTTGTGTGATAAATCAACAGTTTCTGCACTCTCCAGAAAACAGAACTTCCAAAGTAGCAATTATAAGCACTCTTTTCCTTTCCTAGTCTTTGTAAGCAAGTAAATACACAATATACAATATGTTGGAAATTGGGCATCCTAATTAATAGCTGGAAAAAAAAAAAAAAGAATCCCCAAACATGAGCTATTTTTCAGATTCTTGGCCACGAATGATACCTCATTCTTGGCAGCAATATCTTTTGCACCTCCTTGTACTGGTCTCAAAGCAAGTTCCAGATAATCTCGGGGAGTTATTTTCCTGTTATCTTCAGTCAAGTCCAGATAGAAGTCCTATAAAGCAATAATTTGATAAGATCATTCCACAAAACTATACAAAGTTGGTCAGATGCTACTGAAGAAATTACCCTCAAAAGCCAAACGAAGATTGGTGAGAATTGTCCTAGCTCAGAAGCTGACGTCTTGCTGCCAGAAGCTCTCACTCGGATATGTTTGGTCATTTCAGTCACAAGAGAGAGACGATCAAGTGCAGCCTCATCAATTCCGCCCATCTGAATGAATTGATGGAAGGATTAAATATACCATATCTCAATCTCAACTTATAAAGTATTTGCATTTAGCAATTTATTAAACACCAGTACATCACACACCTATAAAAGATCAAGAAATGCAATAAAAGAACTATGCTCCACAAGGGATTTATTCAGAAGAAACATATATATACGTGCTCTAACCTGGTTATAGATGAACATGCTGGACAGCATGACAGCCAAGGAAAAGATCTGGGTGCTGTATGTTCCCTGAAGAAGACTTCGATTACAACAGAAGATATGATATAAAACGTTTTAAGGCAAGAGATGAAGCGAATAGCAAAATAAACAATGACAAAGAATACTTATTTTTGTGCAGCGCACGCAGTAACTGAAGCTCATTAGTTTAGAGCAATCATAATCATGATCCAGATTTGAATCATGAGTCTCGCTCCTCTTGTGCTATAAGAGAGATACAGAGAGACATAAATTGGTTCAGAAGATGATTGGATCACCCTCTCTTCCAATTCTCTCTCTATCTCTCCCCTTTTTTCTTGTATCATGTGAGGGGAGAGATTCACGATCCAAAATTATATAGTGAAGAAGGATTCCCTTAACAATTAATAAGTTCACACAACGATATCTTCGATAATCAAGAAGTAGCAAATCTTACCGTCTGATCATAGGCATCAATCCCCTCACTGTCCAAGAGAATAAGGTTATATTCAGTTCCATCTAAAGCAGTCCTCTTTAACGGAACACTCCACAGCCAAAGCCCTTTAGTGCACGGCTTATGAGTAGATGCAACTTGAAATCCACTACTCCTGCCTAGAAGCTAAACAGCACGCGGAATACATAAAACAATCAATTAAATAATGCTTTTAAATCTAAAATCAATAAGAGACAAGATGAAACAAATGTAGTTTGTGTTACAATGATCCTATATAGCAACTAGCAACATAAGAGCTGAAAATTCAATTTAAATTAAGCATGAACAAAGTAGGCAAATTGATGTAGAATTGGCATCCAATACTTTAAATTCAGACACATAGCATAAGAAGATGCCTATTTCATATGGATATACTTAAATGCATAAATCAGTACACTTTGTCATCTCAATGTGTCTCAATGGCAGGAAGAAAGTAACAGACTACAAAGATTAGCTATGAATAGCTTTACAGCTCAGTCCCAATTAGCAGACTGCAGTTATGGAGGGAATATACACTTGAATAGAAAATTTTGCTTTGTTATTTGGTTTTTACCTCTCTTAAATCAAAAAAATAACATTGCATTACAAAGTTGCCAAATGCCCATATGCAAGATATTTGCAAGACTAGTCGGACATCAACAGGTCGCATGCTCCTATGAGTGACTTCTTGGTAAATAATCACTATTCCACAGTACGATAAACTCAAGGTACTTAAAAACATGTCACTAATGGGCAACTTTTTTCATCCAATGCTGCCACATCTTCACTTGCCTCCCTCACCTTACTAAAATTATAATACATGTCTTTGATTAGCCTGAACACTTGAGATTCAAATGTTTGCCTCCATCGTTCCAATTTCACATAAATTTTATTTCTTTCTTCAACCACCAATATAATATCATCCACAAACAACATACACTACGGTATCTCATCTTGCATAGGCCAAGTTATTACATCTATTACAGTCTTTAAAGAGCTCAATGCAGAAGATCCCTATGCAGCCCTACACTCCTACCTTAATAGAAAATCCTCGCTCAACCCTAAAATTGTCCTGACGTTAGTCTTCAATAACCGATGTATGACCTTATCGCAAGCCTTCTCTAAGTCAACAAAAATCATATGCGGATCCTTCCTTATCGCCTTATAATATTTCATCATTTGTCCCACGAAATGAATGGCCTCCGTATTGGCCTATCGGCATAAATCCAGATTAGTTCTTCGAAATGCTCGTACATAATTTCAATCAGTTTTCAATAACTCTCTTCCACAAATTTGATGGTATGACCAATAAATTTTTAGTCCTGACGATTTGAGCAATTTTAAACATATTCTATGTTTTTGTAAATTAGTACCAAGGTGTTTTTCCTCCCGTCTTCCCATATTCGGTTTATTCTCCAAATTTTGTGGAATAGGTCCATCATAACCAACCCAATACCAATCTGCCCTAAGCATCTCCAAAGTTCCACATGAAATACCATATATACTAGTTGCTTTCTTCAGTTTCATTCTCTTCAATGCCTTCTCTGCCTCTATTTTCTAGAATTATTAACATATACTCTTGATTATAGGACGAGATGTGAGGTAAAAATGGAGACACCTTAGGAATGTACATCATGGTTCAAGAAAAGAGAGATATAAACACCCAACGATGAGAGAAGGCAATCATGGAATTTGTAAGGACCGCAGTCAAAAAGGTAACACAACATGAAGATTCCACTTCACTATTTGACAGTTTATATAGAATTAACTTAAAGGGCTCCAAAGGGTGTCAAGCCCATAAAATAAGCTGGGTTGGAAACAATGAAGAGTGAATCTCCATGACTTACTAGTCTCGCATACCAAAAAAGTTAATAAAAAAGTACACTAATCCTTAGTCATATGTAGAACACTGCAAGACCTACTCTACAAAAGCAAGGATGGAAATCTTATACTAATGTTGAAGCGTTTGTATCCAACAGTAAAAGGTCCTCAATAAACGCCTCCAATCTTTATCTTTTCTCAACTAACTACGCTGATATCTCTCCTTTCAAATACAATCAGCGGAACTAGCTTTCACAGTCTACACTCCATTTGTCTTTCAACCTCCTCTTCCAAACTACCAAGCATCTTTCACTTTACCAAGCTAGACCCAGCAAAGAAAAACTTAATTGCACTATTGTTTGTAACACTGCTCAAGTCACTAGGATACATTACCATTTTTCTCAAAGTCCCGCTAGCTCTTAAAATCACCTAATTGAACTATTCTTTGGGTAAACCTCTGCAATATTGTTTCTAGTAGCTACAATACGCCAGATTCATATCAAACTGTACTATGAAAAATTAGCATCAGTGTTTCATTGTTCAACATGAGCCGATTTCACCTACTTAATCTTTTTTTCACTACAGGCAACAAACATTGCCTCATGTCTCATCCAGAGACAAAATTATGTCATACTCAAAACCCTAATTTCTGCAAATATATATTCTAATACAATCACCCCATTAAAAAAATCTAAACACAGCAGGAACCTGGGCCTCATTGCCTGGAAGGACGACTATAATTTCTCAAACTATAGCTCTGATTCCGCCATGGCGGCATCGCATAAAGTAATTAAATGACTATCAGAACGAGGAAATAACCTCTCTACAAGCCAAACCTCACATTTAACAACAAACCCTAATTTCTACAAACAATAATCATAAAAAAACTTAAACAGCACAACCACCACTTAGAACCAACCTAAAGTTTACACATAACATCAACACTAATCATTCAACACTAACACTCAATTCAAAAAACTTTCTACATTCTCTACTCACTTTAATTCCTTTCAATTTAAAACATCCAACAAAACCCCTAATTCAAAACCCTAACCCTAGAAATTCACAAAAAAAAAAAAAAAATGGACAGAGAAAAAAACCTGATTAAGAATATAACTCTTGCCCTGGCGAGCGCGACCGCAAACGGAGACAACTCCAATAGGATCTTTAACAAGTTGAAGAGTAGCTAGGGCTTCTGGATCTAACCTAAACTTTCCTTTTTCGTCGCAATACACGAATCTGATTGGTCGCGCAGTTCCCGAGACACTCGCCGGAGAAGACGACGACGTCGGAGTGGTGAAAGCCGGCGAACGAGACGGCGGTGAAGGAGTTTCCGGCGAAGAGTTGCCGTTGTCTCGGGTGGCGCTCCCCCCTCGGAAGAGTCTTTGCATCATTTTTGGGGGAAGTGTGTTGTGAGAAAGGTTTTTGGGTTTTCTGCTACTTTTAGCAACTGCTGGAAATTTGTTTGTTTTGCTGAAGTTTTTTTAGTGGGGGAGAATTTTGAATTGTTGAGGTGGATGGAGGTGTGGAAAAATGAAAGCTTTAAGTGTTGGACATAGCCACATAGGGCTATAAAGAATATGTGTGTATGGATCTTTTTATGTGTTCAAGTTTTTTGGGCTTTGGGTGATGGGTGTTGGGTGTTGGTGTTTGTTTTAAGAAGAAACTTGAGGCCTTACAAGAATTGAATAAATTTACTATTTCCTTCGTCCCATAATATAAGTTCTGATTCTATTTTTACGTGGAAATTAAGGCAAATGGAATCTAGTTTAGATAATATACATAGATTCATTTGTATTGGGAAGGACCTAAATTTGCTTTACAAAAAAAAAAAAAAAAAACGATTCTTGAACTTAGTTATTTGGGCGGAAATGCATATGGAGAAGCTCAATGGTTTTGTGTTGTAAATGCATTTCACTACAGCTATTAACAAACTAAGTTACCACAAATCCATCATTAACAATATCAACCAATGAAATCACTTTATTTATTTATGTCAACCATGAAAATCACACAAATAAACCTCACACGGATTACACTTTTTTTTACAACCAAATGCAATGGTTGTAAACAAATCACACCAATTTCCCTTCATAAAATTTTTGGGGGTAAAGGGTTCCATGAGTTCGGTAAAGGGTTCCATAAAAACAGGGGGACTTCATCTTCATTTCTTCACTTCCTCATTGCATTTACACAACCAAACTTTTAAAAAAAATATTTACACAACATCATCGCCCGCTCCTTCATGGCTTCGAGTGGAACTTGAATGACGCTTGGTCTCCAAGTGACTATGATGAGAGTAACACCGATATTGCGCCGCACTGGAGGGTGGGGACATGGAACAGATTGGGCTTCCAACTAGACATCAATGAGGCACCACCAGTATCACCAGGAAACAATGAAGAAGAAGTTGCAGCACCTCATCACAAGTTGAGGAACAGGCTCATAAGTGACAACAAGTTACAAGTCTTGTTGTTCCTTCTCAACAGAGCAAAAGAAGGTAAATTGCAATATGGCAGCATGAAATTAGCTTCAACTCAGTTTAATGTTGCAACAAAAACTATCAGTCGTATTTGGAACACAGCAAAACATTTTAAAGAAACCATGCTAAGGTGTAGCGTTGAGGGGAAATTGCACTTATGTGGTAGGAAGAGGATACAATTCCAATCAAGTGAAATAACAAAACTAACAATGGGGGAGAGATCTTGCCACATTAATTGGTGTTTCAAAGAGCACTGTCCATAGAATGGTTCAAAGAGGACTCACTAGGCCACACACTAACCCATTGCACCCTGGTTTGAAGGAAGCCAACAAAAAAAATCAGGTTGCAATGGATCTTGAATTTACTAATGGGAGATAATCCAATTACAAGGAGAAAATATTTCCCAATGTATGACTTTGTGAACTTGGATGAAAAATGGTTTTACTTGACTAACAAATCTCTGAGAGTTTATTTAGCCAAAGATGAGCAGGGTTAGTACAGAGCAGCCAGCAGCAGTAAGTTCATTCTCAAAGTCATGTTCACAGCAGTGGTGGGAAGGCCTAGATACAATGATGAAGGCCACTGCACTTTTGATGGGAAAATTAGAATTTTCCCATTCACTTATCAAGAACCAGCAAAGAGAGCATAAAAAAACAGAGCAATGGGAACCATGGTCACCAAGGTTGTGCAATCAGTGAACCAGAGGGTCACCATAAGCATGCTTATTGAACAAATCATACCAGCTATCGTAGCAACATGGCCACAGGATGATGGGGGCCAAAAACAATCTTCATCCAACAAGACAATGTCGAAGCTCGCATAACACAAGAAGATCCACAATGGCAAACAGTATGTGAACAAGATGGGTTCACTTTCATTTTAATCCAACAACCACCCAACAGTCCAGACCTGAACATCCTTGACGTTGGATTTTTCAGGTCCATTCAATCACTCATGCACAAAAAAATGCCAAAGGACATTGACAGTTTGCTAACTGCTGTCAGCGAAGCTTATAATGAGCTAGACCATAAAACTTTAAGCAATGTTTGGTTATCTCTTCAATATGTTATGAATGAGATACTAAAAGTTGGTGGGAGAAACAAACATGATCTTCCTCATGTAAACAAGAAAAAAATGGAGAAGAATGGCATTTTAGAAGAACAAATAACTGCACCAATGTGGGCAGTTGCTGATGCATGGGAGAGGGTGGTTAATGGGGCTTCACGCTCCAATGCACAAGGAGGTCAGGAAGAAGTTATGTGATTGCAGCAAGTAGTTTGGCAAAAAAAGCAAGTTTTTTTTTGTGTTAGTTGTGTAGGCAACTGTTTCAAGTTTTATGTTGTTTATGAAAGCCAAATATAGTGTTTAATGAAGTTGTTTGTTTAATAAAAAAACTGTCTTTTGTTCAAGCAACTTGGTTGTTTATGAATCATGATTCATGCTTGAAAAACTTAGCTTCAAAAACTTACCAATTTGTGGCTTAAAAAAATCCAAAAGATTAGTTGTAATCTCAGAAGTCCCCAAATTTCATAAACTAAAGTGAAGTAGCTCTTTAATCCAAACCACAATCGCCTCAATCAGTCAACAAAGTTGGACTGGTGGCATAAAGGGTAAAGAGAGAGCAATTCTTCAAATTAGAATGTTTCAATCTCAAAAAAATTCCATCATTGATTACACTTACTTCACACAATTGAAACACAAAGTATCCAACAAAGTAGAAACATGATTCATAAACAACCAAAGTCATGAACAGAATTAGGGCTACAGAATGATAACAAACCCAGCATTATTCAGGAGGCCAACATACTAACCCAACACTTTACAAATTACGGTTACATATAAAAACAAACCGAAATTCATTCAAAATGCAATATCAGCATCCTTATTCAAACCAAGTCATAATTGAAGCATTACATAACATAAAACAGTAGGGCTAGAGAAACAAAATAAACCCCAAATTCATCATGAACAAACACCAAAAAGCATAACAAATCAACATATGAAGCAAAAAGTAAACCAAACCCAAATCATCAACAACCAAACTCAGCATCACTAACATCATCATTAATTTTTTTTTCCCTTTTTTCCTAAAATTGAAGAAAATGAGGGTTTACCAGATGTCGTTTTTTGCATTTACCCTTTTCTTGTAGATCATCATCATCATCATCATCACTTATCACAATCACCTGGGTTTTTGAATCACCTTTTTTTCTTCATTTTCTTTATCATCAACCAAATCAATTGTTTTTGATTCATCAGATTTATCACTGTAGCAATGGATCCCTTCACAATTTGGCCCCACTTCACAGTAGGGATACTCGGAACATGAATATGTATCATTTGATACATCATCACCAGATTTATGCGAAAATTTGTGACTCATGGCAAGAAAACAGAGAAAAGACAAAGTTTAAGTAAAAGATCGAAAAAGAAAATTTGATCTACGAACTTTGAAATGGATTTATGAAAAAACCAACACATTGTTGCGTTTAAATAAGAGATTTAGGAACAATTTTCAACCTAATATCTATGCATGCGATTTAATTAAGGTTACACTAATGAAGTAAAAAAAAGTGAAACATAACTTTAATTGAAGATGGAAATTCATGTCTAAAAACATTGAAAATCAGAAAATAAGTTCAAGAATTCAAACCATTATTGAAGAAATTCACGCATATGAAGAAAATCAAGCATCGCATTTCTAGGATTCCATATGAACAGGAAACTTTGAACCTAAATGGCAGAGAGAAACAAGGAAATAGAGGAAAGTACAGGATAGAGAAAATGATAACCGTTGATAAGTGAGTAAATGAGGTGCTCAACACGTAGACTAGGGAAGTAAATTGGGGGGGGGGGTAAAAGATCCCATTTTATATTAATATTGGTGCATTGGATTCATAAAATAATGAGGGTATAATGGAAATCTAATTTTCTGCATGAGGGTATAATGGGAATAATTTATGGTTTTAATTAGCAATAGGACTTATATTTTGGGATACCATATAGGGAAAGGGGACTTATATTATGGGACGGAGGGAGTAATATAGTAGCTAAGGTCGATATAGAGGTGATCACGGACCAGATCGGGCCGGTAAAAAAAAAAGTAACCTCGTGCCAAAATCTCTGTGTAAAAAAAAGCGGATCTAGCAAGACGGGCATTTTCGAGTCATCTTACCGCCGGGCCAAAATTAATTGGTCTATTAGGTTTGGCACGCCTGTTAAGAGTAATTAGGTTGGGAGTGTCGGTTGTTTTGGTAGATTGAGTAAAAGTAAATGTAAAATATTGATTGATTAATAGAGAAAATTAGTAAAGAGCCCCATATCATGATTATAAAGATAGAGATAGATAGTAGAGGGACTCACATCATATGGGTTGAATGGGTGGGATAAGTAAAAAATTTCATTTAAGGTAACTGGACAATTATTTAAGGACTATCCATTTCATATTTCAGGACGGAGGGAGTAATATTAGTACTTTCAATATTTTTTTATTGAATGCGGGTTTTGCAAATACCCGGCTACCCGTACGACTATATTGAGAATGCAGTATGTGGCCCTAGTCAAGTATTAAGTTTTTTAAAATAAAAAAATTAAAGTTGCCATTTTAAGATAAATTAATGATAAATAACTTTCTCAAGTAAATTTTTTTTACCATTGTGTCAATAGATGTTTTCTCATATCTTTTGTTACATGGATAATTTGGAATAAAAACTCATATCATGCTTAACTCTTACTTTTTTATATTATGCTAAAATTCCAAGTTTTTCTATCTGTTTGACTTAAACGAGTAAAGGCATTATCAATTTCAGGTGAACACTAAGCGAACTCATTTCTTAAACAATTATAAACTTGTATTGACCTATTTAAACACAAGTCCACTTATGATGTCCGATGAATAGTTTGGGCAACTCCAAGCTCTATCCAACTTACCTTCCGTAGGCCTTACCCTTGCTCTTTAGTCTTTTTCATAATTACGAAAGTTTAGAGATCAGTTTTGACTTATGAGTAAAGGAAATAGTTTCATTCCAATTCCTTTGTTAAAGTTAGACTAGTATAGTTCCTCTTAATCCTCTTATCAATGTTTTGGCCCATGTTTGACGTAAGAGACGGCCAGTTGGCAGAGGTAGATGAGGGTGTACAAGGAGCCCAACAGCACAGGTTTCCAAAATTATAAGGGTCCTAAAATATATTATTTTTACTTCATATTTGAAGAAATCACCCTTGTTTTCCACCCTTAATAAATTCCTCAATGATCAATCTTTGAATTATCAACTTTCCATCTTTATTTTTTATAAATTTGGGGGCCTAATTTTCATGTTAGAATAGGGGCCCCAAAATCTTCAAGACGGCTCTGCCAGTTGGTATGATGATTTGATAGGTTCATGATTCATGTAGTCTAAATTGCTATTTTATGAAAGATGACTCGAGAAATGGTGGACCGTGGACAGGTGAGAAAAGAAGTGAGTTGCATCACACATACAGACAGATTAAACCAAGATTTCGACAAGATTAGGGATTAGTCATAAAATCGACTTGCGCCCCTCCAAACGATATTGTTTGTAATTGTGTACCATGCAAACGTCTCAAATAGTGATATATGCGTGGGGATGTTTCCTATAATACAATTTTAAGTAATTGTCGAGTTTGACGCAGCTTAAAATAGTAAAAAAATACTTCTCATTTCTCTTTTATTATATCTTTGTCATCATTTAATTGTTTCACCTACTCACTTTACCCAATATTCAAATTTGATTGATTAAATAAGTGGTCCCAACATGCGTTCTTTAGACTCCTTGGTATTCTCACACTTTCTTTCTGTGTTACTTATTAAAAGAAAAGAGAAAGTATTAATTAATTGATTTATTTAGTAACAATTATTTTAAGAGGTACAAGAATATGTGAGGACACCTTCTTTTAAGGGATTTATTTAGTAACATTAGACATGTAGTAATACTTTGTTTTGATTTTAGTCATATTTGCATTGTCCAATATAACGTTTATTTTATACGATTTTAGTAGAAAAAATTACAGTAATTCTAAAGAGGGGAGCTTGTCATAATTTATTTTAACACGGTGACACGTAGATAAGAATCATTAAATAATATTTAGTATAATTTTGGCAAAAATTATGGACATTTTGAAAAAATCTCAAAAAATTAGGGAGGTGTTTTGGATAGTTCAAAATTTTATTAATTTACTGTTTTTTTATTGTGCATGTGTAACAACTCCCATTGTATGAAAACTCATTTGACTACCATTGTAAGATTTTCTTTTCAAATAAGCATAGGGTATTAGATTTTATTTTATATAATTTGTTTTGTTGTGTCTAGTACGAATTCACTTGTTAAAATTTCTAGATCTACCATTAATTATATTTCAGTCATTAGAAAAAATTCATATAAGAAAGAATATATGTGATAGATTGTATCTGATTGAAAAGTTTCCTTTTATATACTCTGTTTTTCAGTAGTTGTACTTAAAGGACTTAGCACGCTTGTCAATGCACAAATTTCGAGCATTTTTATTTCTATTTCTATTGGCGGACTATTAAGCTAAAAAAAAGCCTCTTAATACATAACTCAATATTGTAAAAATTTAATTTTATAAATATACATATTGAGACAAATCTGATAAGATTTATATGACTACATTTCTCCTTACTTTAACCTTATCCAAGAAAGTTAAATAAGAAGTTAATATGAAATAACTATTAAAAATGGAGATAAATTAAAAAAAAAAAAAACAAGCTCACAACTTCGGTAATACTTCGGTAATACTCCTATGAGTATGAGATAAGCTTTAATATATCTTGTCAAACATCGGCCACCAAGATTTGTGTCCTTTCTTATATTGTCAATAATAGTGGGCCAAAATCCCACGTGAAAACATAGACACTGTTCGTTGAAAATGAAACTGCACTAACCCTCAAGATTTGAACAATTGATCAATTAATTAATTAATGTATAACCATCATTCTCAAATCTAAATCTACTACCATTACATGCACTCATACACACACATATATAACATACCATTCCATATGCTATAAAAATGTATAACCAACTTTAACAAAAGAAGTCAGACCACAAATGCTCTATAAAAGTACACATTATATAAAGCCCAATACATTAGTGGAAAAAACATGTATTCCTCTAAAATCTCACATAACAAAAAACACGAACCACGACCAAGGTGCACCAGTAAGAGGCTAACCAAGGACCAGGTTCGGCTCTTAGAGGCCAGCTTCAAGCTGGATCGAAAACTCGACATGGACCGGAAGTTCTACTTGGCTCAAGAATTGGGCATTCCGACTCGACAAGTGGCTATATGGTACCAAAACAAGCGGGCTCGGTGGAAGAGCCAAAACCTAGAAATGAACTATAAGACTCTTCAACAACGGCTTGAGAGTGCCTTGGTTGAGAATAAGAGGCTTGAGAAGGAAGCACAACGGCTTAGCAATGAGTTAGAAAATGTGCGCCAAATGTTGGTGGCTTCAACCGCATCACCAAATTCATATGCTTGTGATGAGGAACATGCGTCGGGTTTGATGATTGGTGATCAGCCAAATAGTTTCTTTCCAAGAGAGCTTTATGCTTGTTTGATTTAATTGGTAATGCTCAAGGGCAGCTTTAAATCTGTAAGCATGCACTATATATAGTAATCGTACCTATATGTTTTTACAAGTCATACAAAACTTTAATTTGTACATCGTTATAAACATGCATGTCTGGTTTTTTAACCAGATCAGGTTTGGTAGTAATTTTTTTATATATTATAATGATATAGGCGAGATTTGATCTTAGGTTTTCAAAAGGTCTTACTATTATAATATTTGGTATAGGCATATTACTATAATATCTAGTATCGAAATGTTACTATAATATTTGGTACAGGCATATTACCATTTACCAATTAAGGACCCTTAGGTCCAATGGTATCGCTTTCTATCTCCCACATGGGAGACTAAGGTTCAAATCTTGGTGGAAGCATAATTTCAATGTTGTGGGGAGGAGGGTTGGGGGTGCTTGTTGGGCCTCTAGGTGAGTATCCTGTGCGTGAGGAAAATTCTTCTTACCAGGGGGTGCCCGAAAGGGGGCCCCCAAAAAAATATATTACCATTTATCAATTGACAGGGAAAACTTTGTATTATTCCTTAAAAGCCTAAACGAGGCTCCATCTAAATCAAATTTGACGTTCAGTGTAACTCCTCAAACTTACAAAGTAACGTATTTAGTCAAAATCATGATTTTTTTAGGCAAATTGGCTTCAACACCCTAAACTATAGTGCAGGTGCACCAAACACCCCAAACTAAGACTTATAGCCAGAACACCTCAAAGTACGGACCTGGTGCACTCCGTACCATAAATGAGGTAGGTGATCAAAATTCTCATCGATGACGAGAGATTCTTAATTTTTTTATCATTATTTTCCATTCCCCCCCTTCTTATATTCTTTTTTTTACCCATTCTCATTTTCTCTTTCCTCTCCTCATTTTTGATTGTAAGGAAGCCACAACTTTCCTTTCCATCTTTGTTTTCGTGTCTCCTTCATCTTAAGTCAGAGTTGCTCTCTTCGTACCTTCACCTCAACCTCCCCTTCTTTACTCATCACCAACCTATACCAATTGAACTAAGAACTATATGTATGTCATTACTCACCAAATTGAATAGAAAACAAATTCCCAAAACCCCAAACCCTTCCCATCTCTCTTATGTGCGACTCTCTCTCTGTCTCTCTCTCTCTTCTGGGTTGTTTCGTTCATCGGTGTTGTTGTCTTCGCCGAAAGTGTCTTGGCCGCTAGGGGTTGCGGTTGTGCTGTCGATGCTGCTGTCGGCGTTCAAGTGAGCCACCAACGTTGCTGCTCTGCTGTCTCTCTCTCTCCTCTACGCGCGCTACTGGTGTTGTCGTCGATGTTGTCCGTGTGTTGGTGGTGGTTGTTGGTAGTGATGCTGCCCGTATCTTCTCCGTACCTTTTTTTGATTTAAGTAAAAAAAATTAGGGTAAAAAAGAAGAAAATAAGAAAGGGGGCGAGGGAATGAAAAATCATAATAAAAAATTAAGAACCTCCCGTCGCCGGTGAGAAATCCGGTCACCTACCGCATTTATGGTACGGAGTGCACCCATGTCCATACTTTGGGGTGCTCTGGCTATAAGTCTTAGTTGGGGGTGTTTGGTGCACCCGCGCTATAGTTCAGGGTGTTGAGGCCGATTTTGCCCTTTTTTTTAAAAGTATAAACACCACCAATCTTTCATCTACCACCTTCCTCCTTCCGCACAACACCACCACCCTTTAGCACCATCTGCATCACCACAACACCACCACACCGTTGTACATCTGCATCACCATTGAATTGTCTCCTTTAAACCACGACATCATTGTAAAACATACATGGGAAAAAAATACCCGGAACCGTGCAAAATTTACGGTTTCACTTTAGCGAAAGTAGATTATTCGATTCTACCATGTTTAGCCATGGCGTGGAACCAGAAATTTCAAGTGGTTTTAGGTATGGGACCAATATTATCATTTTTTCTTTTTGTCTGTGTATGTTTTCTAATGGTGCAGTACTTTGACGTCTTTGACGGTGGCGGTTTTTCGCTCTTTTGATAATTGAGTGGTGGTCTTTGTGGTGGTTCGATGTGCTAACGATGATGCTAAGAGGTGGCGTGGTTGTCAGGAATGAGAAAGGTGGTAGGAAAAAGATAGCGTATGGCATGTGAGAGGTAGTAATAGAATAGGCCCTGTTTGGCAATTAGCGGATAACTGTTAGTTGTAAGCTGATTGTATTAGCTGATAGCTTATTGTATAAGCTGATTTGACTAGCGGATTGTATTAGCTGTTTGTATAAAGGTGTTTGGTAAGTGGCTGATAGCCGATTGATACATAATTGTGTAAAATGACCAATAAGGACATGTGCATAATCTATTGTTGTCCTTTTTATTGATTATTAGTGTAATTTTCAAAAACTTTAGGACATAGATGTAATTGGCCCACTCATTCCCAAATATCTAATGTCAAAAAGCTCTTCCCCCCAACTTTTTCAAAAAGAGCTTTTTGGGCCCAATAAGCTAAATGAAACCTCTCTTTATCAAACACTCAAATTAGAGGATTGACTAGTCAAATCCTCTAATATGAGTTCAAACCTCTAGTTTTGCCCCAAATCTCTCTTTACCAAACAAGGCCATAGACTTCCATTGAAAAATTATAAGCGATTGTGAGTAATACGAACAGTAATAACGCCTTTTTTTTATAGGTTTGTTCAGTTTATCTTATTAAAAATATAAGTTCAGATAAGGTTTAATAAGGACTAATAAGGTCTAATAAGTTCAGATAAATCCAGTTCAGCAAAAATAAGGTTTGACACTCTCATAACACAAGATTACAACTGGACTAATTAATTAGTTCAGATAAGTTCACATATTTTTATATAAGTTTAGTTAAGTTCAAATTAGTTCCAATAAGCAAATATAAGTTGAATAGAACATATCCAATGTATCAAGATGGTATTGATGTACCGTATAGTTTAATTTTTCTAGTTGACCAATATTAAGGTCAAGGAGCAGCAGGTGATAGCCTAGTGGTATTGGCATCACCGTACCTCCGATTTCATAAGTTGTGGGATTGAGTCTCACCTCTTGCGAGAGTGATCCCCAATTTTCTCGATCCATACGAGGGACATCAACTTACCTATTTACAGAACAACAAAGTCAACAAACCAAATATATTAAGCATATAAGCATTTCAAACTTTTATAACATTCTTGGAAACTTATATTTGCAACAACATATATCCTAGCCATTTGGCAATAAGCTTTATTATATATATTTCTTATTTTCCCCTACCAAATAGGTTGGGGAAATTAGGGGTGCTTATCGCACGAGCTGAGCCCGAACACTAGTGGGCTTTGCTTGAGCTCGTTTACCAACTCGTGAGCTCGACGAGCCTGAGGAAGTTGAGCTCGGCTCGAGCTTGTGAACTAATCAATTATAATGTTGGTTGTGTCCAATGACATATGAGCGGGATGGCAATGGGTCGGGTCCACCTGGACCCAGACTCAAACCGATTTATTTTTTACAGCCCCAGACCCTCCCCAAACCCGTTGGGTCTAGATTTTTCAGACCCAGACCCAGATCCGCTGGGTCTAGCTGGTCCATGGGTCCTAACTGAGTCATTAATGGGTCCTTCTTAGTTTTTAGTTTTCATCACATTTTTGAATCTACGTAATTAAATTTTTTTGGCCTTAATATATATATGTCTGCATTCATGGGTAAAGCATTATCTAAACAAAATTTTAAAAAATAATTCATAAATTCTAAAAATGTTAAGACTTACAAGTCTTAGATAGAATTACAATACTAACGAGTTCAGAAAATCACAACTTAGGGCCTGTTCTCTTCGGCATAAAACTACTGAACTGAACTGAATTGAACTGAACTGAACTGAACTGAGCTGAACTGAACTGAACTGAACTGAATTGAATTGAACTGAACTGAATTGAAATGAACTGAACTGAATTGAACTGAACTGAATTAAATTATAACTAATTAATAGTAATGATTATCATTTAGGAACCGAACCGAACCGAACCGAACGAACCGAACCAAGTAAACCGAACCGAATTGAACCGAAGCGAACCGAATCAACCGAATTGAACCGAACCGAACCAGCAACCGAACGAAAATAAGTTTGGGGAAACAGGCCCTTATAATACCTTAGAGTTTATGAATTTTTTTTAATATGTAAATGGGTCTGTGGGGTGGATCTGGACCAGGTTTAGCATATGTAGACCCAGACCCACCCCCGATCCTGACCCGTTGGGTCTAAAAAGTTTGGACCTAGACCCTTATAAATGGGTCGGGTCCAGGACTCATTGCCATCTCTGCATATAACCATTAATTTTGTCGTACTTTAGTGAATCTTTCTACTTTTTAATAATGGTAATCCATATAAGTTGGGAGTAAAAGGTAAAGGGAATAATTTTGAAAGTGGCTAGACATGTGGAGAACTAATATAGAATATATAACAAAATGTCATTAAACGCACCAAAATCAAAGTTGATGTTGTCCTCCACTCCCGATATTAAAGTTTGTATTGCCCAATTATACGATCACTAAAATTGATGCTACTCATAAGCCAATTATTCTTTTTCAGTTCAGTAAAGCTCTATTCTCTTCAGCTTATTTTGACTTAATTAAAGTTATTTTTGCTTAACTTATTTTTACATAACTTATTTTTACTGAACTTAACTTATTTGTACCAAACTGATCTTTATTGAACTTATTTTTGCTGAACTTAATTAAACTGAAATTATTTTTGTTAAAAGTTCGAATAAATTTTTGTTGAACTAAGCTTATTTTTGCTGAACTTAACTTATTTTTGCTTAACTTATATTATTTTTACTTAACTTTTTTTTGTTTAACTTATTTTTACTGAACTTATATTTGCTGAACTTCACTTACTTTTACTGAATTAAACTTATTTTCACTGAAACTTATTTTAATAAGCCAAGGAGAACAAAGCCTAAATCCTAAACTAAATGGTCAACACACAACCACTTCTATAACAAATTCTTATTCGTACTCTTGGGGGTTCAGGAATGGTTTTCTGATGGCGTTTCAGCACAATATTCAGGACCTCTACATTGAAAGCGACAATCAAGTAGTGATCTGAATCTTGCAAGGCAGCTACTCTTGCCCATGGTGTATTTACACTTTAATTGACAACATTCATTTTGTTCTTCATTAATTCGACATAAGTGCCATTACGAACGTTCTCAGAGCAACAAGTAGGGCCACAAATTTTCTCTCTAATAAAAGGTCACTCCATCTCTACTGCCTTACTAAATGTGGATTTTGATTCAAAACCAGCTTTAGCTCATTTACAGAATCGACTTCTCTCGGGGGTACCCTATCATTCCTTCTTGTACCTTTTTTTCTAAATTAAAAAAAAAAAACTTCTAATTTATACTAGCTAGTTGATGTAAAAAAATTGGAAAACTACCTTAAGTAGTACAAGATAATTATAACAGAGGCCTTATTGTACAACCGGAAAGTCTTCAGCTGAATGGTACGACAAAACATTGCCCGCCTACAGGCTACAATAGATGGTAGCATTTAATCATTTAACAATGTACTATACTAACATTTCATGTCTTCGACCTTATTTGATTTGGACAAACCTTTTTTTTTGTTTAAATCTCAAATACTTGAAGTGTTATGGCTTCAAATAATTGCGGATCCTTTGAGAAGATTTGGGAGCTTATTAATTTTCAGTGGTATTTATCTTGTCCCCCGTGACGGATTACAAAAAGTTGTCTTCAGTTGGGCCTGGGATAAGGTGTGTTACCGCAGCGGAGCATTTATTTGAATTCCTTCTCCTTTTTCTTCTATATCTTTTTGTACTTGAAGCTTGTATTTGTAACCATCTTCATGGATGCTTTAGGTGGTGTCTCTTGTAGAGGTGATCAACATGGGTCCGACCCGATTTTTTGGGCAAAAATTCCGGGCCATGGGGAGACTTGAATATGAATAGACCTAGCAAAGTTGGTCCTGATCCGAAATCCGGTCAGTGGTCCGATCTGAGTCCGAACCAGACGGTCCGAACCCGAAAACGATCCGGTCCGGTCCGAATCCGGTCCGAAATAATCTTGATCCGAAACTCATCCGAAATCAGAATGATCCGATATGATCTTGCTCGATCCATAATCAATCTGATCCAAAGGTAACCCGATCCCAAAGCAATAAGAAATTATTGGCTTCCATCAGTCTTTGATACGAAATACCCGAAAGTGACCCGTTTTTTAAAAAAGCGATTATCACAACTACTCTTTAGCACAAGTTCTGACTATGCAAATTAGTTATGTATACCTTTAGAAAGCACGAAGAGTAGCAGTTCCATATATACATAACAAAAGCTCATAGTCAAAGAAGCCATCAGACCAAAAAGAGTAACAACTCCATACATAATAAAGATGAGACAATCCACCATCCGATCCACAACCGTCCGATCCGAAAAGCATCCCAATCCGATGATGATCCGAAATATAATCCGAAATTCGGTCCGATCTGAAACGGACCGGTCCGAATCCGGTCTGAATATAACTTGATCTGAAAATGGTCTGATCTGAATTGGTCCGGTCCGAATCCGATCCGATTGGTATGATTGCTAGGTCTAAATATGAAAATTCAGGCTAATTTTTTTCCAGCACCGAAAATGGCCCAAAAGCCCGCATGACCCGGCCCGAATTAGCGGGTTTTGGCGCGAAAATTTCGGCTCGAGGTTTTGGCCCGAAACGGGCCACTTTTGTTGGCCAAAGCCCGGCCCGGTCCATGATCACCTCTAGTCTCTTGTGTAGACACCTCCTAGTTTTCTTTTCCTGTTTAAAAAAATAGTTGGATGAAACGGACGTAGAATAAATTATTGTGAAACGACATAACTTTTTGCCCTAAATCAGTTACTTATATAGAAATGACCTTCCATTAAAAATTAACTTCTTTAAGATAAAAAGCAACCCGTAAGATAGGAGTATCTTTTTAACCTAATTAAATGAGTCACTTTCACTTATATAAGACTATAAAAGTGACTCATTTATGGTAAAAACTTACCCTTTATTTAAAAGCGACGCCTTTTGACTTAAAACTAGTTGTTTGGACCGGGTGATCCTCCGGGTAATTAATAAGATAAAAAGTGTGTATAATTTGGGGTTAACATTTTGTCACAAGTACAAGTCATAGTTTAGTACTTAGTAGTAAGATCATAACACTACAAGGAAAAGGTCACTGGTTCAAGACCTGTTATGCAAAGTTTTTGATCATTTTCTACTGGAATGTCATACTATCGTATGAATGTCATATTTGTGCATGAGGTGGGGTGACACGCAACTGAGCAAACTTTGTCAAATGGACAAATAATTTTACTTATTTGAGATAATGAGAAAATACTTTTGCAAATGAGAAAAAAAAATTCGCTCATTTTCTCAAATGAGCATAAGTGTTTACTCATTTTCAAACTGTAATATTGATTTCAAATGTTAAACTAAGTCCACCATTGATGAATTCCGAAACTTCTATATCTGTTTTGTCATTAATGAAGTCCTACTTTCTCAAATCATATTTTGTACTTCATCAATTTGATTTGTCATGATTAGGGATGGCAATCGAGTCCGGATCTGACCCGCTCTGAGGCAAAAAATCCGAGCCAACTCTGAGAAAAAAATAATCCGCATCCGACTCTGTTTAAAAAATCCGACTTCGAGTCGGAGTAGGGCTGGAGTCAGATCTCATAAAAAATCTGACTCATCCGACCCGACTCCGACTTTGAGGCAATTAGTCATATTTTTTTAATATTAATATATTACGTATGTATACTCTAACTTTGATTTTAACTTTCAAGGCAATTGGTCTTATTTGATATTGATATTATTTTATGTATGCTATCTAAAATGTATGTGGCAAAAGATATATATAGCTATTAGCGCGACATAATACACATATCATGTCATTTATAATAATTAAATTTAGTTAGGATTAATTGATGGGAATAATCCCACCTTTCGGTGATCTGCTCAAAATAGTCCCATCTTAAGAAATTCTGGGAATAATCCCACCTTTAAAGTACGTCTGCTCAAAACAGGTCATTACCTGTTGGTAACCTGCAAACGTAGGTCTAATGCCTTAATTGTATAATTAAAAACTAATTTAATATATATGTTTATAAACTATTCTTAATCAAACACTAAATTTATTTATTTAATTATAAACTCACTTGCCATAATAAAAACTCACTTTAAAAAACAAAAAAACAAAAACTAAACCACTAGCCTCCACCCTCAAGACCAACCCCTCCCTTTTACCAGCCCTCCACCCACCCCCCCCACCGCCCCGCCCCGTCCCTCCCTTCCACCAGACCTCCCACCCCAAAACCACCATCCCATCTAACCCTTACCCTCGAAACAAGAACCCCCCACTCCCCTTCCCCGGCGTAAAACACTCTTCCAAATCATCGCCACCCCCCACCAAAATCAACCTCACCCCCCACACAAAACCACCGCCATAAATCATCGCGAACTCTCAAACAGCCTTACCGCACGCAAAACCAACCCTAGAAATCATAGTAACACCTCGAAAAACAACTCCCCCAGGGCAAAACCCTCCTATTTCGTTCATCGGCCCAAATTACTCGAGCTTGATGTTTGTTTAAACGGAGGAAAAGTGTGTGGAGGCAAAGGGCGGTGAGAGGAAGAGAGAGAATATGGGGTCGAAGGAGGAGGAGAGAGAAGATGGGGTGGGAGACGATTTGGGAGTGGGGGAGTGGGAACTAGTGACGGGATCTACTCGGCCTACGGGGGGTGGGGGGGGGGTGGGGGGTAGGGGGGGAGGAGGGAGGAAGAAGGTGGTTTTGGAGGTGGAGGGTTGGTGTTGTTAGGGTTATAATTAGGTGTAGTTATGGCATTGAACAAGTGGTTTGGAAGGGAATTTTGTTTTGCTTCTTATTTAACCGGTTCAATCGGTAACCTTAGGTAAAGGCCTGTTTTAAGAAGATACGGTAAAAAGGTAGGATTATTATTAGACTATTAAAAGGTTGGACCATTTTCAGAAGATCAGGCAAAGGTGGGATTATTCCTGTCAATTAATCCTTTTAGTTAATTATATACTTTGGAAGATTTTTAACTATCATTTGAAATATATACAAGTTTTTTTTTTTAATATAAAACCGTGCAAAAAGAAAGTCGGAGTCGGATGTTCAGATTTTAAGTCGGACCGGATTCGGATCATCGGAGTTGGATTCAGATCGGAGTCGGATGTTCGGATTTTAAGCCGGGACGGGTTCGGATTATCGGATGGCGGAGTCGGATTTATAATCCGACTTCTTGTGGGGTCGGAGTCGAATTATGCAAAATCCGGTCCAAGTCCGACCTATTGCCATTCCTAGTCATGATGAGAGAAAACACCATAGATGGGGGAGGGGTGACAAACAAAAGGAGAAATAAATTTTGAGGTAGGATAAACAATGGAGCGAGGTAAGAGAAATCTAAAACTAATTGATTCTTAAATCTTCTTTTGCATTATTAATCATTAACTCCGCCCTTGAAACTTTTTAGAAACTTTAATTTTGATTTTCAAATCTAAAATAATTACATAATTGATGAAATTCAGAGCCCCAGTTTTTGTTTTTTTCTCATTTATATATTTCAATGAAGGTTGCAAATTTGGGGAAGAGAGAGAAACAATGTTGAAAATTTTGGAGGTAAGAAACAATTAAGGACGGAGAAATTTGGAGGTAAGAGAAACAATGGAGGAGTGAGGAATTTAGAGGTAAGAGAAACAAGGAAGTTGAAGAGGAGTAAATAAGATGAGGAAAGAAAACACAGAGATGAGTAAAAATTTGCTCATTTGGAGAATTTATTACAAAATTGCCTTTTGGTGTACCATGAGCATGGTACAACCGTATGCATGGACTCCATCCAACCCCCACCCCAAACATTTTCTCTCTCCTCCTTCATCAACAATCGCCCCCACCACCCTTTACCACCACTTGTCCCCACCACCGAAACACTACACCACCACACCGTGTCCCCGCCACCTCCGCCGACAACAAAGCCACCCCTTTCTCCTCGGCAACCAAAAAAAAAAAAAAGGCACCCCTTTCTCCTCGGCAACCACGTTGATTCGGACTACCGCTTTCTCTCAACTTTTCGTTTCGTGGTGATTAGTTGCTTCGGTTGCACGTAGAGGTGTCAATTCAATACAACAGTTCGGTTATGGTTATATTCAAACAATTTAGTTCATATCAATTCAGTTTACAATGATTAAAATTATTAACAATTCAGTGCAGTTCAGTTAACAAACTTTTCAGTTCGGTTTAATTCAGTTATATATTTTTCTTTCCAGTTTCAGTTCAGTTCAATTGCAGTTTAAACCAGTTTTTACTCGAACAGTCAAACCAATCGACGGTTGAATCCATAACAGTTAAAACATGTTGCGTTTATTTTCTGTTTCGTTTCAGTTTATTTCAGTTATTGACGAAAATCACATAAGTTCGACAATAATCGCATTGTTTCGGGTTGAAGTTAGTCACATTCTTGTATTTGTTCGGGAAAAAATGGAACTTCATTTCAGGTTTTGGCCAAATGTTTTTTCGGATTCAGTTAAAAATAACATGGCAAATAAGTGTAGTCCGACACTTGTCTAGAAAAAAATCGGTTATACTTCCCAGAAACGTGTATGAAAGTGACATCGATTTATGTGTATTTTACTGATATATTCATTTTAAATCGGTTTCAGTTTAGGTCATTTTCAGTTTGAATCAGTTCAGTTAATTTTGCTAAATATTCAGTTTAGTTCAGTTCAGTTGATCGATCAACTTTTTCAGTTTTTCACAATTATTTTCAGTTACAGTTTGTTTCAATTCAGTTGCAGTTCAGTTTTGGTTTTTCATTTACAGTTTATTTCAGTTTCAGTTCAGCATTTTTCAGTTGATTTCAGTACTCCAGTTTAGTTTAGTTTAATTCAGTTCAATTTTCAGTTGTTTCATTTCAACCAACAATTCATTAACCAAATTGACAGCTATAGCTGCACGCATGAGTATAAGCTCCATCATCCAAGTGTGGTTGGTGGGGCTTTTTTTTTAAGCGTCATGGTGTCCCTGATTTCACTTTTGACAGTTGTAGACTGGCATGTCAATGGTTTTCACTTTCCAAGTTCTAATTTGTATTTTTGAACCCTAACATCGTCCAAAGATGACATCGAAATTCTTAGAGGTGATCATGGGTCGGGCCGGGCCAAAAAAAATTGCCCATTGGCCGGGCCGGGCCCAAATCCGGGCCAAAAAAATGTGCCCAAAGCCCCGTTATTTCGGGCCGGGCCGAGCGGGCCTTTTCGGGACAAAACGGTCCGGACCAAAAAGTAAGCTAAAAAGTGTTTTTTGGCTTGTCCAAAGCCCGCCCAAAAAAAAAAAGGAAAAACTGTCCAAACTCGCCCAAAAATCGGGCCGGGCTGAAGTTGACCAGCTCTAGAAATTCTAGGATGAGAAACTCACCAATCTCGAGGGTTGGAAGCTCTGCAGTAGTTGCCGGAAGGTGGCTGGAGGAGAGAGAAAAAAAAGGAGGAGGTTTTGAGCTGAGGATTTCACACGTGTGAATGGGTAGTTAACACCACCACTTATGGTACACTCCCTTTGTATTTTTTGTATTTCTCACTTGAAATCTTGACCCTATTCACAATTAGAGAAAATCTTCTTAATTTTTCTCAATATATAAGAAAAGATATAGTTAATTATGTGGGGTTTTGTTTGATTCGAATCAATGAGTACTTTATTAATAATAAATCATTATAATTTTTACTAATATGTAATTAAAGAAATTTAAGTTCAAAGAATTGCATTGGCAAACGCGTAGAGGAAAGTGAAAAAGATAAAAGAATACATAGGAAGTAACAGTTGCACCCAAGAATTTCTAATTTACTTCCTCCGTTCTTTAATTATTGCAACATTTTCCTTATTTCGAAGCTTCATATTAATTGCAACATTACTAAATTTGACTATGTTTTCTCTCTATCTCTCTCCTTATCACATGGGTCCCTCTTTTCATCTCTCTTATCTCCTTAGAAAATGTGCAACGCCTACATGTTGAAATTATTAAAGAACGGAGGAAGTATATATGCTGTAAATTTTGGCTATATGTAGAAATTTAATTATACTATATGTGAAGTATACTATACTGCAAGTATTTTGTTAGATTTGGGAAAACTCCTCAACTGGAGTGTTTACCATTGATCAATATTTATAGTGTTACATCCTAGGATAGTCCTATTATGATTAGGAAAACTATACAAAGTATATCTCTAGGAACAAAATATTATGATTAGGAAAACTATACAAAGTATATCTCTAGGAACAAAATATATCCAAACTATATTTATATTCTATCACACCCCCACAGTCGGAGCGGGAGGAGGGCGAACGCTGAGACTGGACTTAAACTCCAAGAATAACTGCCGCGGAAGACCTTTAGTGAAAATGTCTGCAAACTGATATCTAGTAGGAACATGCAACACACGAACTTGACCCAACGCAACCTTTTCCCGAACAAAATGAATATTCATCTCAACATGTTTGGTGCGTTGGTGTTGTACGGGGTTGCGAGATAAATAAATAGCACTGACATTATCACAATAAACAATAGTAGCCTGTCGGAGAGGACAATGTAACTCCAAAAGAAGATTACGTAACCAACAAGCTTCCGCGACAACATTTGCGACACCTCGATATTCTGCTTCGGCACTTGATCGAGAAAGAGTAGGCTGACGCTTAGACTGCCAAGAAATCAGGTTATCACCGAGAAAACAACAATAACCAGAAGTAGAACGACGAGTGTCAGGACACCCGCCCCAATCAGCATCAGTATAAGTGATCAAGCGCAACTGAGTAGTAGGATATAAATGTAACTCATGATCAATGGTTCCCTGAATATAACGCAGGATACGCTTTAATGCATTATAATGAGTCTCCCGGGGATCATGCATAAAAAGGCATACCTGCTGAACTGCATAAGCAATATCAGGACGAGTAAAAGTGAGGTACTGCAAAGCACCTGCTAAACTACGATAATGAGTCGGATCTGCCAAAGGAGGACCCGAATCTACACTAAGCTTAGAGTTAGTGTCAACAGGAGTCGCTGCAGGTTTACATGTCCCCATACCTGCGCGCTCCAATATTTCCTGTGCATACTTCTTCTGAGAAAGAAGCATGTAGGAAGGGGTACAAGTAACTGAAATACCCAAAAAATAACTGAGTGGCCCCAAATCAGACATAGGAAATTCAGATTTCAAGTGGGTAATAATACGGTCCCGCAAAGCATCAGAAGATGTGCATAAAATAATATCATCAACATATAGAAGAAGATAAGCCATATCGTGACCCTGACAAAAAGTGAATTAAGAGTTGTCACTCTGAGCAACAACAAATCCCATCTGAAGAAGAAAATGCGCAAAACGCTGATACCAAGCCCGGGGAGCTTGTTTGAGGCCATAGAGAGCCTTGCGCAGGCGACAGACATAATGAGGAAAACGTTTATCAACAAAATCGGGGGGTTGATGCATATATACTGTTTCCTGTAAGTCACCATGTAAAAAGGCATTTTTGACATCTAGCTGATGAATAGACCAGTTGCGAGCCATAGCTAACCCTAACACTGTACGAATAGTAGCAGGACAAACAACCGGACTAAACGTTTCATCACAATCCACACCAACCTCCTGAGACCTGCCATCACAAACAAGACGAGCTGTGTGCCTTTGAAGGGCACCTTTATCATTTTCTTTGTGAGTATAAATCCACATGCAATTAACAATATTCACCCCCATAGGCCTAGGTACTAATTTACATGTCCCTGTATTAATTAAAGCACTATATTCATCATGCATCGCCGCATTCCAATTCGGATCAGTCAAGGAATGGGGGAACGATGTTGAGTAATTAGGGGGGGAAATTGTATGAAGGGCGTACTTAGGATTGGGCTTAGAAATGCCGGATTTGGACCTAGTATGCATGTGATGGGGGGAAGGAGGAGGACATGTGGGCTGAATAGGGGAGGCCACGAAAGGGGGGAGGGTCAGAAGCGTGGGTGTGAGGACCGATGGGCTCGGGAGCGCACAACGCGGGGAGTAGTGGGAAAAGAGGGGATGGGCGCCGATGGAACATGCGAGGGAGGAGAGTAAGGGGTGGGCCTGGGCCAAGGGGGGAAACGCGTGTCAAGGGGGGGTATTTGGGCCAGGTGGATCATGCGCTGGTGAGGGAATTTGGGCGGGATTTTTGGGAGGGGAAAGCTGCCAAAAGGGGGAGAATAAGGGACTGGGCCCTGAATCATCCAAGAAAGAGTAATTGGCAGGCCGAGAAGTGTCCAAATTCTGAAAAAGGAAAGAGGTCTCATCAAAAGTGACATGACGAGATATAATAAATTTATTTGTGGCAAGATCGAGACATTTATACCCCCGATGGTGAGATGGATAGCCTAGAAAAACACAAGGAGTGGAGCGAGGAGCTAATTTATGAGGACTAGTAGCTGTTAAGTTTGGAAAACATAGACACCCAAATACCCGGATATGGTCATAAGACGGAGTTTTGTGAAACAAGACTTCAGCAGGAGGAATATTATTAAGAGTCTTAGTAGGCAAGAGATTGACAAGGTAAGTAGCCGTTTCAAGAGATTCTACCCAATATTGTGATGGAACAGAGGCATGACACAAAAGAGTGCGAGACATATTATTGAGAGTTTTGATCATACGTTCGGCTTTCCCATTTTGTGATGAAGTATGTGGACAAGAAAAACGGAAAATAATGCCATGTTTCACACAGAAGAGTTTGAAAGGAGTATTATCAAATTCCCGCCCGTGATCACATTGGAAAGCTTTAATGGGTCTTTCAAATTGAGTATGAACATATTGTCTAAAATTAATGAAATTTTGGTAGACTTCAGATTTAAATTTCAAGGGTATGGTCCACACATAATGAGTATAATCATCTAATAACACCAAATAATATTTATGGCCTTGAGAACTACGAATGGGGGAGGTCCATAAATCAGCATGAATAATATCAAAGGCAAAACTAGTAGTATATCTCTAGGAACAAAATATATCCTAACTATATTTATATTCTATCATATTTGTTGAATTCATGTCAAATATATTAGATCTTGCTAACGAATATCCCAGAGAGTTGGATAAGGACCTTATTTTAACACATGTCGCGGAATACAAAAATCACTTTAGGTGAGTAATATATAAATGTAAGTTCCTTATCTAGCGTCCAGGGGGCAGCCGTTAGCTTTTGAATCAATTAATATGATAAGATGAGGGTAATTAAATTGAGCACATCTTGAGCATCATTAACATTAAATTTATCATATTCCTTATTAGTTGATTTAGGACAAGATTATCATATTGTCTAATGGAGAAAGAATAATTCTTTGGAAGACTTGTGGTCTTTTTTGTTTTCAACTAAATTTTTACTTATCTGAAGTTAAATTAAGAAAAGTTAATAAAAGTTCCAGATAATTTAGAAAAATTAAGAAAAATATAGAAAAATTAAGTAGAATTCAAGAAAAAGTAGAGAGTACGTAGTTTCAAAAAGTACAAAATAGTAAAAAGTTTCTAGAAAAAATAATAAGATTCAAATTAGTTAAGAAAAATTTCGAAATAATTGTAAGATAATTTCTCGAAAAGTCAGTTAAAAGGAACAAACTCTTAAATGATTGTTGCCAATTAACTAAGTAAATATGTTTTTATACAACTAGTGGAGATAACTAATCAGACTATTATTGCCACTAGTTTTTTTTTTGACATCTCTAAAGCTTACAAGAAAATAAATGTTACTAAATGGCATCCTACTTCTATTCCATGAGGTAGCCAGGTCATGCGCTTTCTGAACTTGGTCTCTTGAAACTTTTGTTGGTCTACACCATTGGAACGAGCTGCCAGTGGTCTTGATGTCCTGGACGGCGTGTTTGGTTTGGATATCTTGGCTATTATAAGATTGTAGACATTGCACAAGCTGAGCTGAGTCAGTGTTGATAGCCACATAATTCACTTGTTGGGTGCTGTCCCACTGTATAGCATGAAGACACGCCTTTGCTTCTGTTCGCACAGCAGAGGTGGCATAAAAGATCTATGCACTGCTCCCGTCATGCATCATAGGCGGGTGAGAGACATTCCAAGCTGCAGAAGCCTTTTTAGTCTTCTTCTTCCACGAACAATCTATCTGAATTTTGAGCTGAGGAGTAGCGTGAATTTGTTGTCCCATATTTGCTATTAGAAAACCAGGAGGAACTTGTGGATCTTGAATATCTTTGGACTGCGGAGTGGGAGTTTTTCGGTTTGTGTCATGTTGTTTCATAATTTCCTCCAGATTCTGCTTAATTTTGTTCAGATTGGCCATTTGGTTACAAAAAAACGACATGATCATTTCTTGTAACCCATATACTCCATAAAGTTACCACAAATAAAGGCAGACGAGTACCCTCTGGACCATCTTCTCTTCGGAAATAGAGAATCCAATTAGAAACCCAATTGTTGAAAGGAATGTGACCATTAGATCTGGAGTTTATGCTTAACGCATTGATAGTCCATGCTCCGGAAGCTAGATCACAAGAACAGAATAGATGTTGTAAATTCCCTTTGCTTGGCGCATACTACCTCCGTCCCAGAATAATCTGAACACTTTCCTTTTATGTTTGTCCCAAATTAGTTTGAACACTTCCATTCTTGACATGGTCCCACCATTAATATATTATTTCTTTTACACATCTTTGGCCCACACTCTACCTTTTATCAATAAAAAGTTACCCGACTTTCTCTCTCCTCTAATAAAAAATACCCCACCAACTCCTATCACATCTACTTTTTAAATAAAATATTTGATAACCACACCACAACTTATCACCTTAAACTACGTGTCCCAACAAGTGTTCAGGACTTTCTGGGACGGAGGGAGTACATGGCATTGATCTGTAGTATGTAAATTTAGGCGTTGCAAATTTGCTGTAGTTGCTATTATATGCTGTTGTGCTATAGTTTCCATAGGAAGAGTTTTCACTTTGGCATGATGCTCAGACTCCATAGTATCCGGTATGTCTTTGGATCTATTGGGGTCGTCATGCTATAGATTTCTTTTTGTTGTTGCTGTAAAATGAAGTTGTATCCTGACTTGGTTATGTATACTCCTAAAGAGGAGGAAAGCCCGTATTTGCAATCCTTAATTTTAGGATCAGTGGGTAATTCTATCCCTTTAATTTGTAGGGCAGTTCTTGGGGTATATAACCTGTGGATTTTGTGGATATACCATTGTTGGTCTGGGAGAATGAGATCTACCACTTTTGTACTTCGTATTTCCTGCATTGTGATGTTATCCCTATAAATTGGAGTTGTCTCATGAACCCATTTCATGTTTGCTATTGTTACTTGGTGACCATTGCCTATCTTCCAGGCACAGTTTTGGTTCAGGGTTTTCTCCGCCTCTTGTAAACCTTTGCTTCCCCAAGATTTGGAGGTCTTGGTGATGTTTAGTCTAGTGGAGTTCGAAGTATGGTCATTAAAAAATATGGGAAGTAATAGTTGGGGGTTGTTTTAAATCCTCCAAACTTTCTTCATTAACACTGCTTCATTAAAAACTTCCGTATTACGGATGCCTAATCCTCTCATACCCTTTGGTAGTTGAACATGAGCTATCTTCTTCCAGTAATACCTTTTGGCGTAGACCATAGGAAGCGAGTGATCATAGCATCCAACATGTTTGTTATTGTGACTGGAATTTTAAAGATGGCTAGGACATGGTTGATGGAAGCCAATAAGATCGAATTGATGATAATTAGCGTGCTTGCTTGCGATAGTGGCCGCTGACTCCAAGATGTAACTTTTGACGAGATCGTGTGTAGCTGGAAAGTGAAGTGTTGGACCTTATTCCTGGATGTCTATAGGCACACCTAGATAAGTTCCCATGTTCCTCTTGGACTCCATGCGAAGAATTTCCTTATAACCATTTTGTTGCTCAGTAGTATATAGGATTCAATTTGATCAAAGATTTCTGTAAGTTTAACATTTGTCCCGAGATCTTGCTGAATCTTGAGATGACATTGTTGAGAGCCTGACACGTTTCATTGTTTACTTTGAAAAAGAATAATGCATCATCAGCAAAGAAAAGATGTCACTAGAGGACCACCTTTTCTTATGCGGATTCCTTGTAAAAAGTGAATATTGTTTGCCATCGAAGTTATTCTAGATAGGATGTCCATACAGAATAGAAACACGTATGATGAGAGTGGGTCGCCTTGTTTGAGGCCGCAAGTTGGCCTAAATGATCTGTAGAATAGCCATTAACAAGGATTTTATAGGAGACGGTGGAGATGCATTGTTGGATAAGGTGGACTCAATGTCTCGGGAACCCGTAATCGTTAGGATTTTCAAAATAAATAGCTAGCTGACCCTGTCGTATACTTTGTTCATATCTAGTTTAAGAGCTGCTAAGTGTCTTGACGTTAGCCTCTATTTGTTAATAACATGCATTAACTCATGACTGATCAAAATGTAGCATTGTCATCCATTTGTACAGTTGTCTTCCTGGAACAAATTCATTTTGGTAATCTGATATCAGGGTGGGGAGTATGGGTTTCATCCGATTAACCATGCATTTGGAGGCACATTTACAAATGGAGTTGCAGAGACTGATTGGCCTTAAATGGTTTACATCCTCAGGTTGGTTGACTTTAGGAATGAGTTCTAACAAGGTTTGGTTCCATTCTTTTACGTGGATACCAAGTAAAGCTTGGCTTACTTGATACAACTTTTTTTTTAGATCTTGAGGTATTAATGAATTCATGTTTTGCCAATTGAAGTGTCTCGGGTGAGTCTCGGGTGATGGTCACACACTGAAAAATCCTTTTATATTTCTTTCTAGTCCCAAGCAAATGACCTCTAAGTAATGAACCTATGCATAAGTTTAACTATTTGTTTGTACTTTTATTTAATAAAATTGATATATATGACATAGTTAATTAACAATAGGAAAATAATATATGTAGCCCTAAGGAATACATATAAGCATTAAATACATTTCTTGACATAATATCATTTGATGAATTTGTGACACAATCACACGTCAATCGATATAATTAATGTTTATTCATTACTTAATATTTCCATTTTTATAGAAGTGGCATCAAAATGATATTTTAATGTATTCCTAACCAATAAAAATTCAATAATAAAATGGTTGGCAATCCTTAAGATCACTCAATCACTCCCCAACTTCTTATATGTAGCTCTAAATATATAAGAGGATTGACCACCCTTATCACTCCCCAACTTCTTATATGTAGCCGTAAATCTAATAATTGATTTCTAATTCCCACGAGATCAAACATCAATAATTTATCTAGGATGGACCTCGTCAACGGATACCAACCTAATCCTGATAACATATGCCACGTGGACAGCGACCTGAAATCTGCCAATAAGATTTATTTCATGATATCATCTCAATCTTTTGATGATGAAATGACTAAGAGATACGACATCCACAGGATAAAAGGGAATTTACAAACAACAAAACAAAATCATCCTTTCATATTTTTCCACGTAATGACTCATGAAACAACTTAAATAAGCACCATCATATCCTGATGGTCTACACATATGAAACATAAGTAATTTACAAGAAAAATTCTTCCTTCCGCTATTATACACTCATAAAAGTCACCGACTGTAACAGTGATGTTACTCTAGAACTTGTACAATTTCTGAGAAGATGCAAATATTTGTCCTCTAAATTAAAATAAAATATTACATTCATAATCTAGTTTGTTTACTATTTTTTTAAAATCAACTTCCCTTTTAGATTAATTCGAAATAATCTCAATTTTGGAGTTGTATTCTTGTAATGATCTCGAGTGATGATAAAAGTACATATTTATCCTTTAGCAAATTACTCTGAGTACAAAAACATCACTCGAAATTATTATGAGAAAACAACACCCACAAATTTGAATTATTTCTTATTAATCTAAACGTGAAATTAATTTTATTAAAATAGTGAAAAAAAATTAGATTATTCATCTAAATTTTCCAATCAAGAAACTCTAAAGAAGACAAACATTTAGAAAGGACAATATGTAAATCTATCTACATAGCTAATTTAAAGCCATAAAGCACCAGCCTGTTTGAGTATAGGCACCAATTCACCAGAAAGATGTGTAGCCATAACTTTTTCTAGGCCACCAAAAAGCTCTCCACCCACAAAAACCACAGGAAGTTGCAAGTTATTTTCACCAATATTTGACAAAGAGCTAACCATAAGAAATTCATTAGCATGACCATCAATCTCAAAAATAGGTGGATTAACTCCTAACCCAAGTAACAATTTCCTTACCACATGACACATACAACAACCTTTCTTTCCGAACACGATCACCGGGTTCTCCTTCACTAAATTCTCCATCTTTACTATGGTATCGCTTCCAATATCATTACCAATATGGGAGGCACTCGCCACCGGTGTCGTGGCGAGTGTCTCCCATCTCTTGAATGGCAATGCCTCTTGCATTAAGTTCCTATATATATATATATATGTAGGTTTAGGTATGGAATGTGTATTATGTATGTCTTGTAATATTGGAGTGTTTATATTTATGTGATGATTCAAACTTTGAAATAGAATGTGAAGAATATTAAGAGGAGGAAAATAGGGGGAAGTGGGGGGAGTTTGGTTGGTGGGAAATGAGAGGAATTTATATTAGAAGAGGAAGAGGTATGAGTTGGACGTCAACTAGGCGTTTGAGGGTGGGGTAAATATGACGAGATATGTTGCGTCACGTACACTGTGAGTGGGTCGAGAATTTCGTCACTGATTGCTGGAATATTATGCAATGACGTATGCATTGACGATGACCTCCTCCATATCCAAAATAAAAAGGCAAATTCTATCATGTTGTAATGGCCTAGATTTTTGCTTAAATAACTATGATGCTACTTGGATAATATTATATATTAATTGATCTTTGATGTATTATATCAGCAAGAAGGTAGAGGTAGAGTATTTAGGATGCGTTATGTTCACATGAACTTAACTAGGAACTAATTACATTCAATTCAACCTGATTAATAATTATTTATATAATTAGTGGTGTTAAGGTAATAGTTTGAATTGATGTACTTCCTCCATTCTAAATAAATGAAACGTAGGGAGAAGCATAGGATTAAAAAGAGGAGAGAGATGAAAATAGAGACTCATGTGATGACGAGAAAGATGAAGAAAAGTAAATATTAGATAAAATGACATTTCATTTGTCTTGAAACAACATGAAATGATAAGTCTTTCATTTATTTAGAGCTGAAGAAGTATTAACTTATAAATTTATTTGCCTAAGTTTTTCTTTTGTATTACCTTTATTTATTTGTCAATTAGTTTTCTTCTCTCTAAAATTAGGCTTAACACTCACCCATTCACATTATTCCCGCTACTCTCTATTTTATTTAAGAAAATCTATTTGTGATAAATAAATTGAAACGGGAAGTAGTATGTAACTCAAATAATGAGTTAGTTTTTTGGGCCGACCCATATGATTTAATCTTAATAAAATACCAATTTATCACAAAAAAAGTATGTAACTCAAATAATGAGTTAGTTTTTTGGGTCGACACATATGGAATGTAATACCAATTTATCAAAAAAAAAAAAAGTATGTAACTCAAATAATTAGTTAATTTCTGTGTTTCTTACATTAAAAAAATTGCATGTTGATTGTTGACATACTTGACACCACATCACCACTAACTTGATGATTGCTTTAAAATCACAATGGGATTGGATACAAGGTGGAATGAAAAGTTTGACGAAGTATAATTCATTAAGTTCCAAAACTCATTTAATATATACTCCCTCCGTCCCAAAATACAGTTCCCATTTTCATTTCGGGTGTCCTAAATTATAGTTCCCATTTTCATATTTAGTTCCACATTTTTCCGTAATTTGTCTAGAAAAACCGTGTCCCATCATTTATTTGCTTCTTGAATTTTTTTTTTTTTGCTTTATTTATTCAACCCAAGTGTTACAATTAATGCTTTTCACCAATTATTCTTCATTCTCTCTCCTAAAATCATCTTTTCCCATACACCATTTATTTAAATAAACAAAAAATCTTTACTATCACTCTTAGATTTTACTTGCATAAATTACCGTGAAAAAAGGAAAATAACTATATTTTGGGACGGAGGGAGTACTCCGTAAAAGTAATTAGTAAAATAATTATATGTTGATTGTGGGAGTTTATTGGACATACGCGTAGCATTAAAGATCATCCTATTTTAAGTTAGTGAGTTAGGAAGGGAGACTATATACAATTATAGACCATTGATTAATTTAATCTCTAAAGTTTAAACTTCAAAAAGATGACACGTAAAATATGGTTTACTAAACAATATTTAAAATGAAAAACTGGTAAGTTTATCAATGAGATAAATATTTATTTGCTAGCTTGTTTGGGAGTGGAGTGGGAGATATCGATGACGATCCAACGCGGCACAACATGTGATTCCGCCGACCATTCTCACTAGCGAAGAGCTAACATTATACTTCCGCTACATTACAATTTACACCACAAACAAGTTATTTTCGGCATTATTTTTCCACTAAGTTTCACAAGAATAATATGGTAAGGAAAGTAAAGATGTTTGCCCTTTTGTGGCTCATCGACCCCACTTCACGCAAGCATCAATTATTTTTATAATAAGGTGGACGCCAACTTTCGACGGTATTGGACATTTTGTAGACTGTGTACGTATTCTATTGGTTCCTCATATCTTGAACAATTATATTAGGGGTTGACTCATTTGATATAGGTGTTACATTAGATCATGTTAGTGTTGGGTTTCGAATCTTGCTAAGTTAGAGTGTATGTCTCACAGAGTATAGATCTCCTTTTTTTTTTTTTTTTTTTCCCTATACTCTTAAGCACTTGATCCGTAAATATTAGATCATAAGCTGTAAGAGTTGAGGTTCGATAAGAGTTCTTCTTCATATTAATTTTTCTGACCTAGTCATGAGAGACATCTATTTTACACCCAAGTATATAAAGCTCAAAGTATTCAATTTTTTTATCAAGTTATTATATGTACTTAGCAAAGCAATCTCTAAGATTCTTGTCAGTAGACTGAGCCCTATTCTACAAAGAACAGTTAGCCCATTTCAAAGTGCCTTCACATAAGATAGATCCACTCTTGACAATGTAGTCCTAGTACAAGAAATTTTAAATGTAGTCCAAATATCTAATAACAAAACAGGCTGGTGTGCGCTAAAACTCGATATGGAAAAAACTTATGATTGTATTGAATGAGACTTTCTTTGAGAATGTCTAAAAGCATTTGGCTTCCCACCCAAGTGGATTTCTTGGGTTACAGAATGCGTTACAAAAGTCTCATACTCAAATAAAATTAGTGGACAAAGCACCCCCTTGTTCAACCCTTCTAGAGGTCTTTGGCAATGAGATCATCTATCCCTAGCTATACCTATTCATCTTATGTATTCAAGCTTTCATATATACGGAAACTTTGGCAATGAGATCGTCTAAAAGCATAGTTCGTAATTCAGGCATAGGTTTTAAGATTCAACCTAGATCCATAAACATTCAATGTCTTCTTTTCGCGGATGATAGCCTTCCTCTTCGGTAAAGCCACGACCACATCCTGTAACAATTTGAAACGAACCATAACCTAATTTTGTCAAACCTCTAGGCAACTAGTAAATATTTCATAAATCTGCTATCATCTTTTCAAAAAATAGCTAACTCTAGAAAAACATCCCTGGCTAGCCACTTCAACATGATGCCAAACCATTGTTTAGGCTGGTATCTAGGAATCTACTTCAATTTCTACTACCCAACAAAAAGCGATTTCAAGCATATAATATAATTTAGAAAACTAAACAACGAATTCAGCTCTAGGAAGCAGGGTTTCTTTCCAAAGCTTCTCTCCCAGCCTATGTTTGTTCCTCAACTCTCCTACTTGCTGATATCGCAAATTCAATTGATAACCTACACCGACAATTCTTTTGGAGACGAGAAAAAGACAAAAATGCTATTCTTCTTGTAGCATGGGACAAAACCTACCGCCCTAAATCTAGAGGAGGCCTAGGCCTCAAAAAAACTCTCCTTCTAAATAAAGCTCTCATCGCAAAGCTTAGGTGGAAAATCTTAACCGACCTAAACAATCTATGGGTCAAAGTAGCCCGAGAAAAATATCTTAACTATAAAAGCTTCTTCTATTATCAACCAAAGCCAAGTGATTCCCCAATCTGAAGGAAAATTATTACCCAACATAAATCATTCGAAAAGGCAATAGGTGGAAAATAGGCAATGGAAAAGACATAATCTTTTGGAGTGACAATTGGCCCTCCCATAAAAGCCTCCTAACTATCCTAAACCGCCCCCTGAATCTGTAGACATAACACCCGCTTACCTGAGTTCATTCTCCCAGATAAATCTTGGGACATTCAGAAGCTTTTTCTAGTTCTCCCTCCTTGGATTTTAGAAGATATTAAAGGAATTCCCTTGCCAAAGTTTGAAGTCCAAGATTCTCCTATTTGGGGACCTATCCCGGACGGGAATTTCACAGTCAAATCAGCTACTTGGTTAGCCCATAACCTAGATCCTGACGAAGAAAAATGGCCATTTCGTTGGATTTGGCACCTTGATATACCCCCAAAATTACATACTTTCATGTGGCAAATTTGTCATAACAGCCTGAATGTTCGTGATACCCTCTATGTATGAAGATTATCCCTTTCAATACTTGTGGCCTCCGTAATCTCCACAACGAACAATAGAACATCACTTTTGCCTTTGCAACAATTCTCGAAAAGTTCGGGAACTTCCCGAAGTTAAGAAATAGTTGAATTTTTGGATCCTTCATGATCCTCTTGTTCCTATCTGCCTTCTCCTTCGAACGAGAAAAACCCTAATCTCCAAATTAATTTGCCTTCTTTGGAAAGAACGTAACGAAGTTACTTTCAACAATGTGAATTTTAATACCCTTAGAATCTTCCACATAGCCTAGTTCTGACATCATAGAACCTTGATTGATAAATATCACTTAACAGGTTCTCCTTTTTCCACTATTCCACCTAATCCTACCATTCCCCACTCCATGCTTAATCATCATCTGCCACCACGAAGGAAAAATGGTCAAAGCATGCACGTACAAGCTAAGGAAAGCTTAAGTCTTCATAGCAGAAGCTCTTGTTGGCTTACATAAAGGGATTCTACTCGCTATTCAAGAAGGTACCCAAAATATTATCATTGAAGGAGACAATCTTCTAGTCATCAATGCAGTGCAAGGAATTTGGGAAGCACCGTGGCAAATAACTCACATCATTCAAGACATCCGCTCTCTCCTCAGCTCCCTCACAAATTGGAGTGTAAGGCACATCTTCAGAGAAGCAAACAAAGCAGCTAATTGGATAGCTAATGTTGGTCACTAATTAGTTGATTCTCATTTTTATGTTAAGCCTTGTATTAATTCTTCTCTTTTCTCAATCCTTGTAAACGATAAATTAGGGACTCCCCTCGTGCGGAAGACATCCTAATTATCATTTTTCCTGACCTTTATAAAAAAAAGTTACTTATTTGGTGCTTTCCAAGCCAGAAATGAGCGAAAATATAAACTTAGATGTACCTTGCACATTGTAAACTAACAAACTCGCTAATTAGGCCGCAACTACGTATTGAAGTTAACTAGTGTAGTTTGTACAATTTTACATTTGATGTCCAATATTTGGCATCCATTCTAACTGACTACAATTTTTTTTTTGGAAAAATTGATTTAATCAGTCCCAACTTTGGACGTCCTGACAAAAACAATCCCAACTTTCTTTTTTTATTGTTCAGCCCCAGCTTTTGGGGATACTTTACAATGCTAGTCCCAGCAGGTTTCTAACCTGCTGTAGCAGGTAAACATTACTAATTTTTGTTCTCTTTTGTTTTTCTTTCTTCGTCCTCTTTCCTCCCTCCTTCCTTTAGTGCTCCCTCCTCCTCCTCTCCCTTGCCACCCAACCCCCTCCCCTTTTGGCCTTCCACCCCGCTACCCGCCTCCCCTAACTGTCACCACTCCCCGCCACCAAATCACTCCCTCTAACCCAGTTTTCACGCACTCCCCACATTCACTCCCCACCAAATCACCTTCACACTACCCTCACTCGTTACTCCACGTACTCTCCACTTGTTGAAATGCATTCTCTCTCTTCACTTCAAAGCTTCCATCTTTTACCTCCCCTTTTTTACAATTTTTGTATAGTAACTCAGTGATTGAAATTTGCTTAAAACCACAGTATTTACTTGCTACTTTTGGAAACTGGCTCACACAATTCAACTGAATTAAGGTCTCCCATGCACTGATACAACGCAAAGATGTCGGCTTGATCGCTTTCTCCTGCGGTTTCTTTGCTGAAATTGGTTTTAAATGATTGAGATATGTTCAACTGAATTAAGGTATCCCATGCACTGATACGATGCAAAGATGTCGGCTTGATCTCTTTCTCTTGCGGTTTCTTTGCTGAAATTGGTTTTAAATGATTGAGAAATGAGGGAATTGAAAAGGATTTTTAGAGTTTGGGTGTATGAATCAGATGGGTTCGAAAAATTTTGATTTGTATGAAGACGTAACAAGTTTGTGTAATTTGTTGAAGCAGAGGAAGGACTAAACGAGGAGAGAGAAAACAAGAAGTCAACTTCACCAACTTGTTACTACTAATGACTTCTTGTTTCTCGGTTTTGGTTGCCATAGAATCACTTCTTTTTCCTCCTTTTGTTGATGTTCAATTTGTTGTTGTTCTTGTTGTTCTTGTTGTTCAATTTGCTATTGATGTTTGATGAAAATTTCTCGAGAATCTTGTTGGCACTGGTTTTTTTCTTTGTTTTCTCTTTCTCTCTCTTTCTATTTTGCTGGGTTTGTGACATGTGAATCAAAAAAATGGAGTGGCAGGAAGAGGGGGTGGCAACCTGGCAGGGGAAAGGGTAGGGACGGTAGTGGCAGGGAGGGGGAGGGAGGAGAGAGGTGAGAGATAGAGAAAGAGTAGTTAAGTGTAAAAATTACTCCCTCCGTTCCAGAAAGATCTGAACACTTGTTGGGACACGTAGTTTAAGGTGATAAGCTGTTGTATGGTTATCAAATGTTATTTTATTTAAAAAGTAGATGTGATAGGAGTTGGTGGGGTATTTTTTATTAGAGGAGAGAGAAAGTTGGGTAACTTTTTATTGACAAAAGGCAGAGTGTGGGCCAAAGATGTGTAAAAGAAATAATATATTATTAGTGGGGCCATGCCAAAAATGGAAGTGTTCAAACTAATTTGGGACAAACATAAAAGGAAAGTGTTCATACTATTCTGGAACAGATGGAGTAAAAAGAAAAAGGAAAATTAGGGGTTAATTTTTTTTAACAGGTTTAGCAGGTAACAGGTGAACCTGGACCACGTGTGTAAAGTATCCCCAAAAGTTGGGGCTGAACAATAAAAAACGAAAGTTGGGTCTGTTTTTGTCGGGACGCCCAAAGTTGGGATTGATTAAATCAATTTTTTTTTTTTGTAATGATAACTTTTTGCTTGAACAATGCGAGGATTGTATTTGTGGTTCGGCTACACTCTTTCACAAACATTACAAAATAAAGGGATTTTTTTTACCACTGTATACTTGTATAGATTATGTAAGATGAGATATTTTTCTTCTACGTTTAGTTGACACCATTGTTCTATTTATATTAGATTTGATGTCGCAAAATTTTTTACATTAATTTGTCATGTCTAAAAATGAATAAACTTAATTTGTTGGTATTTTTCTTTCTTAAATGTGACCATCCAAAGCATTAGAATAGTGGGGAATTTGGTTTTCTGAATATCTCTCATTTTGTAGCCAAGTTACTATCTATAGGGCTGTGCAAAGACCAGGGTCGGACCGGAATCTGGACCGAACTGAAGATTCATGTCCGGTCCTCGGCACACAGAAAATCCCGATTTCGAGTTTCCAGTTCAAACCCGTAAAATTCCGCACCGGACCGATGGATCGGAGTTTCTGTTTTTTTAGTTAAAAAAAAGTTTATATGTTAAAAAAGTTTAAAAGGTAGAAAGTTAGAAATTTAAAATCCTACTATTTATTATCTTTAGGATTATTGATATTAAAATTATTAAATTTTAATGTATCTAATTTATAAATATCTTTAAATCAAATAAAAAAGATTTTTTTTAAAAAAAAAATAGGTTCCGGTCCAATATCGGCCCGGACCGAAAAGATTCCAAGATTCCGGTCCAGCCGGTTCCAGTCCACACCCCTAATTGCATTTTGTATTTTCTGTTTTTAAGTAGGGGTATATTGGTCAAAAAATGTGGACACCAAAGTCCTCAAGAGTTCTCATATATCATAGATTCACCAACAAGTCTTTCAGTAGAGACTTAAACCATGTTTTTCTCCATATTTATGATCATGTAGAGCTATCAATCTTTGGATTCAATATTGCTCTCCCCCGTGTTATGTTTTCTTTGTTATGTAGGAAATTAAGTTGCAAGAATTGCTAGCTCTGGCAAGGCTAGCTACTATGATGGTGCTTGGTTCGTGCGTAAGGCGGTGAATGTGAAGGGTATGCGTGATGCGTTTAGTGATGCAATGCACCTCCAAGCTTAATTTAAGGCTTTATCCTAAGATTCTATGTCCTAGACGTGGTTCAAAGGACCTTCCTCGGATAAACCATGGTAAACTCTTCATGTAAGGAAGGAAAACAACGAGGACAACAAACACCACGTGCAGGTTGTGGCTTGCCACCCCTATCTTTGGCTTGCCTGTGGCTAAGCGCCAACGGGCAATTTCAAGGGCTTTTAGTATATTTTTCCAAGGTTTTAAGAGTTTTTTTTTTTTTTGATAACGAGAAATCGTGCATTAATTAAAAGCGGAAGTACAACCTAATGCTATTACATCCAAAGCGAAACCAAACAAACGAACCTAAAGAGCTTTATGATCCCGTACATTCCAAATAAAAAAAAAAGTAAAACTGATAAAAAGTCGAGGAGGAAGGGGGGCGTTGCTGGTCATTACTTGCGATGGTAGATTCAAACCTTGGAGGGCTGACGGATAAGGTAGAAGAAGCGGATGACGTTTGCGGGCCGGACAACGAACCAATAGCGAGCGTCGTATCTCGCCGCATGAGCAATCCCAACAATCAACTATCGCTTGGGATTCTAGGCTCATGATCTTTATACGAGTCACGTTCCGTTGTGACTCATTATTCTCACTTGAGAGTATTCCAGGTTTCTCCATAAGGTAGGAGAAACGCAAATGAGTGGGCGTGCTGAAAACCCTCAGATGTAACTGAGATGCCGCCTTCAGATTTGAAGTTTTCAAGGCAAAGACCATGAAGGTCAATGCCAAGCTAAAAAGAGAGCTAAATAAGTTGAGCTCTCGAACACACCACCGGTTTGCAAAACCGAAAAACTTACGTCCCAACCATGAAAAACTATCATCGCCTCATCCATACTCACGAGCTTCTTGAGTTACCGTGTCCCTCAGCACATAATCCCAAAAACGAGACATTCTACGAAGACCACTTTGAACCACCATTGCTGATTCAATTGACAAACACTTGTTGATGGCCACAACCAACCATAGACAACATGTTTCACAACGCAAAGACAACGCACTCCTATTATTCGGAGATTTAACACACATAGTAAGAACAAACCTGACATACTTAGTTGGAGATTCGAACAACCGGGGGAGGGGGGGAGGGGAAGCCCGACTCTAACAAGGGGAAGGGGAAAGGGAGCCCATTACACAACCAGGGGGAGGGGAGGGGGAGGGAAGCCCAAAACACTAAACAAGAGACTGTGCTGACCAGATTCGGGGACGAGGACGGGGACGGGAACAGGGATCATAAAAAACAAAATAAGCAAACAGTGACCCACTCGACGTAACAACACACGGAGACAAACAGCAAACAAGGTGAACCAACAAGCCCGACCCGGATATGATGACCAGGACCAAGAAGGGAAACGGCGACCGTAAACGGGAAACCAGCGCCCAGAAACACGCGACACAGGGGAGGGGGGAAATGACTCGACTCGGGGAGGGGATAGACCGACACAAAAGATGCGAACCAAGAGACGGCGCACTCAAACTGACGGCGCCAAAGCGACAGTAGTGGAAGATCCTCACCACCTGTAGCTCCACGGGGAGCGCTTCACTTACAACAAAAACAACACGCTTCGACTGATGAAACCTAGCAGAAGAAGGAAAAAAAGGGGGGGAAGGGGCTCGACGGCCTCCCCGCCAAGGCGGCTGAGGTGGTGGTCGAGCCCCTTGGGGTTTGGATTGTCGCCTGGTCTTTCGCTGTGGCTAGGGTATTATTGAGAGAAAAGTTAAGGTTTTTTTGGTTTTAAGAGTTTAAAACCTTCCTGAAATCTTATGTTTAAATAGGCTTTAATCAAGAGAGTTTTAGGAGGTTTGACTACATGATTTTGACAACAAAATTTTGGAGAACAGGATATATCTATATCATACAAGGAACATGTTCTAAATTTTTTGTATAATTAATAAATTTTTCAATAATAATAGTCAATATTAAGTGATAATCGGCACAAACGCCCTTATCTATGCATATTTTTCTCTACTACTCCTAATAGCCGGAAACTTTATTACTAAACAATTATCATACAATTAACTTATTAAATTAGTTAATGAAGACAGTTAATACTTAATAAACTCATTAGTTAAATTAGAACAATTTATTAATTTTTTGTATAATTAATAAATTTTTCAATAATAATAGTCTTTATTAAGTCGATAATCCGCACAAACTCCCTTATATATATATGCATATTTTTCTCTACTACTCCTAATAGGCAAAAACTTAATTTACCAAACAATTATCATGCAATTAACTTACTAAATCAGTTAATTAAGACAATTAATAAACACCGTACCGTTGGTTAAATTAGATAAAACTTAAAGCTATTGATCAACATACCGATATAATATCAAGATTTTGTGGGCAAATGCAATTGTGTGTTTCAATTGATGCTGGAGAACACAACTTGCGAACAAAAAAATGTCCATTACCAGTTCTTATACTACCTTTATTTTTTTTAGTTGCAACATTTGCTTTTTGACACTATTCATCAACCAACTTTGTTAAGTAATCTCGCACCATTATATAAGAAAAAAACATAGTCAAGTGGGGTCTTATTAGATTCGTCTCAATGCGATGATTCCAAATATCAAATGTTTATAATTTTTACTTACACCCAATATGAGATATTAACGTTCAAATAAGTGTCTCGGTAAATGTGAAAAGGCAAATGTTGCAATTAAAAAAACAGAGGAAGTATAAAACTATAGAAGAATATTGTAATTTGTACATACTATCTCCATGGCAAATATTTTTCACTTCTTTTTGGCGACTCCTACATCTAAACTCTTAAGGTCGATTAAGAGATTATCCGAAGATAAATACACATGGTTCTCCGCATTAGACATTGATTGTGCTGTCTCTTTTGATGCTTCAATGTGCCTCAGTGCTATGAATGCTTGATTATTAGACACCGCCTCACCAATCAGTTGAGCACTTTTTGCTTCACCCTGTAGGAAATTTCAATAAGTCAAATTCACAATTCACTTTACAAATTACAAGTAGCAATTTTATATTTTTTGGGTTTACAGAGGGTAAATATTGTGAGTCGAGTTCAAGTTTGGAGTAGTTCGACTCAAGTCGTTAGCATTTCGAGTTGAGCTCACTCGAGTGTCCAGGTCGAGTTTTGACCTAGTCGATCTCGAGAAGCTTGTAAACCGTCTCATCTTATATTATCAACTCCCTAAAGGTAGATAATGTATTGAATTTAGGCATATTACTTTTGAAAGTACTTTAATAATTGGATAATCGAGTTTCTCACAAGTTTTGGGGTGAGTTTTGAGTTAATTATGTTGATAGCCTTATGTGGACTAAATCAAGATTTTATATTATACCATTACCAACTCCTCAACTTTTCCATTTTTAATGGCACTATAAATACCACTATTACCAAAATACTTTTCCAAATACCCACCTCGCTTAGTAAAAGATGAGAATTGAGGGGGTCTACTGCCATTCTCCATCTCACCTACATTTCCATTTCCTCCCCCCAAATACAAGTTTTCAATACCCATCTCGTTTTCCACCTATCAAACACCCCATTAGCTTTTCTAACTTGAATATCAACCATATTTATCAACGATGTTTCATCATTTTTTTAATCAATTTCTACATATTAATGTTCTTACATCTCCCTATCTCTTTTATTTAAGTTACACTTTCTCCGTTCTTTTATTAATTACAACGTTTCCTTATTTTGAAGTTTCATATTAATTGTAACGTTTTCTTATTTGGCAAAATATAATTTTTATTTCACTCCTATCACATGGGTCCCATTTTGTATCTATCTTTATCTCTCCCCTTTTCACTTGAGTTTGTTAAAAAATTGTGCCGATAAGGTAATGTTGCAATAATAATAGAACGAAGGAAGTATAACTTAAAATTACGCCATCAAAAGCTTTTCTCCCCATAGCAGGCCAGTCAAAACTCAATTACCCAACCACGATCCTAATTACCCAATTAGGCCCATGCTCAATAACTCCCCTAGTGACTAGTGAGTAGTTATAACAAAAAGGAATAAAAAGTTGCATAAAGAAAGCATTATGTGTAGATAAATTATGAACCTGAGCTTTGATAATAGCACTTTGCTTGTCTTGCTCAGCTTTCTCTACAACAAACTTACTCCTCTCTGCATCCTGTTGAGCAATTTGTTTTCCTTCAATTGAGTCTGTAAACTCTTTTCCGAAAGTCAGGCCTGTTATCGACACATCATCAACCTCTATGAAGAAATTAGATGCTCTCTCAGTTAATATCTTCCGAATTTCCCTACTCACACTCTGCAACAAATGAATCAAACACCAATGTTTAATCCAACACCTTGTTATAACATAACAATTCTTATTCACTTTAGATATAGTAATTCTGTCATTTGTGTAAAGCAGTGCATGTATACATATGTACACGGAAAAGTCCCTAGTCAAGAGTCAAGACCAACTTTATCGGACTGGATTGGACTGCAAAATAATTAAATTTGATCATTAGGACATAAAATTTCATGTTCAATTTTTTTATGGATATATATGTATATCAGTCATTCAGTCTATATATTACTCTATAACTACTAACACCAAAGTAGACAATCAGATTTATATGCTTAACATTTATTTATGATACATAAAATTTTGGATTGGATTTGGACTCACAAAAGTTCGTTTAGAACTTTAGACTGAATCGAACTTGATAAATTATATTGGACAGGACTTGGCAAAGTTCAAACCTCTCTTTGAGTGATGAGCTGACTTGCATTATACTGGGCAATCACAGCTTTAAGAGTTTCATGAATAATGGAAGGTAGCACTCTTTCCTCATAATCCTTTCCAAGGTGCCTGTAAATTCTTGGCAATTCATCAGCTACTGGGCGGAAAAGGACCCGAAGTCCTATGTTAACCTGTTAAGTATTAATGTATTATGATGCCTTCAGAATATCAGATCAAGTCAATATATCTAAGCAATACCATTAATAAAAAAGCATGATTAAATTAGACAGATTCTATAGATGAAATTATGAACAATTACCTTAAAACATAAAAGCGTCACTAATCTTACATGTTTTTTCTGTTTATAACCATTGTAACGTTTGCTCCTTAGTTCATCTACACCTTATAAGCTATATTGCTCGGATTCGAGTATCCATATCCAGCACGGGTGTGTGGCCAAGTGTCCGACTCGGCTATTTTGTAAAACTTTATCAAATTTTTACCCAAATTGAAGTGTCCCACCTATGTCCGAGTATCCAAGATCCAACACGGGTACTTGAGGTGAAATGAAAAGTTCGAGCAACATAGGTTATAACTTATAAGTATTCCTAATATATACTACATAATGTACTACTGAAGGATTTATGTCCTCGACTTAAATGCAATTACTAATTATATTATGGATCGTATTATAGAGATAATAAATTCGTTCTATTGGGTCGTCTATACGTCTTGCTAGAGAATGCTATAGAACTTTGGGTTAGGAAATAATAAACCCAAAGCCCAATATAATGGATCCTATTAGGTCACACAAAATACTTGGATCAACAAAAGAAACCTAGAGCCCATAAAAGGCTCTAGGGTGGCCGGCCAAGAGGAAGTGAGAGAGAGGAGAATTGATTCTCCTCATAACCTAATTATATCTATATATACTTAGTTAGGCAATAAGGAAAGGTAAGTGATCTTTCATTATTCTCTTTCTCTCATAATCTTTCCAAAAGTCACAAAAACTCCATTAAAGTAGAAGAAGAATTTCTTCCTTCCAACTAGCATTGGTGGAGTGTTGATCCGGGTTGGTGGACCAAGTAGAGGAATCGCAATTGAGGTTCTTAATCCGGGTATTTCAAGCTTTGTGGAATTCACGCTTCAAAGGTAAATTCCTAACTATTATGTGATCCTTGAATGTATATGCATGAGATCCTGTTTTAAGTGCTTATGAATTTGATTCATGAAATTCCGCTTAGAGTACTTATATAATCCTACAGTGGTATCAGTTTTAGCCTCTTGCATATAATTTTTGGTCATAATAATTATGTGTTCTTGACTAATTTTAATTGATTAAGGGGAGGAATTGAATTATGGATGTTTTGTTTAATTGGATTAATTAAATTTGATTTAATCTGCTTAATACACGATTTTATTTTCTATAATTCGACCTAAATTTTTTTTTTTATTCGAATTACTTTTTATTTGGCCGAATTTTATGAAAATAAAATCATGAATTTCGAAATTAAAAGTTAAATTTTAGATCTCAATTTTTCCGAAAAATTAGAGAGTTAGATTTATATTATTAATCTGTTTTTCATATTTAAATTGTTTATGTATGATAAATTAATTCATGTGAAAAGAGTTTTATGTGAATTAGAGGTTAATACATATGAATAATGCTAAAATTAAAATAAAATAGAGATTTTATGTTAATTTCGAATATTCACATCATATAATTAATCTGAATTTTCATATTTAAATTAGTTATGTATGATAAATTAATTCATGAAAAAGGAGTTTTATGTGAATTTAAGATTAATTGATATGAATAGCCCTAATATTAATTAAAATGGAGATTTAAATTAATTTGCAGAATTAGGCATAAAGGAGTTTATGTTTAACTTTATTTTGATCACTAAATTAATTTACAAGAAGTTGTGATTTAATTTATTTCCCACAAAAGAAAAAAAAAAAAATAAAACAAGGGAGGGAAGGGGAGCAGCCACGGCTGGGTGGCGCTGCCACCTGCTGGTGGGGCCACGGTGGCTGCTCCAGGTGATCCGTGCAAGGGCAGCAGGAGCTGCGGTGGCAGCAGCAGTGCTGCGGCAGCAGCAGCGTGGCTTGCTAGCCACGTTTTTGCTGCTGCCCAGCAGTTTAATTAAAAAAAAAAAAAATTTTTTTTTTTGGAAAATCATTAAATCTGATTTTCAGTATATTGAGCAGATTTTCAGTTAAATATTTCCATAATTTTATTCTTTAATCTAATTTAAATTAGTAGGAAAGTATAATAGGATAGAATCTTTAGGTGGTTATGAATTACTTAAATGTTTTATCAACTTACCATAATTAAGAATATTTGATATTTTGATTGATGGCAAGTATAATATGTGATATTATGATGTGGCTTTTATATATTTTGATATAATTGCTATGTATGACTAGTATGGCCCAAATTAAGTTAGAAAATACGATCTGCGTATCGTGATGTATTCTTGTAATTTTAAATACGATCTGCGTATCGTTAAGTATTTTTGTAATTTATTTAATTTAGTTATTATTTAAATTATTTTGATACTTATGTAATCCAAAGACGAAGTCCATCAAGAGAAGGCCCATGGATAAGGTGGATGGAGATCCATGAAGAGTCCAAGAATGAGCCATTGATGATTAGTTCTTAGGATTAGGGGCCATACTAGATCATTTTATTTTTCGCATTTTATTATTCTTTAAAATGCTTATAAGTTTATTGTATGTTGGTTGATGATGCGCTAGAGTTCACTAATTCATAACAACATAATAAACTTAGGTCCCGTAAATATTAAGGTTGCTTTTCCAAACATAAAGTACTTATCAAACCCTTAATTAATAGTAATAGGTCATGCCTCCGCAGGGTGTTATCATTAATTTTGGGAATATAAGGTAAAATTGCGAATTTTACAACTTAGTTTGGTTGTCCTTAACAAAATTATCAAAAGCGTTTTGAATTTTGAAGCAAGAGATAGTTAAGCATGCGATGTTTATCCATCTAAACAAGAGTTATAATTTGTTATAATTAGTAAAAGAGTTTACTTACCTTGATAATGTAACGTTAAAGATAAGGCCTCCGTCTGCTTAGTGTTGCATGTTGATAGGATCTTGTAAAACACTTATTCAAATGGGACATTAAAATTGAATAGGTGATCAACCTAGAAACCTTTGCATGTTTTAGGTTACTTTATAAACATAAATTGAACTTTGCTTTATTTTTCTGTCTGTAGATACTATGTCTAATAACAACAACAACAACAACTCCGGTTTCAACATTCGTCCTTTTCTGGAAAAGGACAGACTGAATGGTGAAAATTTCCTTAATTGGGAAAGGACCTTAAGACTTGTTTTGAGGTCTGAGGGTCGAGAGGATGTCATAGAAACCCCACTTCCTGTGATTACTGATGAGTCAACTGAAGCAGACAAACGTCGTGCTAAGCAGGCAAATGATAGGTCTATACCGATCACTTGCTTGATGATAGCAGCCATGGAGCCGGACCTCCAAAGGAGGTTCGAAACCAAGGATGCTTATACCATCATGCAAGAGCTGCGGGCTATGTTTCAAACACAAGCCCGAGTTGAGCGATATGAGACTAATAGGGAGATACTTGAATGTCACATGAAGCCGGGTCAAGCTGTTGGCCCCCATGTTTTCGCGATGATGGGTCTTTTCGAAAACATGGAACGACTTGGATTCCCTTATAGGGTTGAGTTGGCTACTGACATTATTCTCCACTCATTACCTGACAGTTTCAATCAGTTCAGAATGACCTACAATATGAATGAGTCTGAAAAGACTTTGCAAGAGTTGCATGGATTGTTGGTCAATGCTGAAAGGAACATCCCTAAGGTTGAACCAAAGAAAGAGGTTTTGATGGTTCAAAAGGGAAAGGGTTTCAAGAAGAAATGGGCAGGAAAGAAGGACAAGGGCAAGCAAGTTGCCACTGTTGCTGAAAAACCTAAGCCAACCGCCAAGCCAAAGGTCGCTGCGGAAAGCAAGTGCTTCCATTGTCACAAGATAGGACACTGGAAGAGGAACTGCCCGGTATACTTGGAGGAAAAGAAGTCTGGGGCTTCCACTTCAGGTATATATGTTATAGAAATCAATTTGACTTCTACTTCTTTATGGGTATTTGATACCGGCTGTGGTTCTCACATAGTTAATGATGTGCAGGGACTAAAAAGAAGTAGGAAGCTGGCAAAAGGCGAGGTAGAGCTACGCGTTGGAAATGGAGCACGAGTTGCTGCACTTGCCATAGGAAACTATAGTCTACACTTGCCATCTGGGCTTATTTTAGAACTAAATAATTGTTATTTCGTTCCTTCAATAACTAAGAACATAATTTCTGTTTCAGTTTTGGATTCTGAAGGGTTTTGTTTTGAAATAAAGAACAAGTGTTGTTCCATTTCTTACAATAATATGTTCTATGCCAATGCTAAATTGATAAATGGCTTATATGTGCTTGATAAGTCGTTACAAATCTATAACATAGATAGCAAGAAACAAAAATCAAATGATTCCAACCTAACCTACATTTGGCATTGTCGAATGGGTCATATAAACCAAAAGCGTATTCACAAGTTACAAAAGGATAGTATAATTCCATCATTTGATTTTGAATCATTTGATGTATGTGAATCATGCTTAATGGGAAAAATGACAAAATCACCATTTACGGGAAAAGGTGAAAGGGCCAGCGACCTTTTAGGACTCATACATACCGATGTGTGTGGTCCTATGAGCACAAAGGCAAGGGGAGGGTTTAACTACTTCATTACATTCACTGATGATTTGAGTAGATATGGATATATATACTTAATGAAACATAAGTCGGAATCTTTTGATAGATTCAAAGAGTTCCAAAATGAAGTACGTAATCAACTTGGTAAGACAATAAAAGCATTACGATCCGATCGTGGTGGTGAATATTTGAGCCAAGAATTTGATGATCATCTAAAGGGTTGTGGAATTCTTTCACAATTAACTCCACCAGGAACACCACAGTTGAATGGTGTATCTGAAAGGAGGAACCGAACCTTGCTAGATATGGTTCGATCAATGATGAGTCTTCTGCGATCTTCCGATTTCTTTTTGGGGATACGCTCTCGAAACTGCTGCACACACACTAAATAGGAGCCCGTCAAAGGCTGTAGAAAAGACTCCATATGAGTTATGGAATGGAAAAACTCCAAACTTGTCTTTTCTTAAAATGCGGGGATGTGAGGTCTATGTAAAGCGGTTACTATCGAACAAGCTTGCACCCAAGTCGAGATAAATGTCTCTTTGTGGGATACCCAAAAGAGACAAGGGGTTATTACTTCTATAACCGTCAAGAGAACAAAGTGTTTGTTGCTCGTGATGGTGTCTTTCTTGAAAAGGAATTTGTTTCTAGAAAGACAAGTGGGAGTAAAATAATTCTCGAAGAAATTCGAGATGAGCAACAAATAGACGTGGTTCACACTATGTCGAAACGGCACGACAAGACGAAAGTCTAGTTCGGGAGATAATGTATTCAACGCATGTACCTCCTACCGTCCCAATTGAATCAAGTGAAGATCTTCAAGGAGTTGAAGAGAACTCTTTTCTTAATGCTCGGGCCCCGCGTAGATCTAGTAGAGAAAGGATTCCAAACAAAAGGTTGGTTGATTTCTGTTAACCGAAAACTACGAAATTATGATTTTAGAGAATTCGGAGCCTACTACCTACAAACAAGCTTTGACGAGCCCGGACTACGAGAAATGGCTTGAAGCCATGAAATCCGAGTTAGACTCCATGTCCGAGAATAAAGTTTGGACCCTGGTCGATTTGCCTAGTGGGGTTAACCCTATTGGATGCAAGTGGGTGTTCAAATTGAAAACGAGACAAAGATGGGAATGTCTATGTATATAAAGCAAGACCGGTTGCAAAAGGATTCGGACAAATTCATGGTATAGACTATGATGAGACCTTTTCTCCAAGAGCAATGCTTAAATCAATTCGGATACTTTTAGCGATTGCTTGCATTTTATGATTATGAAATTTGGCGATGGATGTCAAAACCGCATTCTTGAATGGGTTCTTGAATGAGGATGTGTACATGACACAACCTGAGGGTTTTGAGGATCCAGAAAATCCTAAAAGGGTTTGCAAACTTGAGAGATCCATTTATGGATTGAAGCGAGCATCTCGGGCTGGAATCTTCGATTTGATGAAGCAATCAAGAAATTTGATTTCATCAAAAGCGAAGAAGAATCTTGTGTCTACAAGAAGTTTAGTGGGAGCAACTTAGTCTTCTTGGTATTGTATGTAGATGACATACTACTCATGGGAAATGACATACCAATGCTTGAGTCGATCAAGGAATGGTTAAAAAGTTGTTTCTCTATGAAGGACCCGGGAGAAGCCGAGTACATACTTGGGAATCAAAATCCATAGAGATAGGTCTCGAAGGATGATTGGACTAAGTCAAGAAACTTATATTGATAAGGTTCTTACAAGGTTCAACATGGAAAACTCGAAGAGAGGTTTCGTTCCCATGTCACATGGCATATCGCTTAGCAAGAGTCGGTGCCCGACCGAACCCGATGTGTTGAAGCGAATGAGTAGCATTCCTTATGCTTCGGCTATAGGATCTATCATGTATGCCATGATAAGTACTCGACCGGATGTTGCATATGCCTTGAGCATGTGTAGCGAGGTTCCAAGCAAATCCAGGAGAAGCACACTTGGATTGCAGCTAAGAGCATCCTCAAGTACTTGAGAAGAACTAAAGGCATGTTCTTAGTTTATGGGGGACAAAGTGAGTTGGTTGTTGAAGGTTACACGGATGCAAGCTTCCAAACCGACAGAGATGATTACCGCTCTCAGTCAGGGTATGTCTTTTGTTTAAATGGAGGAGCAATGAGCTGGAAGAGCTCAAAGCAAAGCACTGTAGCAGACTCTACGACAGAATCAGAATATTTAGCAGCAGTTGAAGCGGCTAAAGAAGCTGTTTGGATCAAGAAATTCTTGACAGAGCTGGATATCGTACCTAGTGCTCGGGAAGGGATTGAGTTGTTACGTGATAACAATGGTGCTATTGCGCAAGCAAAAGAACCGAGATCACATAACAAATCCAAACATGTAATGAGAAAGTATCACCTCATTAGAGAGATTGTTGACAGGAAGGATGTCAGGATCTGCAAAGTTCACACGGATGAGAATGTGGCTGATCCGCTCACTAAACCACTACCTCAACCTAAGCATGAGTGTCACGCTAGGGCTATAGGTTTGAAGCAAATGTTAGAGTGGCTTTAGATTGTACTAGGTTTAGAGAAACTTGTTACAATGTAAAGACATGGTTTTGCTATTTATGTTTATAAGAATAAATTTTACATTATTTAATTATTGGTTTAGTATTAAATAAAATGTCCAAAATATATCTTGAATTCTATGGTTTTGTCGAATATGTGATTTGATAAATGAAACACCATAAGTGAACAGAATTCGTAGAATATTATAAGTTCCTAATCTAAGTCATTAAAACTGGACATGAATGACTTGTTAAAGGGATTAGCATAAAAGATTGATTGATAGCACCGTTTCATGGGCTATAGAAACATAGAGATGTTTAATCAATCATATGGATATGTATAGTTGATACATAGTCGAACTAGACCTGCTTAGAAGTTTTGTAACTTCGAAATTATATTAGTAGATTCCTTAGACATGAGTGGAACATTACTTAGCCCAATGATTGGTATAACTTTGATACTGTCAAACGTCATGCCGTAAAAGGGGGCTATAAAGGCAAAGATTCAGGTTGTGCCATAAATTGAGTGGGAGTATTGATTACCATAAGATTGGAAAAGTCCTCCTATATGAGATAGGATAGGTGTCTTGGCCCCTTGAAGAGCGAAAAATTGAAAAATGCATGGCCGTGCTCAAATGGATCATTAGATGATCATTTGTTTGTCAATTCGAACTCGGATTTCAAGGATTAATTTGAAAACTAGTATGGATGATATGTAAATATGATCATACTATCAAATTAAGACATTAAGAGACTTGAGGAAATTAAACATTGCACACTCGTCTCGGACAAGTGGGAGATTGAAGGATTTATGTCCTCGACTTAAATGCAATTACTAATTATATTATGGATCGTATTATAGAGATAATAAATTCGTTCTATTGGGTCGTCTATACGTCTTGCTAGAGAATGCTATAGAACTTTGGGTTAGGAAATAATAAACCCAAAGCCCAATATAATGGATCCTATTAGGTCACACAAAATACTTGGATCAACAAAAGAAACCTAGAGCCCATAAAAGGCTCTAGGGTGGCCGGCCAAGAGGAAGTGAGAGAGAGGAGAATTGATTCTCCTCATAACCTAATTATATCTATATATACTTAGTTAGGCAATAAGGAAAGGTAAGTGATCTTTCATTATTCTCTTTCTCTCATAATCTTTCCAAAAGTCACAAAAACTCCATTAAAGTAGAAGAAGAATTTCTTCCTTCCAACTAGCATTGGTGGAGTGTTGATCCGGGTTGGTGGACCAAGTAGAGGAATCGCAATTGAGGTTCTTAATCCGGGTATTTCAAGCTTTGTGGAATTCACGCTTCAAAGGTAAATTCCTAACTATTATGTGATCCTTGAATGTATATGCATGAGATCCTGTTTTAAGTGCTTATGAATTTGATTCATGAAATTCCGCTTAGAGTACTTATATAATCCTACAACTACCACCACCCAACATTTTTACCAATTATTGAACTAATTGTCGTGCGCATCATCTAAGTTTCCTTCTTTTCACTGAAAAGTCATTACTAAAATTTCAGTCTTCACATAAACTTACTTGAATTTCAGTCATCTTTATCTGAGCAGACTGAGCTTATTGAAGTGGTCAATTGAGTTTAGGTCTCCTCAATATTACTTCAAACTTACTTTACTCACAACTTCTAATGCACTACTTTGACATTTCAAAATTACACATGCGGATACATCGTATTTCCATTTCGTAGATAGAATAGTCTTTGCATTCGATGTGTTTCCTCAAATAATCTCATTTTTCATATCAAGGGACAAGGATTATTCAGATATTTTGCATATATGACCTTTTTCAGTATATGTAACAAGATCCCACTTAACTATATTTCACATGCTTATAGTTTTTTTGGACTTTGATTTTAAAAATCAAAGTATTAGTCCTTCTGTTTCTTTTTGTTCTTCCTATTTTGATTTGCACGTTTGCCAATGCACGTCTTTGACCTTAAATATCTTTTATTGTGTATTAGTAAAAATTATAATGATTAAATATTAATAAAGTAGTCATTGAGACGAATCAAACAAGACCCTATATGACTATATTTTTTATCATATGTTGAAAATAATTTAGAAGATTCTCTTCAATTATGAATAGTGTCAAGCAATTGTGAATAGTGTCAAGATTCTAGATAGGAAGAACAAAAGAGAACGGATGGATTAATTTTTTATAAAAAGCAGGTGAAAAGAACAAAATACTTGCTAGAATATATAGTAGCTTTATGGTACAGGCACTTCATTCTTAGCTAAGAATGAAATTAGAAGTATACAAACATACCATTTGAAGATCATAGCTTCCCGTGGTACTATCAATAAAATGGGGGCGTGAACGAATATCATAAATAATAGGCCTTTCTAACCAAGGAATCATTATATGTGTCCCTTCGGGATAAACCTGCACATAAATCTTAGTCAGTAAAAGAATCTAACTGGAGTAATGCGTAACATAGATCTATTTCATCTTCCAGCTTGTAGTTGCTAACATATACTTTCCCCATCTCTAATTGTTTGTTTTATTAGCGCTTTTTTTTTTTGTGGTCTTCAATATACAAATTTGACCAATAATATATCTTCACAGACTTCACTAGTACAATACTTCTTAGTTTGAAAATACTCTTATAATAAATCTAACAAGATTTCACATTATAATTTTATTAAAGTTTTATAAAACACATGATACTAGTTTTACTTAAATAGGAATTTAAGATCATGTTAACAAACTTTGACAATGAAGAAAATGGGGCGAACATTTAGGAGCAAGGGAAGAAATATGTTAAAAGAGTTATAAATGTTGTATGTTGATGTAAACCAATATCGCATGTGTATAACTTATAGACACTTTGCTTATTTGATCCAGCATTATTTTATTTTTTTTAAAGGTTGATCCAACATTATTAGAGGTAACAAATTTTAAATGCTTCCATACTGGATTACCCTATAAATACATGGCTCAAGTTGGTTTAGAATTTTAGCTATACGAAAAGGCATAGGATAAGTTCGCCAAAATCTATTATCAAACGTCGGATCAACCAACATGTCTTTATAGAATATTAGATCTCACACGACTTAACACTACTGTAAAGTAAAAACCCCATCAATTTTATGTTTTTCTTAACTTCAAATACTATTCCCTCTGTTTCTTTTTAGACAATGTTTCCTTTTTAGTTTTCTTTTTAATCTACACACTGAACTTTTTTCTATTATTGGTAACATGTCGAATACTACTCCCTCCGTTTCTTTTTAGACACAGTTTCCTTTTTAGTTTTCTTTTTAATCTACACACTGTTGCTTTTTTTTATTCTTGGTAACATGTCACATCTCTATCTTCTCTTTTTCCACCCATATCATCCACTTTTTTTCCCTATTCTCCCCCAAAGTGGAGTGAGTAAATTAAAAAGAAACGGATGGAGTACTACAGTACTACTCTGATCTATATGATCTCATATTTATGTAACCAATTTATATTGTAGGGTTCAAAACCTTATTCATTCAATAATTTATCTTCTTCTTCCTATTCAATAATTCAAATTCAAGTCACTATCTATCTCAATCACATTAATTAACCTTTTGCATGAGAAAAGAAAATTGATCTCCAAAAAAAACATTTAAAGTGTGTTACCTTGTTTTTGATGCCATCAATGCGGCTAAACACAATAGCACGGCACCCGGGTGGTACACTATATAGGCTGCTATAAACTGAGTAAGCGCTAAGTGCTCCAAATGCGCCTACTCCAACAAAACCTGAAGTTGCACGGCCAATTTTGCGTAGTATCTCTTTCCACGTATTCATAATACTCTTATTTGTGAATAAGGCCGTCTTAAAAAATTTAGGACCCTGTGCTAAGTATAGTGTTAGGTCCTAAATTTATAATATATGCACAAATGGTGAAAATATAAATAAATTCTCTAAGGTAATCGTTATTAAAATATGAAGTATTTGACAAAATAAAGCTCGGGTAGTACAATATGACTGAAACAAACATTTAATTTAGAGTTTTTGGGCCCTCTAAAAAGTGAGCTCTGTGCTATAGGTCACTTTGCATGCCCTATTAGACGTGTGAACAAGATCTCTCCTCATGTTATGATACATTAAAGTTAAAATTGACAATAATTTTCAACTTTATTCTCAAAGTCTAAATTATAAAAGTAAAAAATTCTATTTAGGAAATCTTATATTCAATAGAGTGATCTCAGAATTACAAAATAAAAAGTTCTCATGTAAAATTTTTGCGATTTCATAAGAGCCAATTTGGTAGTGAATAAAAAAAAAGGAACTTTGTTTACTTATTATTGCTAATACCCATCAATCTGGCAACACTTAAATTATAAACTTGTGACTCTATAAGCATGATTCGTATATGCTACTGATTGATATTCTTTTTCATCATATATTCATATTCTTTTATAATTCTATGGTGTTTATTACGATATGTTCTTAATTAATGAAATTAATGTGCTTTTATAGACGAAGAACTTTGATAAATGGAGATGATATATGTTTTTTTTTTCTTCTATCTCGGTTTGTATACACAGTAACAACTTTCTCTCGTTTTATTGGCAGATTTCTTCATTCAAATAGGATTAAAACGATAACCTTTACAAAAGTAACAAACAAAATAACAACATAACAAGAATAATCAATAGCCAATGAACATAACAGTGCCACAATAATAAGACCATACTAAAACTATATACTTTTTCGAGGTTAAAACCTTTTAATACAAATTATGTGAAAATAATTAACCAAAAAATAGTTTTCAAGGCACCAAAAACAAAAGTATGAATTAGGACTTGGGAGATAAAAATCAGAAAATACCTCAGAAGAGTTTTTTGCTGCCAAAAGAAGATACAGAAAATTAATCTTTTTGAAGGGTTTAAGGAAGCTAAAACCCCCCTCCAGTTTCTTTTTCGTCAAGTTATAATGCAATTATGTAATGTCTAAAATTAAAAAAAAAAAACATACTACATTATATTGGGCCTAATATTAAATCCAATATTGGGCCTATTTGTCTTGGAAATAAATCCATTACATAAAATCCGAACCAGGAGAGGTGCTTGATCCAATCTCTATTCACCAAGCCCAATTCACCAAGCCCTCAAATAGTTATCTCCTACCTTTTTTTTTATATATATAAGGAAAGAAAAACTAGGACTAGCCCTTATCGGAGGCAGCTTAAAACATCCCGACAGATGAAGTTAATCGCCTACAATCCTACCACATAACCCATTGTTTACATATTCTGTTTTTTAAACGGTTCCACCTTGTTCTTTGTGATGATTTGTTGTAGATGGTGAGAATGATATGGGATACTTCTCAATCTCAAGGTAACACCCCAACATATACCCAAAAACTTTGTACCCTTTACGTTTAGCATTCTATATGGATTTTTCTAACCTATGACACAAGGCATAGGTTTAGAATTCTAAGATTTCATTAAAAAATTATATAATACAAAAATGTTCTATTATTTGGGGATAATAAATAAGGATAGATAATGAAAATAGAGATAATCAACTTAGATTTTTATAGTTTGGTTGGATTTTAAAATGTAAACTTTTTGTCTAATGATATCTTATATATGACTTTTGATACTCTTAACCCATGCCTTGTGGCATATGTTAGAAAAATCCTTCTTATATTTCGCTTTTTTATCCTAAATTTTTCCTATGGCCAAGTAGCACTGTATTTGTTTTTAGTCTCTATTTGATGGGATAGAAAAATACTTTTAATAAACAATGATTTAAACCCAATTGAGTTTAGTTTTCCTTTGTTTGGTTCAACGCAAAGTTGGAGAGACAAGGAATAACGTGAATGAATAGGGAAACATATAGTCAATAGACAAATAGCGGTTTATAGAAGACATGACATTAGTGGTTCAAACCGATAGATTAGTAATATTTCCTATTAAACTACTAAATCAGTTTGTGATTTTACCCTACCAAAAAAAATGTTCCGTGTTACCGATTTGACGTGGACGATATTGAGGGAAATAAGTTTTTAAATAGTACGAAGTGGGAATTTTTGTTTTTTAGTATTATTTAAGGAAAATGGGTCTTTTGAGAAGTAGAATGTTTTCCACTATTAGAAAAACTATTTTCCGCTATCGGGATAACTCTTACCTAACTAGAAATTAGAAAATAAGAAAATGAGAAAATCACTATTCAGTAAAAACGTTTACAGCCTTCCTATGTTATGCTACTATCTCTAATAGACAAAACAACCATCGCTTCCCAATTTTCACTTTCAACAACTTCCCTCTTGCTATGCTAATGTCGCTTCTCCTTTCAACTGCTAGTGCATGTTGCAAGGCTATAACCAAAACTGAACACATTGCACCTCATACTATCTCCAGTTCACCCAAGCCACACTCCGGTGTTTCCTACGTATGCAGTAGGGAGGCGACGAGTCTATCATCATTGCTTATCCCTCGCCGCCAGGCACCATGTATGATCTTATTTGCACAGGTGACTAAAACGTTAGGGAGCTCCATAGAAGCTTTTAAAGTATAGTATTATGATATGAATGTGCACTCCACGATCTTTAGTGTGTAATGCAGCATATTGTGCTCCTCTATTTTCACTCTACTATCTTTAGGGTGCTGCTGCACAATATTCTGGCAATAAACAAATACATTACAGACTTATCTGGGTAACAACATGTGAATTGTCGTTGATATTACAATCCAATCTTCAACGAAAAAAATTCATACATGCATAATTAGATTTTGTCTACACTAAGAAGCAAGTTAGACAATTACAAATCCTTTCTTTTAATACAACTTAAATAACTTGAGTAAATTATCCTGAGGCTTTTTTATCCGACTTAAAGACCAATATTGCACCAAAGCATTCTGCAGATTTCACTTCGAAACTGTCACTGGGTTCACCGAACCATTGGAAGCCCCAAAGTGATCTGAATCTTGCAAAAGAGCAGTTCTTACTATCACAGCGCGATATCAAGAAGCATATCTCTCACAGCATATAGATCATTTGCTCCAGGACAGCTGCTTACAACTTTGGTTGCTGATGAAGACTTGTAGCAAGGCTGCCCTTCAACAAGAGGCCAAAATGAAGTTTCGGGAGGTGGAAACGAGCTATGTTTTCTCTCTTTATCCACCCGGTGTTCTCCCTCAGTGAGAGAAAAACCAAACAGCCTACAGCTAGCTTTACCTGCAGGAGCCAACTCATCACTGCCTTTGGAGAGTGAAGTGTATGCGGCAGGAACGCTAGAATAATTCATATGTTCCATGTTCATTAACCTGGGTTGCCCAACAGGAGATCTGAAGCTCCGAGCTTGTTGAATGCTTGTATGTGGGAACATTAATACGGAGGATGGTGAAGATACTTGTGCCTTTAGCCATCTGTTTCCACAGTTAGGAACTTGGACACCCTCGAAAATTTCGAGGGGCACACCACCATCATGCCTCCGGTTGGCTGATGATGTGAAACCATCTATATGAGCCGGACTTAGATGATGTATTTCTTGACCTTGCAAGACCCTTTGGAATCGGAATGATTCCCTGAAGCCTACGCCTTTGGCAGTCCTGCCAAAATCACCACCTGAGGGAATGGAGCTGGGAAAGCATCTTCCTGGTTCAGATGGGGAGAGATGAGGGTTGTTGTCATTACCATCACAGGCAGAACGAGAACCCAATTTTTCTTGACCTTGCAAGACCTTCCGGAATCCCAATGATTCCCCAAAGTCCGGCATCCCAACTCCACCTGCACATATCAATGGATAATTTAAGAAGACAAAAGAAGAATCAATATGTGTGCTAAAAGATTGCTCCTGATGAATAGACCTACTTGGAATCGGAAAATCTGGCTTTGTTAATGGCAAACCAATTCTGCTCCTCTTTAGACCAGATGCCATCATGCTGCTGGGACTCGGAAATGAACCAGTTGGTTCAATCTCCCATGGAGAAACTCTGCCATGGCGGTTCACCTCTACATCATCCCACCTTACCTGAAACATTATGAACGCAAAAGATTTACCACCTGATTTTGCGATCATGAAGCCTAAAGAAGACACTGATTTTGACAATGCATGTCAAATCAATTTTTGTTTCATCACAAGATAAATAAACAAAGATTATTAACTCAAATATTAGAAGTATGCTTCACTTCCTGAAGGAAGATTCACCAGTTGTTGAGTGTCGTTGCCTTGGTCTGGGTTTTAATTTAATGTGCTGATATTTTTTATATTTTGGGATATAAATTGATTCCTTTAATCACAGAAGGAAAACGAAATTTACAAGTTTGATGATTAAAGAGGAAAGGACTTAAAATTAACCAAATATCATCAGAAGAATGCAAGATTGTGGACAGGTTGGGAGGAAAGAGGCTTAGGGTGAGTGAATTCCTTCAGAATATATCATGTTCTGACTCTTCTGAGGGATCTATCATGGAATTCAGAGGATTTTTGTTCATTGTTTTTTCAAATCTGTACACATTTTTGTTTTCTTTTAATTTCATACAAATGAAGAAAAAAATTATGTTTTAAACTTTTGGTTCATGAGAGGAAGGGAGGAGCTCCGAGGATATGTTCATCTCCATATAAGTTCTCGTCCAAAAAGCATAAAAAAAGTATGACTTCCGGTAACACAAAAAGAGGTTTCTACACATGCATACCATTAAGCATCTCCATTTTGAACCAGGCCATCTAATAGGATCCAACTCAGCCATTCCGGTGACAACTCCAGTGTACCTATTGCAGGAGCACATATAAGATGACACCATAAATATAAACTCAATAAAAGCTGTTACGCTGAGAAGGCGTTCCAAACCTTCTTTCACCAGCATCTTCAGCCTCAAAGCGCATTTTGAATCTCATTCCCACGTTGAAAGAATTATCCATACTCCTCAAGAACCTCCGCAATGGTACAACGAACTCAGAGGAGCTTGCCCTACAAAAATAAAAGGATATTCAAAATAAATTAACATTAACCAAGAACAAACATTGAAATATACACTGTCCATTTTTGGAACCATGTGTTCTCACACTTGAAGATAACAGAGTTTCTCTTCTTTTGCTATGATTTGGAGAATTAGATGGAGAGAGTTGGAAGAAAAAGTCTGACTAATTGTTATATGCCACAGATTACAATACAGAGGTGTAAGTAGAACATGCAAGTACAAGATTAAACCAATAAAAAAAATCAAGTTCAGGGCTTAAAGGTTCAGATAAGTGGAATATGTGAAGAGAATGCATCCTGAAAGAGTGGGTTGCCAAAATTTCAAAAAGATCAAATAATCTGCACAACCTCTAGGAAAGACCTGCATTCTTAATGAATTTGCTAACCTAATGTTTTCTAGTCATCATCTACCGAATAAAATTGGTTCCATAGCAGCTATAATATCCATGGCAAATGGAAAACTTTAAGCAAATGGTAAACATTGGTGGTTAATGTTGACCTGTGGTCAAACAAATCAGCAAAATGTGTAGCAAGACAAACACAAAGCTTATACATTAACCAGGATTGAGTTTCTCAGCGACACTGAGAGAGGAGGAATACATATTATCATCTTGAATTACTATACAAAATGAAGAATTTAATAAATATTAAAAAGATAATAATGAGATAAAGAACAATAGAGAATTTAGCAATTTTTAGCTCAGCTAACTGGCAAATCTCAAAACCTCCACCGAGGACTTTCTATAATACCTTGGGTTGTAGCAGACATTAAACACACGTCGCGAAGATATGGCGTCAAATGCAGCTGTAACACCATTATTGACAGGTCTAGAGGCAAGAGCAGGAAAAGCGGCAGGCCCTTTCAATTGAACTGCTCTTCGGATTCCTAACCGTAACTCTCCATCGGCACCTCTACCATTCCAAAACATAACATCATAAGAACACCTTTATAAATTAAAACCAACATAAAAATATTCACTTAATAATCTTTTTGCACCTGAGGAAGAGCACTGCATCTCCAGAAACTAGCTTCTTCTTGTTCACAAAAGCACTCCACCCTGTCGTTAGCAAATGCCTCCTCGGCTGGCCTGCTCCGAACACAGTAGTGAATTTCAAATAAATAAATGACAGCATTTATCAAAAACCACCAATTAAAGAAGGGTATTTCATGAAAAGAAGCAACAAATCCTTGAAAAATTAATGTGCAGACCCAAAAAGGAAAGCCAGATATCTTAGCAAATAGCCTAATCCAACCCTTTCAACACCTCATACTAACAAAGTCACCAAAAAGTTACCAAAGAGTTGAACATTTCATCTGAAAATGATATTCTCAAACACTAGCTAGGAAGACAAATAGAAATTGTCACTAGTTTTTTAGCAAAAATTGACCTTAAACAATAAACTTTCAGATAAAGCCTCAAGTATACATACAGATACAAGGGCCTAGGTTCTACAAAACTGAACTCAATGCCCCTAACCTCCAATGTACCTCTGTAAATGTGCCTAAATCTCCACTCTAGTCCATGCAAATCTTTTGCAACAAGCTCCTGAGATGGCCTCTGCTGCTTGTAATCCTACACCATATTTTTCACCAATAAAAAAACCCATTATGAGAACTTAAACACCATTTCAGAAAGCAAAAGTGCGCTACGAAGCGAAATCTCCCTCGAAAATGAGCTGCATTTACCAGGGGCGGGAAGCAGTCCTCGGCAGCGCGACGAGGGACAGAAAATCCCCCATGAGTGCTAGTATCAGAAGCAGTGAGTGTCTTGCAGAACATGTGTGGTGTTGTAGACTTAACAACATCCTCAAAATCCTCTTCATCCCCCTCAACATCAGTCTCACTTTCTCTCAATTTCTCCTCAATCTGCTTCAATTTAAAAGCAGCATTGTCAGAACATTGTTTAATTAAAAAGCACAAAAGTTTAGGAGCACAACAAACATGGGTTTGATTAGGAAACTTAAAATGTGAATTAATTACCATATTTTAACATTTAAGAGAACAAGTACTACTTTCATGCATTTGAATACTAGCACTTAATATAGTATAGTAGTTAAGTACAATTTTACAAGAAAGTGATTATTTTACACTCTACCTGGCTCTCTGGGATTAGAGAAACTTGAGCATAAACCTCATCCGTTGCAACTTCCGCCTACCACAAATGAGCACACATTTCAAAATGATTTAATTATGATTCTCCCTCAAAATTGCAAAAACCACCCAATTTTGAAGGAACAAAAGATTAATCAACTTGCTAATTCCCAGAATAATAAATGGAGTAATCCCCAAAATCAAACCCAACATTCACAAGATTTAAGAAAAAACATACCAAAACCCAATAATACCCAAAAAAAACAATCTTTCTCAAAAAGCCTAAAAACAACTAATCAATTCCTTAAACCCAACCAAAAAAATTTACCCAATTAACTAATTACAACCAAACAAATATCAGAAACAGCATATACCAAGAATTAAACCCTATGTTACCCAAAATTGAAACATTGAGCCCAAAAAATTTGAATTAACCAAAAATCATGAACACACCAAAAAAAGACCATCAAACTTTATAAGAAAAAGTGGCATTAAAGAAGGAAAAAAAAGGGAACTTACATGAAGTTTAACATCAAGAACACGACAGAACACGTGAGGAGGAATATTGTTATGGTGGGAATCAAAAGTATTATGATTATGAATATTATTACTACTATTAACCCCACAAGAAAAATCAAATTCAGGCATATTATTATGCTGCTGTTCTTCAAGGTGACCTTGAGGTAAGTAAACTACCAAACTACCCTTTTTGGGTAAAGAGATTAGTGGACCAGCACAAGCATGCCATAACTCCATACAAACAGAAGATGAAGGATTTTGAGGAGAGAGATTAAAGTTAGGGTCTTGAATATTTTGGGTATTTTGGTAATTGTCTTCTTCATCTTCATTCACAGTGTTTAAGTCAATTAAGACACCCATCATATACAATACAACCCAGAAAATTATTACAGGAAAATGAAGAAGATGAAGAAGAAGAAGAAGAAGAAGAAGAAGAAGAAGAAGAAGAAGAAGAGGAGAGAGAAAGAAGAAGTGAAGGGTAAAATGGTGGATTGTGAAAATTGCTACAAGGAGACTAAACTTAGGTAAGACAGGTACTTAACCTGCAAACACACTGCATTGCTAAAAGAAGAAGAAATAAAGAAAGAAAGAAACACACTTTCTCTCTCTAAAATGAAGGGGGGTTTATTTTTGAGATTTAAGGTGTCAAATCAAAATTATGATTTTTTATGGGTTTTTGATTTTATGAAATGGGTATTCACTAGAATTTTAAAAAAAAAGAAGAAAAATTCAAGCTTTTTAGTTTTTTAGAGAGTTATTAAGAGGGAAAAAAAGTTGAAGAATTTAGTAAAAAAATTTTGGGTTTTTATGTTTGGATTGAGGTGGTGGTGATGTAATTTGCTTTCTTTTTTCTCATTGTTTTGATCTGCAAAAAAAGAGTGTAGCTTTGGCAGTGCAGACTGTTGATACTGAAGAGAGGAGAGAGAAAGAGAGAAGGGGAGCAGCAGCTGGTGTGAGCCTGTGATGTGTGGCAGAGAGACACAGTAGTGAGGAAGAGGAGAGAGAAAAATGATAAAAATTGAAAAAATAAAAAAAGGGAAGGGAGATTTTTGATAGAGTTGTGAGTTGAGTGGTGTAATGAGTAAAATGGTTGGATAAAATTTAGAGAGGGGTGAGTGGGGGGGAAAAATAACAAAAGTAGAAGTGAATAAAATTCGCTTTTTTGTGCACAACCCCCTATATTTCCGGGCGCCTTTGTCTATTATATCCTCCTCCTGCTTCGCCACTCTCTTTCACATGTCCCCCTACCTCTACCCTTCTTGTCCGTAGATGTAATATACATAACATCATCATACATGACATGAATAACATCATACCCTATTATCTCTCTCTCACAGGTCACACCCTTATGTGTGTCCACTTGTTACTTTCTTTTTTTCTTTTATCAAGGTTCAAACTCCATATTATTCCCTCCATCCTATGATATAGTGCTTACGGTCCTATAATATAGTGCTTACTTTTTTTTTTTTTTACGGGAATTAAGGAGATTAGAGGGAGTAGTAGGATTCTCAAAAAAAATTATCGGTTTTTTCACCGTGTGCTACGAGGTTTCACAATATTCACCCGCAACCTCGCGTTTTGATAATTCATCCCGTCCTTTTTCAGGTTTTGAAAAGTTCCCGACGTGACCATATCGTCAACTACGACCCTAAAAAAACTTAATTAACCTAATTTAACCCTAACTCATCCCCCCCTCCCGTAAACCCCTTGCGGTCCCGTAACCCCCTCCCCGTAGCCCCCTCCCCCCCCTTCCCCCAGCCTCCTCCTCTCGTAACCCCCTCCCCGTAGCCCCCCTCCCTCCCCCCTTCCCCTGACCTCCCACCCGTAACCCCCCGCAGTCCCGTAACCCCCTCCACCGCAGCCTTCCGTCCCCAAATGAATCACGAACTCAACCCATATATTCGAAACAAAACCCGGATTTTCGATACAAAACCCATATTTTCGAAACACAACCTAGATTTTCGAAACAAAACCCATATTTTCGAAACACAACCCGGATCTTCGAAACACAACCTCCTTCCCCTTCAAATTTCGAATTTATTTTTAGGGTTTAGGGGAAGGGGAAGGGGGTCGGCGGGGAAGGGGAGGGGGTTCGCAACGGCTAGTGGGGAGGGGGGTTCGCAGGGGAAGGGGATGGGTGGGATGAGGGGATGCGCGGGGGGGGGGTGGGGGGGGGGTTGGGAAGGGGGCCGGGGGTGGTGGGTGGTGGGAGGGTGGGAGGGTGGGAGGGTGGTGGGTGGTGGGAGGGTGGGAGGGTGGTGGGGTGGGTGGTGGGGTTAGGGGTTAGGGAGATAGATGGGTTAATTAGGTTTAATTACGCTTAATTAGGATTAATTAGTATTAATTATATTAGTTAGGGGTTAATTTCGTTGATTTAGCCATACTGACTAACAGAGTTGACGTTCGTTAGTCATTAAGGGTATTTTGGTGATTTTTCAAAACCTCAGGGGCACCAGGTGAATTATTGAAAACACGAGGGTACCAGGTGAATATTGTGAAACCTCAGGGGTACCCGGTGAAAAAACCGAAAAATTATTTAATGAAGTACTTTTGTCTTGGAACTACTCCCTTTCTTTTTTTTTTCCTTCAAAAAAAATCAAAAAGCAATAAATTTTCCTTGAAATAGTGTAAACTAATAAATAGGAGCACACATTTTGAAAGAAAGCTAGGAATATTTTGGGAAGTTTGTGTAAAAATTGAGGATTATTTAGTCAAAACAAATTAATATAAAATGAAGTAGGCACAATATTTTGGGACACCAAAAATGGAATGTAAGCAATATATTATGGGAGGGAGGGAGTATAATACTATGGAAAATGGTACTTCCTCTATCTTTTAGATAACCCATTTTGACTTTTGATACTATTCGCATACATGACTTCGGATTAGCACTTGTAATTTGTATTTAAGGAAAGATATAGTCATTATGGGATCTTGTTAGATTCGTCTCAATTTATGTAATCCAAACATCAACTTTTTGTAATTTTTGCTTATTGATTGTTAAATATATAAAGGTTCAAAATATTGTCTCGTCAAGTGTAACTAAAGAAAATGGGTCAACTAATGGAAGTAGATTGGTAGGAGCATACTACTATTCTATAATTTCATTGTTTGCAAATTGCAATGATGATCTTCATACTTTTTTAAGATTAGGTTGTACGAATATGTATATCAATAGTGTTTTGCATCTTTTTCTTGTTCTCGTTTTTATTTCATCCAAGTTATTTACCGCCCGTATTTATACTATTTTTTTTTTCCTTTTTCTCCCTCTTCGATCTACTTCTCCTTCCTCCATAACCACAACTCCACAACCCCTTCAGCCATCGCTGCCGCTGCCGCCCCCGCCCCCGCCAACCCCCACACCCCTGCAGCCCCCACAAGCGGCCCACCACCACCACCACCCCACCCCACCTCCCCGCACATTCCCCCACCCCCCACGGTAGCCCTCCCCCACCCCGCTCCCATGCAATCCCCGCCGCCGCCCACACCCCCGCAAAGCCGCCGCCACCCCACTTCTTTGAGCACAAAGTTGTTATTGTAAAGAAGGTATGTGGGTCATAGAAGGAGAAATTTTATTATAAAGATAATAATATAAAATTGGTAGGACCATTCCAAAAATAGAAAAAAAGGAAGTGAGTAACTAATTCTCATGACAATCCAAGAAGAAAAGTGGGTAAACTAATAACAACTCAAGGAAGTATGTACTTTTACCTTTTTTTATAAGGTAATGAGAGACCTTGACAAGTTGGGCGGAATAAAGGGATCCCAACTTGCTTAGGGTGAGAATCCATTCCAAGACCTCTTGGAACCGGGAGGAAGAACTTTAACCACTGCGGCTATCCCTCACTCTCGTAGGTACTTTAACCTCACACTTCCAAAAATCATACAAACATTATACGTAGTGCCCCCTATAAACTTGTGACCTTAATAAATAAAATAAGTGTAATTAATACTACTATAAACTATGCTTATTAAACCATAAAATCATATAATATAAGTTTATAAACTCCAAAGAATTATGCTTATTAAACCCTAAAATCAAATTATATAAACTTGCTAAAAATATGTTTTTGAGTCTTAAGTAAAACATATAGTTTAATCCAACAAACAACCCCTTAAAAAATAATTAGGTATTATATTGTTTAACACAATCATATGATTATAATTATAACTAATTAGTGATTAAATAAAAAATATATTTTGAGATTTTTGAGCATTGAAACCTTAAATTTAATATCATAAAACTCATTATGTACATGAATAATTATGATCACATAACCTAACTAATAAATTGGGAATTAGGGTATAAATTAGATATAAAATTAAAAAGAATAATATTATATTAATAATAGGCAGTTGTCAGTCGGTGGCTTATCAACGAGAGAAACCATCAACAAGGAGAGGCAAGAGAGAAATAGTGTGGCGAGTGAGGGGGAGGGCATGCAATTATGGTCACTTAGACTCTGATTAGCTCAAATAAAATGAGATTCAATTTGAGTCAATTTTATATCTGATTAATTTCGCATGTAGTTAATGTGGGTCGAGTTTGGTTGATTAGGATCATATAGGATTTTGGGTTAACTCTAGGTTTTTGTTTTCGCATTCAAATCGAGCTTAAAGTCGGGAGGTTGGATCAACTTTAATTTGTTAGGCCTAGTCTCTAGCAATGAGTGCTAGACAATTGTATTTGTATGTGTTATAATCAGCCTTCCAAATAATCATCCTTTTGTGGTTTGTCCACACTCCACAGCACACACACCTTCCCCTTCCATCTTTTGCTGAAACCTTAATATTCGTATTATTGGGGCCACAAGCCAATGATAGCATAACTTTATTTACATGATTAATAGGATCTTCTCTTCATGGTTTAATAATTTTAATACCTACACATTAAAGAAAATTGTTTGCTCTTTTCAAGAATTGTATTCTTTTGCTAATTATCTCCAGCTTTTAGTTTGTAAGTTAAATAATCTTGAGATTTTGATTTGATTGCATATTCATGCATATGCTATTAAAATTTGTTCTCTACACTTATAATTTAGATTAAAGTGAACTTATTCAAACTGTTTTTAACCTTGTGTAGGATAAAGTTTTAAATTCTATGGTGAAAAGAAGTGATAGAGAAGTACATAATATAAACAATTACACCTTGAATTATGATGCACAATCAATAATGTTAGTGGCGTAGTTACATTAGAGCATGCGCAATGCAATTAGGTTTCTTCGAGTATGGATCAAGTCAACCTACGATTTTATGTAGGGGAAATTATTGTGTGCAGTTGCTTGCTCCACTTGGTTATTTTAAGATATAAGAGTATGTTTTCTTCAACTCGTCTGAAGTATTCATTACTTATTTGATCAAAATCAAAAGTCAAAAATATACTAGATCATAGGATTAGACTAAACAATTAGATAAAACAAATACAAATTAGAGCACACAAAAGAAATAAAGATAAGAATAGACTAGACTAGAAAATTTTAGATCGGACAAGGGCTGACAACAAAGTTAAAAATTCATAGTAGTTCAGATTTTAAAATTAAGAACAAATCCAAGTCACTAGTATAATCACAATTCTTGTTGTGGTGGGCCCGTGGCTATTGTATTATTACTATTTCTACAATAATTGTAATATGTTGACAAGAAAGATGAAATAATATATACTTATGTAGCAATAATAATAATAGTAATAATAATGTTGACAAACAAGAATAAAATTAATAATAAATTAATAAATTAAAATTGAAAAACAAGAAGAATAATAATACTAATAATTTTTCCACTATGATCAAACCAAAATCGAAAAGCAAACCATGACAAACTAGGCCAGAGAGACTCAGACTAGACAAAACCAAATGATACTCCATCCGTTTCTTTTTAGTATACTCCACTTTTGGAGAGAATTAAGGAGAAAGTCCAAAAGTATGAGAGAAAAACTAAAAAGTAGATTAAAATATTTAAAAAGGGATGACATAGGTGGAAAAAGAGGAGAACGTAAAAAAGAGATGTTTGCAAGAATAGAAAAGACAATACTGTGTAGATCAAATAGAGACGGTATCTAATAAGTTTGTAAATTATTCCTCGATTAGTTAAAAAAATGAATTCCAAAAAGGAAAATGTGGATTTAAAAAAAAACGGAGGGAGTATAAGAGGGATTCAGACTAGGAAAGTGCATTCCATAACCAATCTTATGAAATTTTATGGCCCTCAACACCGTATATAATTAAGTTACGATAGAACTCGGCCTAAAGTCATTTGTTCATCAGCTTCTGCTCCTTTTACACCTCTTCTAATTAATGAATGATGCATGCGTTTTGCATAATAATAAAGTATATGGGTATCTAACACTTCAATCTCATGCATTCATTCATTCATTTATTCACTAGTATTGTCAGTGCTCCAAGAAGCAAAGCCATGAATGCAACGTTCATTATATGCAGCAAGCTTTCATTCGTTTTCAAAACTTTGCTTCATTTTATCAGACGTCTCTTTAATTTTTATCTTTTGACTGAATATATGCCATAAGTCGTTAATTAGTCCACTGCTAGCATACTCTTTCTCTCCCCTCCACTTTAGAAATACTAAATGATTTTATTTACAAGATAAGGACTTGTTTCAATTAGTATATGTCATCATCGGTTACTCGTACTCCCGTGTATAAAGGCAATCAGTATTCAAGGTTGTTATTTGTAAGTGGGCACCATCAACAAAAGGAAGATCATAATTGTAGATTTGTAGTAGGCACTTGACCAACATGCAAAAAAAAAAAAAAGCCCTTGTGTATTTCCTTTTCATTGTAATTAATATACATGAAACTTTATAGCTATGAAGTACTGCATATGATTAGTAAAAGAGTATAAGCAGAATCCAAAAACCAGCGCACTGAGTTGTGATATTTGACGTTTTTATTGTTGGAACATTTATAGATTAATTGTGTCCGTTGATGTTATGTGATGAGAAAGGAGGAATAACGAAAAGGCAAGTCAATAGAGCGCTCGCTCTAATTAGAGCGCACGCTCAGAATTGTCAGGGAATTGGAGTTTGAACCAATTTCCTTGATAGGGCTGAGGAGCGCCGTGTCACGTACCGACCCTTCCCTAGTCGCTATACGTGGCCCACTTGCTTCACAGTCCCGTCGGAAGGCAAGTCAGGGCACCCGATTGCTTAGCTTGGTTAGCTTGGCTAAGCTAAGTGTGCTACGAAATTGGCTAAGTATGGAAAGATGGCTAGAGAAAGAATTTATAAGAATGCTCTTATATTGCTTAAAGAGAGAATACAATGTTGGATGATATGTACAAATGCATGGGGATGCCTATTTATAGGCTCCATCCCTCCTTTCCCTAAATTCTAGAATATTCCGCACCTCCTCAATTGGAGGGTTCTAGACACATGCTGTCCTAGAATAATCTAGACACTCTACAATGTCTATGTACATCAAGGAATACTCTAGACACGTCCTAGAAGTCCCTAGCCTAGAAGCTTTCCTCCAAGAGCATCCTAGGCCCTTCTAGAACCTTCCGGTGCACCACCGAGAATGGTCCTGCACCATCTCCCGTTTCTGGGCCTCAAATTGAAAATGTGGCTCGACCATTATCTTCATTGGCCCAAAATATGGCGGACCCCAAAATTTGAGCCCATTTGGAGCTCGTTTGGCCCACCAGATGCCTCGTGCCATTTTCTGCCTTCGTTGGGCCGGCGCGGGGCGCCCGGCCTGGCGCTTGCCGCCCAAAGAATGTTGTGGGCCGCCGAATGCCACCCGTGACATTCTCCCCCACCCAAATTCTTGACGTCCTCGTCAAGATCGACCCCCGGGCAAGTCCCGTCCGCCCGCGTCTCGTGCTTGTTGCCTTTTCCCCTGGCCTAGCACTTGACGCTCTGTTGCATGTGGCTCTCATGCTTCGCCTTGTTGCTCGTCCCACGGAGCTTGTTTCGATGTCGACCCCTCGACATCGAGGTTTCGATCCGTCCCTGGATCGACCCTGGACGCTTATCCCTTAGCGCCCAAGTTGCCTTCAAGGAAGAGATTCTCACGCCCACTTCCTTGCCTTGTGCGAGATGGATGTCATACTCGCACCCCTTGCTTGTGATGGTCAGCACACCATCGCCCATTTTTATCGGCATGACCGAGTCTAAGAACTCCATGCCCAGCACTATGGACTCGTCATCCATGTCGACTACCAAGAAGTCGACTTTTCCTCTCCACTTCCCTAAGCGGACAGGAACATTCCACGCTCTCCCATACACTGGCGTGGCTCCCGAGTTGATGGCCTTCATCTCGCCACCTACCTTGGTGAACTTCACACCTAGGTTCCTGGCTTCCCGTAGCGCAAGAAAATTGTGCGTCGCCCCCGTGTCGACAAGCACCCTAGTGTGAACCTCGTTCACCGAGCCCATTTACGACCATCAAGCCGCCCCCGGCTTCGATGCTCGTCCCTAGCGTTGTCGTGGATGCCTCCCTCTTCGGCTCCTCTTCCACGACTTCCGACGCATTGAGGAGTCGTACATTGGCGAGCTTGGCCTCCTCGCCTAAGCACATCGCCCCCATCGACGCTCCCGTCGTCGACTCCTCCCCCAGAGTTGCGATTATAGCACTTAACTTTTGTCGCTTAGGGCATACACGAGCCATATGCGGTCCATCGCAAAGAAAACATTTAAGTGGCTTGTGTTGCTTACCTCCATCGCGACCGTCCCCCTTGGACTGGGCCTTGTCCTTGGTGCTATCCGCATACTTGGCCCTCGGTTGAAGTGATGCTTCCTCCTCCTCAAGTTTTACGCAGTCATTGCGTAAGTCCCCAACTTCAACGACGATGCCCCAACGATCGTCGCTGCTCTGATACCACCTGTCACGTACCGACCCTTCCCTAGTCGCTATACGTGGCCCACTTGCTTCACAGTCCCGTCGGAAGGCAAGTCAGGGCACCCGATTGCTTAGCTTGGTTAGCTTGGCTAAGCTAAGTGTGCTACGAAATTGGCTAAGTATGGAAAGATGGCTAGAGAGAAAATTTATAAGAATGCTCTTATATTGCTTAGAGAGAGAATACAATGTTGGATGATATGTACAAATGCATGGGGATGCCTATTTATAGGCTCCATCCCTCCTTTCCCTAAATTCTAGAATATTCCGCACCTCCTCAATTGGAGGGTTCTAGACACATGCTGTCCTAGAATAATCTAGACACTCTACAATGTCTATGTACATCAAGGAATACTCTAGACACGTCCTAGAAGTCCCTAGCCTAGAAGCTTTCCTCCAAGAGCATCATAGGCCCTTCTAGAACCTTCCGGTGCACCACCGAGAATGGTCCTGCACCATCTCCCATTTCTGGGCCTCAAATTGAAAATGTGGCTCGACCATTATCTTCATTGGCCCAAAATATGGCGGACCCCAAAATTTGAGCCCATTTGGAGCTCGTTTGGCCCACCAGATGCCTCGTGCCATTTTCTGCCTTCGTTGGGCCAGCGCAGGGCGCCCAGCCTGCTGCTTGCTGCCCAGCGATGTTGTGGGCCGCCGAATGCCACCCGTGACAGTCGGCTCCTGCCTGGAGCGCCCGCTCCACAGGGGAGCGCCAGCTCCTAGTTCGTCAGTTTTTCTGACGATGCATTTCTTTTGCGAAATGGTGCATGTCTTTTCGTATATGATTGTGTCTTTTCTTCTATAATTATTCCCTAGTATATATAGGGACATATCACATGTGGAATGGGAGAGAGAGAGATCATTCATACTTACTTAAAGTGTGAAATCATTTCCCATGGTACTTGCTTAGAGAATAGGTGTTTTCTCTAAACAAAATCAAACTACAAACTCTTGTTGGGATTGTTTCTTGTTAACAACCAAGATACAATGTTTCTTCTTCGTATCTCATAAGTATTACCGTGATACTCTGTTGTTCCTAGTGGGTCGGTAAATAACTTATAGTAAAGCGTATCTAATATGTGCTTGGAAGATCTAATATCCTGTTACTCACTGTTATATCCACACACCTCTAACAATCTATAAGTTATTTTAATCCTTGGGTAATTGGATTTTCCTTAGGTGAGATGTTTCTAATTTTTCGAAATTGGAATGCCATTGTCAAATGGCAAGAGAAGAAGAATGTTACAAGACAAGAGGTCGAGAATGATGATGGATTTCTCGGAAAAAACATTTTTGGGTTGTATTGTAAGTTTCTATTATTTTCTTTAATAGAATGTGGTATAGTAAACTCGCATGTTATAGTTTGTTTATACTATTGTTAATTTGGATTTGCTTGTGCTTCTTTGAACCAAAGAATGTAAAATTGTGATTCCATGCATGTATTGTTTTGGTGTGCCGATTCATCACATGTTGCATTTTTTTATAGTATTTGATTACACTACTGTATGTTAATTGATGAAGTGATAGTCTTAGAATAATTTAACTGTCAAATGTTGGTGAAGTTCGTTGGTTGTGAAACCAACATCTTCACAGTATGTTTGGTGAAGTTGAACATCACATATGAGTTTAATGTGCACGGCTTGTGAAGTAACTGTTCAATTTGTTAATGGATTATGACATATTATTGCATCATGCACGGAAGAAGATGTGAGAAGTTTGGGGAAATTTTCTTGATCATTTGCTTTGTTTTTCTAGCCATGTTAATTGGAAACATTATGAAGAAAAATCTTGTTGTACATGTTGATACTTCTCTCCCCCAAAATCTGAAATTTATATTTTGTTAATACTAAAATGGGGAAGAATATTAATTTATTTGGTTTATTTTAGTATTAATATGTTATTTTTCATGATTTTGGTATGAGTATTAATATGATGATCATTAAGTTTATTTATTGATCATGTTATAGTCAGTGGGTTACAATCTCTAATTATGTTTTTTTATTATATACTCATGGACAAATTATAATGTTTGTTTTATTAAAGTAAATGTGTTTTTATAATTTGTTGAGTATATGATTGTTGACATGAACATAAACTTGTGAAAAATATAAACATGTTGTTGTTAGTAGGCCATCCTTGTATGGGCTATGTGTTTAACTTTATTTTGACCATGTGTTGTCTATGATTATAAATGTGATTCTATGTTATTTAGAATATTTATATTTAGACATGGGGTTAAAATGATTATTAAATGTACTTCTCAATTTTATATAAAGTTGGGTGATGTTTATAATTTACAAGTTGGAAAAGTCAAAATATTGATCTATTTCAATGATTTTGTGGTAATCACTAGTATAAGTGTTTATATGTTTTGTTAATACTAAAATGGGGAAGAATATTAATTTATTTGTTTAGTTTTAGTATTAACATGTAATAAATTTATACTAGAAATTGATTATGTTTTATGGAATGCTATTATTTCATAGTTTTTTCACTTTTAAAGTGACATGTGTTATACTTGAATAAAGTATAATGAAAGACATGGTAATTAATTATTTCAATTTATGAGATCATTAAGTTCATAATTTTGAGGAAATAGGTTGTATAAATTGGTTATGTATTAAATTTGGGGACAATGAAATTTTGTTTAAATTTGGTGTTGTATACATATGATTTTTACCAATTTTGTTTTAATTGAAATTATTAAATGTCTTGGAAGATAATGGTTTATTGTCTTTGATCTAATCTATTTAATAGACGGAATTATGTGAAAATAAATATGTTCTTCGGTTTGAGAAGGATAATTTGGCGTGAGTTGAGTCTTGGTTTAGGGATTTGTTTCTTACAAGAAGATGATATTAATTTCTTCTTGGAGGAGGTACTTCATGGAGGAGGTTTTTCATGGAGGAGGTTAATTCCTTGTAATCCAAGAAGTGTACTTATGTGGTTGTTTTCATATACAAGTCTTGGTTTAAATAGATAAGATGTTCATTTGTTAATACTAATATAGGGAAGAATATTAATTTATTTGTTTAGTTTTAGTATTAACATGTTATTTGTTCATAATTGATGTTTGAAGTGTTTGCATCATATCACTAGTTATTGTGATATACTTCAATGAGTATCAATGACATATGATTAATGATATTGTAATGTTTATAATGGAAAGTCACAACATATTTTGGATTGCAACATTGTGGTGTTTGTGATTTTATAAACATGGAGTCGTGTTAATGAACTTTTATATGTTTTGTTAACTTGATGAATTTGGCCAAAGTTGTTGTCAAGTTATGTTATATAAAAGTGGGGATGCGTTTTAAGCCTTTATTAAGTAAATTGCAAATGAAGAAAACTCAATTCACGTCTTGTACAAGCACTATAATATTTTTTATTACATCCCAAGGTTAGTGCTTGTTTTTCGCAATGTTGGAGGTTGATTAATTTCTTAATAAACCTTTGGTTAGTTGCTCGGTTGCGAAAGCATGTTATAGAAGGTTTACCTATATGAGTAAGAAGTTTGGCCGCTTCACCTAGTGTGGGGCTTAACTAGGAACCCTCATGAATGTGGATATGGATTCAAGGCCTTTAATGGAGGCGAAGGTGGCAATGTTGTTTGTGTAAGCTTGTGTGTATAGCATCTTCAACTTTTTCATATGGTTGAGTGATTCAATGCTTAGTCAATCTTTTCAATCGAAAGTTTGTAAAGTGTGTTGTACTAAGTGGAAATTCAATCTTTAAGACATTTTCATTTATGCACAAGTTTAGTTGATTTTGTGTAGTTTGCAAGTGTACGGATTTTAAAGCATTTATACTATAAATGGAGGAGGATTGTTGGAACATTTATAGTTTAAATGTATCCGTTGATGTTATGTGATGAGAATGGAGGAATAACGAAAAGGCAAGTCAATTGAGCGCTCGTTCTAATTAGAGCGCACGGTCAGAATTGTCAGGGAATTGGAGTTTGAACCAATTTCCTTGACAGGGCTGAGGAGCGCCGGCTCCTGCCTGGAGCGCCCGCTCCACAGGGGAGCGCCAGCTCCTAGTTCGTCAGTTTTTCTAACGATGCATTTCTTTTGCGAAATGGTGCATGTCTTTTCGTATATGATTGTGTCTTTTCTTCTATAATTATTCCCTAGTATATATAGGGACATATCACATGTTGAATGGGAGAGAGAGAGAGAGAGAGAGAGATCATTCATACTTACTTAAAGTGTGAAATCATTTCCCATGGTACTTGCTTAGAGAATAGGTGTTTTCTCTAAACAAAATCAAACTACAAACTCTTGTTGGGATTGTTTCTTGTTAACAACCAAGATTCAATGTTTCTTCTTCGTATCTCATAAGTATTACCGTGATACTCTGTTGTTCCTAGTGGGTCGGTAAATGACTTATAGGAAAGCGTATCTAATATGTGCTTGGAAGATCTAATATCCTGTTACTCACTGTTATATCCACACACCTCTAACATTTATTAGATATTATTTGTCGCATTCATTAAGTGCAATGTCATTATATTTAAAATTAAATAGAGTTTCTAGTTAATGAAATACATATTTAGAGTTTAGGATAAGAAGAGATAGAGAGGAATCAAAAGTCAGTGCACAAGGTTGCGACATTTGGTGACTTTATTAAGAGGAATCCAAAATATATGAATTATTTCAACAAATATAACACAATCGAAACCTATGAATGACACGAGTCAAAAGTCAAGTTATTCTCTAAGATCCTCACTCTTTCTCTCCTTACCATCTACTAGACTGTTATGATTAATTAGACATAATACATGTCAGTCTAATACTCTAACCACGTGTTGAATTAATCAACTTTAAACTATGGACAATATGCAAATAGAACCTCTATACATGAAATCATTCATCAATAAATCAAATTTCAAATTATATATTATGAAAACACGCTCATCTTGAGAATTACAATTGCAACTTCTCCTCTAAACAATGTTTAAAGCAATTTACTTTTAATTAGACATAGGCAAAAAGTGTGATTCTTAGTTAACAATCACGTACTTGATTCCAGAATCATCTTACAAAAGGCTAGAGCTTCATTACCTTTTGTAGAAACACATATGTGATTGTAAATGTTCACTAGTACAGAATCGACGATTTGCGTCGGATGCGAGCGCCCATTTACGTCGGACATGGGTCCGACGGCATAGACATGATCTGCGTCGGATTAGGAACGACGCAGTTGAGGAGCTATTTGCGTCGGACGGGTCTCGAGGTGCGACGCACATGAGCCTAGCCCCAGCATACACAATGCATTTGCGTCGCATGATGAGCCATGCACGACACATATGATAGACCATTTGCGTCGCACATGGCTCAGCACGCGACGCAAATGGCAGAGGCCAAGCAAACCCCAGCAGCCCCTAGTAAGCCCAGAACCTACCATTTGCGTCGCACATTATGCCACATGCGACGCAAATGGTAGGTTTTTCTTTAAAAAATTAATTTTCACCATTCTAAAAGCGGCAATATATTAAAAAACAATTCCACCATTGAAATTGCAAACAATATTACAATCATTCTGATTACAGTAGAATGAAATCACCATTCAGATTCCAAATAATTATACAATCGTTCTAATTACAATCTAAACTAAACAAAAACTAAAATGAAATAATAGACAATTCAGAAAATGAAATATATCACATTATACATGCAAAGACGACCACCGTAATAGTCTGTCGTAGCAACATCAAGCTCTCCTCATACGTCTGATCAAACGAACACAATTGTTCCTTCACCAAATACACGAGAATTCAATCAAGAACCCTAAAAATTAAACTGAAACAAAATTTAATTTGAGAGAAAATAGAACAAACCTCGGAAGCAAGACGACCAAGAGAAGTACCGGGGAAGGAAGAAATTTAATCTCGCCGGAAAAGGAACCCGAGCTTTTTTTTGGTGGGGTGAAAACTCAAAGTGAACACAGATTATTGGTGGGGTGAAAACTCGAACCAAATACACAACCCCCAATTTGCAAACCCTAGATTCGAGTTATGAGATGAAAAATTCAAAACTTCTAAAGCTTAGATATAATTATTCAAATTTCAACACTTACATGAACAAATAAACAAGAAAAACCCCAATTCGAGCAATCTAAATCTGAGCAAATCTTTGTCGCAACTGACGTCTTCGGTGGAGAATGAAATTGGAACAAACGAACTGTGATGTCTTCTTATTGGTGCTTCACAAACGAACGAATGAATAAGAGATTGAAGAAGAGTTCATCTTCGGTGGAAAATCTCTGTCGCAACTGACATCTTCGGTGGAAAACGAAATGTTCGTCTTCATCTTGCTCGATTTACTGGGGAAAGGAGAAGAAGGGGAGAGAGTGAGGAGATTAGAAAGATTTTACAGGAGATTGAAGAAGGGGAGTAAGATTAAAGAATTTATAGGAGATTGAAGAAGGGGAGGAAGATTGAAGAAGGGGAGGAAGTGAGCGCCGTTTAGAGAGAGGGTGTGGGAGTTTAATTAGGTTAGAAAAAGCTGGAAGGTTGGGCAGTTAAAAAAGAATAGTGGGCCGATCTGCATCGGATGGGCCCATATGGTCCGACGCAGATCCCTAATACAATTATTTGCGTCTACGTAGTGCAGCATCCGACGCAAATCGCTTGTCCCATTTGGTTTAGTTATTTGCGTCGAACATAGCAAAGCATCCGACGCACATGGTTCCCCCACCCATTTGCTTTAAGTATTTGCGTCGAATGCACATCAAGTCCGACGCACATGACCCATGATTTGCGTCGCGTTTAACACCCATCCGACGCAAATGATACTTCTGTGTCGGTTCGCCAGTTGTACGACGCAATTGATGAGACGCAAATCAACGTTTTTCTCCTAGTGGTTGTCCCAAGTTGAAAATGAGGAGAGGAATTAACAACTTAAAAAGCTGTAAGAATTCTCCTCCTATTGTCAATTGGTTTTACAACTAGTAGTGGAACCTCCTTTGAGCTTATAAGTTGCAAAAACTCTCCTCAGTTAACGGATTTGACTCAGACCCATTTAACATTTGACTAAATTCAACATGGTATCAGAGCCTAGCTAGGTTGGTCCTGAATATTCAGAGGTCAGAAGGAGTTACTTTTTTGATTGCCAATTAGTTATATAATGGAACCTCCTTTTCGGTTTGTGAGTTCTCCGACTCCACTACGGGTGCGACCCAAACCCATTTAGTGTTTGACTAAATTTAATACTAACAAAGAACGAAAATGAATCAAATCTTCACAACTCATAAGGGGCAAAATCGAAAAATAAATTCAAAAGGCCAAAAGCAATAAAACATACAATTCTAAAGAACATTCCTTTTAGCAGCTGCAAGAAGAAGTGATATTTTGTTGGCTCACTTGGTTGCAACATAAGGTTCATGTTTTTAATTAATGAGGTACGTATGATAAAATGTCTATTTGGATGGAAATTGTCTGAACTAAGCATTAAACTTGTGAGAGGAAATTGACTTAAGTGAACTCAAACACTGAAATATAAATCCAAAAGAATAAATAATTATTGAATGAGGGGATTTGATTATATCAATTCAATTCTATAATAAAACTATACTAATGTATATTGTCTTAACCTGAAATAATCAATCTTAATTTGTTTTCTAAAGCAAATTAGTAAGATATACAGGAGATGCTTGCAATTCTATAGTCGGATAGAGGATGGGCGAATATGCATAGGCTTTCTCCAAAAAAATTCGTGTGAATTTAGGGCCGGGAATGTGAACCACTTCATGGGCACTTCCCTTTAATATAAAGAAGCATTTGCTGCCTATATCAAGTATACCCTTACTAGCAACTATCAGTCCTCCCGAACAAGCCCACAGCCCACCCGAACCCACGAGCCCACTCGGGCCCTCTTTCGTCTTCTTTAAACCCATCTCCATCATGAAACCCAACAATATTTACAATATTAATGGTAAAATTTGTCTATTGACAGATTGTTAAATATCACCCCCAAATTACTTAAAATCGCCCCAACCACCATATGAATGTACCATTATACCTTTACTTTTATTTTTTGGTTTTTACTTCAACTTTTAACTCCTCCCACCTACCTCCTCACCATTAATCATCTTATGTCTCATGAGTGTATAGGAGATGGTCTGCTTGCAAGGAGAAAAACATATGGCAAGCACATGGAATACCATGCGTAGTCTCAACAACACATCCACATCTACTCCAGTCCCAGTCCAACTCAACTATTCTTCCAAGCTCTCTCTGAATTAGCTCCAAACAATATTGAGATCAAACACCGTTCAAGTTGCTATATGGTGGCGGACCAAATTCAGGCCCATGAGTACGGCGCGATGCTTCCAAGGAGTTTCTTATCTCTTTCAACTACCCCGAAACAAAAGCATCAACTTGCATAAATAATGTGTCAATTGCCTCAGCTGGAGTAGCAATCCACGCTTTCAAAGCCGAATGAGAACTCTCGACTCTGTTGTTGGTTGTGTTACCGAAGTGTCTTAATCGGTTGGTCCAACATTGCACAAACTACTCCTTGTGCACAAGCGAAGTCTAGTGGTGTAGGTAGGAAAATCAATAAATGTGGTATTCCCAATTGTACCCCACTCCTCCATCATGTCGGCTACATTTATTTTATATACAGCCTCGGTTTTGGATTTCATCACCCTAGCCCAACTTCCTCTCCCGAACCTAATTCCGATCTTGCTTTTCTCACCAGACTTCTTTGCTACCCATGCCTCCACCTCATGATTGATATGTCACGTGCAAAGTAGATGAGCAGATTTGGGAAAAACCTCCGAGATTTTTTGCACAAAGCCAGATCTCGATCAGTGATAATGGCATTTGGAGCCATACTGCCAATGAGGTTCTTTAGTCTGTCCAACATCCAGCGATAGCTCTGAGCATCCTCATGTTGCAACAATGCCCATGCAACAAGAAAATTCTTGTTGGTTGGTGTCACTCCAACAATCTCCACCAAATGATACAAGTACTTGTTTGTCTTGTACGTTGCATCAATGTGGATCACGTGTGGATACGTACGCACTAAATTCACGGACGTCGGATGTGCAATGAATATATGTGTCACCCTACCCATCTCATCCGACTGAAGCCAAAAAAGATACTGGATTTCAACAGCCTGATGAAGAAACTATTGGGCTGCATTTCTGCCTTCTGATCTCGCCCTTCTCAATACATCTCTGCAATTGTATATGTGCCTCATGTTAGGCTTCAAAAATGGAAATGCACCTTCAATGGCTTTCATGATGTTTCGTGGTTTCACATGGGATGAAGTTAGTTCTCCAACTAACTTCTTGGCGGCGGGACTGAGACCGTTGATTTGTCGATGGCCCTCCGAGTATAACATCATTAGGTGATTATGAAACCCATGTTCAACCCTAGTCTCGACTACCCAATACGCGTAGTCGTTTTTTGGGACTAGGAACAACCGAAATTCACAGCCACATGCTTTTCTCTTCGTTTTTCTACTAATTGCTGAACTGAAATCACGAGGTTAATTCCTTCTTCTTGCCACGATCACAATCCAAAAGTTGATACTTTTTCTTGTGACTACTGATCGTCAAGAAAAATCCAAGCTCAACGGCAATGTTCCTACACCACTTGGCAGCAGCATCACGCGTTTCAAATTCTGGGCTATTGTCGAAATACGGGTTATAATTAATCCCATCACCAACAAGCTCCTGAAAAAACAAATCATCGTTAATTACACGAAAAAATCACAATATTCACACATTAGTTTAACCAAATTAATCTTATTTCAATTTTTTTAAAGCTATTTAGTACCTAATTGAATTTAATTTCACATATAATATAAAATTAATTTATAAATGTTAAATATTAGTAATTAAAGTTTACGTAAAAGGGTCCATGGGCCCAACGTTTGGCCAAACGTTAGCCCCATGGATACAACGTTCTGGCCAGACGTCGTGTCCATGGGTCCAACGTTCTGGCCAAACGTTGGGCATGTGTTTACAGTTATGAAAAAAAATTACCTTTTCGCCTGAAGACGACATTCTTGCCGGTGGTGATGGCGTTGGGTGATGACATTAGGTTGGAGGTTGCGATTGGTAGTCGGTGACTTTAGAGAGAATTGTAAATTGGTAAAATTTAGATTTGAAATGAAGTTAAAATTTCAAATGCTAAAGTAAAGTAAAATGGTAAAAAGGAGCTAAGGGCATAATGGTATATTCAGAGGGTAGTTGGGGCGATATTAAGTAGTTTGGGGGCGACGAATAGAAGTTGATCAGATGTAATAATACGTAAACTGGCATATTGAAATGAAAAAGCAATAGCGCGCATAGTTCGTTTACCCATTAATGGATAAGATTTCATCCTTAGTAAGGAACTACTAATAACTTCGTTAAAATTCATCATTTTAGGATTGGCTAAATTTTGCTTTGTTTGTACATGTGCTGGTTGATTCAATTTCAGAAAACAATGACCTTTTTATTGACTTTTTGTTGAGACAAAGTATCATGAAATATATTGATGATGAAAATCTTCATCCTAAACAAAGCATGCAAATTAGATTAAAGTTTGCATGCACTAGTCTTCCTTTTAAATAGTGAGATAATGGAGATTCCAAACACGTGTATATATTGTTTATGATTATGTCTCTAACAACTATTTTGTGCTTTGCCTGACAAAAGTCTTCTAGCTAGATTAGTAATCATGTTGCCGGAGCAAAGTGAATATGTTCGGTAACCTTTCACTTGATAATATTGCCGATAGAAACAGCAAACGGGTTAGTGGACGGGGAGATCAAATTTATGTCGGGTTTGAAGGAACTATTTGTATATGGGTTGATTTTTTGCCATGTGTACTCAATCGATATTGTCAAACAGGTCAATAATCCTCAACCCTATCCTGATTGTTTATCAACAAGTTATCCAACCTGTTTATAAATTCGCTTACACGTAACATGCATTTATTTATATCAAACGAATAAATCCGATAACTTTTTAAACCCACATTTTATATACATATATCACAGCAAGATAAACCAAATACAACAAAATAAGAAAAAACCTTAAATTGTTCAGCATTTTTAAAAAACATACGAGCTATACTAATAAACTGGATTACCGTTCGGGTTGGAATCTATAAAGTCATACCTAATACAATGCAACCCATTTAATTGACCATGTCAGCTCCACAAACTTTAACTCAAACGTTCTAGTTTCATGTCAAGTTCGAGTAACTTCGTGGTCATGTCAATGTCTGTATCTGACTCACCTCTTGCCAAAATTAGAGTTAGGAATGGGGTTATTGTTTGTAGAGTTTGTATCAGATTCACTGATTGATTTATAATGAGTTGAATCCCCACAACTCGGGACCCTATTACGACTGTTAATTAAATGGATTAAGAACTAACCCTCAACTCTTATCCGACCAATGTACTAAACGGGTCACCTAACTCGTTTATGAACCCTTTTAACAAGCACATACATGTGCATAAATCAAACCAATAACATTCTCAACCCACTTTCTATCTATGAATATTGTGACGATCGCAAAAATATGAGGATAAAAAAACATATCTTGACAAAAAGTTTTGAACCATTACAAGCTACACCAATGATATATTGATTATAATCTTGCAACTAAACAAGCTATTCATGTAACAAGTTATCATGTCAAATTTGCATTTAAAAATTCAACCCTATCCAAGCCATTAAATTAATGGGTCATGTTTAGATGACCCATTTATTTAATAGGTCGAAATAAACCTTAATCAAAAGTCCACTAATTTCTTACTGGGTTTGATTGAGTTACAATATGTTCTCTTTAATTTATTTTTTCCGACTTTTTGGTAATTCAAAACTATATGCTTTATACTTTTTGTTAACTTTTACATGTTTTTTTAAAATTTTCTTGTTTTAAAAAAAAAATCATAACTTTTCTTTTTTTCTAAAATTTTCATACTTTTATGTTTAGATTCCATGATTAGTGAGTAGTCCTTTATCTAGGGTTAGGGTGAAAGTATGAATTAAGATTTTCATAGATTGTTAATGTAATTATGATCATCTAATGACGATTGTGCATTCATATTGGTGTTTTGAGGCTTTAGGATAGATATTGATCACATTTATGCTTTGGTATTTTGATTGCAAATATTCTTAATCGAATTTTGAACTATTTTATCATCCCCATGAATCAACTTAATTTCTCGGCCAAGATATTGGGTAGAAATTAGGGGGATACTTTTATTAGGGGTTTTCCGTACTTATTGGATCTTTTAATCACTTAACTAAAGACCATATTATTCGAGAGAGGATTTAGTTGATTGATAAAACGATTATTCTTGAGGACTTTTCGAGAGAGGACTCGAGTATTTTAGAGGAAAGCTAAACCTTGCATAATTGTCACCTTTGAATCACAATTGCATTAATGATCGTTGTTCCTTTTGATTCATACTAGTAGCCTTAACTCTTGTGTTTTCTCATTGATATTTTAATCCCTTATTTTATTTGCTAGTTTGTTCGATCTTAGTTAGTTGATAGTTGTCGCAAACCTTTCTAACCCCCCCCAAAAAAAAAAAAAACCCCTTCAATTAGGCAATTTAAACTTGTTAGATTTTGGTTAATCTCAATTTCCCTGTGGATCGATCCTTGTCTTGCAATTGCCTTTACTACGTTCTTAGTAATTGCTTGTTAGGTGTTATAAATATTGTTTGAAAAGTGATTTTTGGTGCCTTAACGACACACTAAAAACCTCTTATCAATCACGCATGTATTTATATCAAACGAATGAATTCGATAACTTTTTTAACCCGCACTTTATACTCCATACAATATCACACCGAGATAAACCAAATGCAACAAAGTAAGAAAAAACCTTAAATTGTTAAGAATTTTTTTAAAAGCATACAAGTTATACTACAAACTGGATTACCCTGTCGGGTTGGAATTTGAAAGTCGGGCCTGATACAACCCATTTAATTGACCATGTCAGCTCGATAAACTTACTAAAATGGGTTGCAAACTTTAACTAAAACGTTCCAATTTCATGTCAATGTCTGTCATTTGACTCACCTCTTGCCACAACCAAATTTAGGAAATGGGTTATTGCCTGTAAAGTTTGTATTAGTTTCCCTCGTACATGGGTTGAATCCCAACAAGTCATAACCCTAATATTACCATTAATTAAATGGATTAAGAACCCTCAACTCTTAGCCGACCAATGTACTAAACGGATCGCATGACTCGTTTATGAACCCTTTTAATAAGCACATACATGTGCATAAATCAAACAAATTAACCCGATAACATTCTCAAATCTCAACCCACTTTCAATCTATGAATATCGACAGATCGCAAAAATATAACGATAATAAAACATATCTTAAAAAACCATTACAAGTTGCACCAATGATATTGATTATAGTCTTGCAACTAAACAAGCTATCATGTAACAAGTTATCATGTCAAATTTGCATCTAAAAATTTAACCCTATCCAAGCCATCAAATTAGTTAGTCATGTTTGAATGATCCATTTATTGAAATAGTTCGAAATAAACCTTAATAGAAAGCCCGACCACTAACCTTTTATTGTGTTTGATTGAGTTAGAGTACGTTTACTTCAATTTATTTTTTCTGACTTTTTGTTATTCAAAATTATGTATTCTATACTTTTTGTTAACTTCTACATTTGTTTTTTTGAAATTTTCTTGTTCTTAAAAAAAATTCAAAACTTTATTTTTTCTAAAAGATAGATAGTAAAATAAGTTGGAAGAACATACCTATTACCTATCATAGGTCTTGAAAATGTTATATAATTAACAAGGTAAAGTCTAGTAGCTCTATTGCCCTATTATTTTCAACTTAGTTTTGTTTATCTAAATTTAACGGAACTAAACTGTAATTATCTGAACTAACCTGAACCTAATACACCTTATTAGTCGTATTAGACGACCTTAACTAAACTTATCTAACTTATTTTGTGAGTGTGTCAACCCTTATCTATGCTGAACTAAAATTATTTGAACTTATTAGACCTTATTAGTCCTTTATTAGACCTTATCTGAACATATTAATGTACAAGTAAATGCCCCAACATATTGTTGGAATGAGGATTCGAACCTTCAATAATGTCATGGAATTCGGGGTGGTACTCAACTGATACCACCTTTTCCTCTAAACATGGCCTATATATAATCATTAAATTTAACAAAAAGAAAAGTTGAACAAACAAACTTTAGAGAGTGAATATTTTTCACTTTTTATGGCAAAAAAAAAAGGTGATTAATAAAAAGTAAATGATAAAAGCACAAAATAACGAAGGAAATGACAAGGGAGGCAGGAAGGTAAAGAAGAATGAGAGAGGAGAGAGAGAGAGAGGAGAATAGGGATCCTTTTAATTGCTGTGAGTACTGTAATCTGTATGTATGAGGGCAGAGAAGCCCTCGACTTTTACGCGGGAGCTGCTGCACACTCTGCTTCAACTGCGTAAGCTCCAGGCTTTCATCGTACTTTAGTCATGTCAATCATCCTTACACACTCCTCAATGCCACTCTCCTCCCCTCCATTACCTTTTTATATTAATCCTTCCTTTTTTTTTTAACTTGTTACATTTTCCATAAGTAAATGTCTTTTTTAAGGGGTTTGTTAAACATCGCCCTAGAATTACTTAAAATCGCCCGGTCCCACTTTGACTTTACTATTTTACCCTTCTCCTTTTTCCACCACTCACCACCACCTGCCACCACCTACCACCACCTGCCACCACCCACCACCACTCGCCACACGCCACCACTTGCCACCACCCACACCGTAAAAAAAAAAAAATTAATTGGGGCTAAGGGGCGAAGCGTCCGCCAGGACGTTCGCCCCATGGCCCGGGCCTGGACGGCGTTCGGGCCATGGGGCGAACGCCTGGCCAGGACGTTCGACCCATGGCCCGAACGTCCAGGCCAGACGTTCGGGCCATGGGGCGAACGTCCCGGCCGACGTTCGCCCTTAACAAAAAAATTTCAAAATTTTTTAAAGGGGGGCGAACGTTTGGCCAGGAAGTTGGACCCATGGCCCGAACGTTTGGCCCGGGCGTTCGGGCCATGGGTCCAACTTCCTGGCCAAACGTTCGCCCCATGGCCCGAACGTCCGAGCCAGACGTTCGGGCCATGGGTCGAACGTCCCGGCCGGACGTTCGACCCTTAGCCCCAAAAAATTTTTCGCAATATGAGTGGTGGACGAGGTGGCGGTGGGGCTTGAGGTTGGCGGTGGGGGCCGGAGGTGGTGGTGGGCCGGGTTGTGGCGAGGAGGTGGTGGTTTGGGAAAAGAAAAGAAAAACAAAGGAAGGGTAAAATTGGAAATGTTTGGTGGGACCGGGGCGATTTTAAGTAATTTTGGGGCGACGAATAGAAGTTCAGCTTTTTTAAGCGCGCATCTAAGATTATTGGCAGTTTTCAATTTTAGGTTCTATGAATGTGAAAGTCATACTATGATATAAGAGGTATAATGAACTTAAAACTATTTTACAATCTCATATAAGACGAGGTTAACTTAATTATTGTCCTAAAAGGATATCTAGAGATGACCAATTTAAAATGCAAGGTAACTCATTATTTGTGACCGTTTAATTTATAGAATGACCCTAGTTCTTTTGGATTGAATTAATGGAAGTTCAGTTCAATTCAGACAAATTTAATTCAGTTTAGCTAGTTTTCCTTCACAATTATAGTTCAGTTTAACTTGGTTCCATTCAATCTATTCATTTCAGTTCAGTCCAAAAGAACATGGTCTAACGTACAAAGTGATCCTTTTAGGGAGCAAAGTAAGGTGGTGTTACCTACATTTTATTGTAAGACAGTGCTAAACAAGACTTACGAAAATTAGACATACTTATATTAAACACATATCTAATTTCCTTATTTACAAAATAAAAGATGTCAAATGTAGAACTTACTATAATTTACTAAACAATAGAGTTTAAATAATTAAAAAACTAGTAAAAAACCCAATAGAGTTATGTAGGTTGTAATGATTACAACTTCTACTATTTTGTCTTTCACTCTCCTCATATTTCCTTGTCTTTTCAGCTTCTCTCTCATAACTGTTTTATTTTCTCTCTCTTCAAGTTCTTACTCTGTTTTATAGTAGTTTTCGTGATATAGTTGATTGTACAATTGAACCTGTTATAGAAGATTAGGATTACATTGTCAGTTTCGATATAGTGTGTTTGTGTGTGGTATAGTGTGTTTCTATGTGGTATAGTGTGTTTCTCTATGCTATAGTATGTTTATTTGTGATAGTGTTTCTTTCTGCCATAGTGTGTTTGTTTCTAATCTAGTGTATTTCTCTCTGATATAGTGTATCTGTTTGTGATATAGTGTGTTTCTGTGTATTATAGTCGATTGTACAATTGAACCTGTTATAGAAGATTAGGATAATATTGTCAGTTTTGATATAGTGTGTTTGTATGTGGTATTGTGTGTTTCTCTGTGCTATAGTATTTTTTTTGCAAGAGCTATAGTGTTTGTGTTATAGTGTATTTGTTTGTGATATAGTAGTGTATTTCTCTCTTATATAATGTATTTGTTTGTGATATATTGGGTTTCTGTATATTATAGTAGTGTATGTCCCGATTCACGTGCGTGAGCCTGATGCACACTATTTGATTGTGAACCAGATCCACACAAGTCGAATTGTTAAATAATATCCCCTAGCCTTTTCTTTTGGGACTTTAGTTAACGCTACACTAATTAAGTAATTATGGATTAAGAATGCTGAATAACTCACACTTTAGATTTAAAATACCCAGCCTATCACGAATCACTTCTAGTTTTACTAGAATCAGGCATATCGATCAATTCAACATCTATTTCCTAGTAAAATTGAAATCAGAAAACGTCACTCAAAGAGCTCAGAAAGTACGTCAAACTCTCTGGAGATTACTTAGTGGACAATGTTAATTACTTGCCCCAGGATATTGAAGTCAAAGTCTCAGGTTTCAATAATAAAAGCATCATATTTCAAATCACATTATGGCTACAACCTGAGATAAAACGGTTATACGAAAGTTAATAACTACACCTCTCTGTCGAAAGAAAATAAAATAAATACACCTCTTTTTCTATGAAAGAAAGTTGATAAGTTCACGTAGAATGCGTAGTTGCTTATTTGATCCTCTTGTTGTTAAGTTCCGTTCTATTCAACTTGTATCTTACCTCAACTTTTTTTTATCTTAGGTAAATTTATCTTATGTTATCAAAATTTATCTAAACTAATTAAACTTAACGATGTTTGTATTATTAAACATATCTGAATTTATCTTATCTTATTTTAAAAAGAAAACACTATAAATACAATTTTTCGAGAAGTAGTGCAAATAAAGTCTTGTAAGATATACTCTTATCCATGTCAAGACACGTTGAATGACATTTAGACTCCATTCGATTCAACTTAATTTAACTTATCTGAAGTTATCCTATTTTATTTGAACTTATCTTATCTTATTTTATCTGAACTTATATTCTAGTTTTTTTTTTTAAAGAGAAAATTCATTAATTGAAGGTCAAACGGCATCTACAATACTTATTAAAGAAAAACAAGATACAATTAAACAAGGCTAAATCAAATTCGTCTTCGAAGGAACTACAATGAACCAGATCGAGCAATACAGCGCAGCCCCATTGTATTTGCTGAATCAAGCAGCTATTGATGAGGAAGTCTCTCATTCTGATGTAGTTTGGGAAGAACATTTTTGACCGAGTCATGTTGATCGCATCCGAGATTCTAATACCTTCATGTTGAGTCTCGAACTTCAACCAATGAGAACAATTTCTCATACCTAAAAACAAAAAAACCATACTCACAATTCTCATAGGGGAGAAGGAGATTCCCAAAACAGAAACTAAAAACCCCATAACAAGGTTTGAAAAGATCTCATAAAGAAAGACTAATTTAATAAATAAAATAAGAAAATGAATTAAAAACTGAAAATAAAAGGGGAAAAGGGGCTTACCATGGATGATTTCATCCATAGCAGCCCCTAACTGATGAAGAAGGGGTAGAGGAAGCTAGGGTTTGAGAGAGAAAGAGAGAGGGTGCAGGCTAGGTTTTCTAATATTTTTTCTACAAGGGAGGGGGAGGCTAGGTTAACTTCTAATCTTAAATAACTTATATTCTAGTTTATTGTGTTACCTAGCATAGTTAGTATGTTATATTCAATTTATTTTATTTTATCCGATCTTATCTGAATTCATCTTATCTTATCTAAACTTATCTAAACTTATTTTTTCTGAAATATGTTAACGATTTTTCTAACCTATATGTGCACCCATAGGTTTAACTATTTATTTTTAGTTTTGATCAACAAATAAATATGGTAAGTTAGTTAAAGATATTGTTCTCCTAATTGATATCAAATTCTTATTATGAGAATGATATCTTTAATTAACCATGTCATATTTATCAATTTTGTCGAATAAAGTAAAAACCAAATAGTTGAACCTATGTACTATGTGCATATGTTAGAAAAACCCTTTTTGCAATTTTTTTTACATTAGTTTTTGCATTTAGAAACATCAACTACAATTATATATAGGACTATATATAATGTGATCAGTTGAGCTCATACACAGCATAAATGCACATAATAAATTAGTAATCCCCATATCGAATTTAATGCACATAATAGAGTAGATCAGATTACTTTTGTGTGCAATAATGGAGACAGCGTACATCGAAGTACCATAACTCCAAACTTAGGGTAATTTAGGACAAAGTTACACTTACCCTCTACCTGCCGCGTAGACTACTCAAATGAGTATAAATCGTTTAAAAAAAAAAGCGTACAAAGTCCCATGGGGCCAACGTGCAGGCCACACGTTAGCCCCATGAAATTCGTTTAAAAGAAATAATACCTCGTCGGAATTTTGTGCTCGTCGGTGGGTTGGAGAGGTAGCGATTGGTGGTTAGTGAATTTAGGAGGTGGTGGAGAGAGAGTTGTAAAAGCAGCCAAGGGTATAATTGTACATTTACATGGTAGTTGGGGCGATTTTAAGTAATTTCAGGGCGATGAATAGAATTTCAGTAAATCTAATCCATCTATATATATATGTGTGACTTTTTTTTTTCGGAAGCATTTCGAGCGGCACATATAATTGTCATTATTATTAATAAATTTTTGAAACTATAAATAAAAAAAAAATGAAAATGGATCATTAGAGTTTTGACTTTTGAGTAAGTGAAAGAGGGAGTTTAGTTCTCAATGAACCACGCCACCAGAGATTGATATAAGGAGCATATTTAGGCCCTGTTTTTTTGAACTTATTTTGGTTGAACTGAACTTAACTTATTTTATTTTTGCTGAACTGAACTTATTTTTACTTATTTTTGCTGAACTGGACTTATTTTTACTTATTTTTGCTGAACTGAACTTATTGTTACCTATTTTTGCTGAACTGAACTTATTTTTGCTAAATAATAAATAATAAATAATAAGTAATAAATAATAAATAATAAATAATAAATAATAAATAATAAATAATAAATAATAAATAAAAAATAAAAAATAATAAATAAAAAATAATAAATAATAAATAATAAATAATAAATAATAAATAATAAATAATAAATAATAAATAATAAATAATAAATAATAAATAATAAATAATAAATAATAAATAAGAAATAATAAATAATAAATAATAAATAATAAATAATAAATAATAAATAATAAATAATAAATAATAAATAACAAATAACAAATAACAAATAATAAATAACAAATAATAAATAATAAATAATAAATAATAAATAATAAATAATAAATAATAAATAATAAATAACAAATAACAAATAATAAATAATAAATAATAAATAATAAATAATAAATAATAAATAATAAATAATAAATAATAAATAATAAATAATAAATAATAAATAATAAATAATAAATAATAAATAATAAATAATAAATAATAAATAATAAATAATAAATAATAAATAATAAATAATAAATAATAAATAATAAATAATAAATAATAAATAATAAATAATAAATAATAAATAATAAATAATAATAATAAATAAATAAATAATAATTACTAAATAATAAATAATTAAAATATTAAAATAAAAAAATAAAAAAAGAAAAAAAGAAAAAAAAGAAAAAAAAATAAAATAAAAAATAAAAAAATTACAAATTCATCGTTATTATAATTATAATATTAATAATAATAACAATATTAATAGTAATATTGAAAACAAAAATAATAATTACAACATTAATAGTAATACTGAACTTATTTTTGCTGAACTGAACTTATTTTTGCTGAACTTAACTTATTTTTACTTATTTTTGCTGAACTGAACTTATTTATGCTGAGCTGAACTAAATTGTACTTATTTTTGCTGAAAACAAGTCCAAAAGAACAGAGCTTTAGAGGACAACAAATCAACAATTATAACATTATTTTAAATTAACGAGAACTTTAGCTACACAATTCATAAAATATACTCTAAATTAAGACATGTTTTTCTATATAATAGGCTTTTTCGAGAGCATTTTGATTGCCACATAAGCAAGTACTAATTTCTGGTGAATCTATTTATCATTTCAAAAAATTGTTCGATTCAAAAAGAAAAGAAGATAAAAGAGATAAATACTATTCTTTTTGAAAGTTATGACAGGATTTTACCACGTTTTTCGAACTATATATATGGAATCTGTCAAGGTGGAGTACGATAGAAGCATAGAGATAGTAAACTTCCCATTAATCAACAATTTCGCTTAGTTCAAAAGATATCATGATCATTTGTGGAAGTGACTAGCAATTAGGTAGTGGATATAGTGAAACATGTTCACCACTAATATTTTTGTTCAATACTATTCACAATTAGAGAGAATCCTCTAAATTATCTTCAATATATAAGAAAATGTATAGTCATGTGAGGTCTTATTTGATTCGTCTCAATGAGTACTTTATTAATATTCAATAATTATAATTTTTGCTAATATGTAGTGAAAGATATTTATGATCAAATAAGTGCATTGGCAAACGCACACAATAAAAGTAGGAAAGATAAAAAGATAGAAGGGAGTATCACCTAATAAATGGGCATCCAACTACTTTGTATCCTCACTATTAAGTCATGTGGTTTACCAAGATTATTGCTCATAAAGAAAACATAAATTAAATAGTTTTTATATTTTCTCACTTTTTTCAAATTTCACATGAGATAATGTGCACAAAACCCTAACACTTGCTTTTAGGCTCTTGTCATTTAATAATCATATCTTTTTAGAATAAAGGTGCGAGAAATGAGATTTTTTATCTTAAAATTGGACTGGATTTAAAAACTTAGTTAGAATTTAAGAAAATGTGGATGCAATTTCTCCTTATGAGGACCAAATAATATGCACATGTCTGCAGCTGAGTCCAGCATAGTTTCTTAACTAAATGATAACCATAGCAGAAAGGTAAATATTGAGTTCCCTCTTATTTTATGTTAAACAGATGAATATTCAGTTTTGTAGAAGAGTAGGACTCTTGTACTGTATAGAACGGCCTGAGGTATTGAATCTTGAAATTTGACACACATTGGTAATCAAATTCGGGAATAGATTACATATACACTTACTTTTCTAGATCAGCGTTATCAAAAGAGATTGTAAATCAAAGGGTTTGTAAACGTGAATCACTAATATTCATTGACATATTATTAATAATATAGTAATACTTTCCCATATTAGTTTGCGAGGAGTGTTTCTACATCGAATAGTACACTTACTTTTCTAGATTAGAGTTATCAAAAGAGTTTGTAAATCAAAGGATTTTGTAAACGTGGATCACTAGTATTCGTCGACTGATTGGTGATAATTTAGTAACATTTTCCCAAATTAGTTTGCTAAGGGGTGTTTCTACATCAAATTGTACATTTTGATGGAAGATGCAAATTAATTGCAGCACTAGTACACCTCTACTAGACACATACACAACACAAGTGGATATATAGATTACATATACACTTACTTTAATTTTCTAGATGAAAGTTACCAAAAGAAATTGTAAATCAAACAATTTATAAAGGTGGATCACTAATATTCGTCGACTAATTAGTGATAATTTAGTAATATTTTTCCATATTAACTTACAAGAGGTGTTTCCACATCAAATTGTACATTTTGATGGAAGAGGCAAATCGCAGCACTAGTACACCTCTACTAGATACATACACAACACAAGTGGATATATAGATTACATATACAACCCATCTGGGGATGCACCTCATCTGGGGTTTTCTCGGTCAAATCAGCAACTTGGCTAGCTCATAATTTAGACCATGCTGAGCAGAATTGGAAATACAGTTGGATATGGAAACTCAATATACCGCCTAAACTCTTAATTTTTCTGTGGCAAATGTGTCATAATAGCTTAGGAGTTAGAAATATTTTGTACACACGGAAAATTATTCCTTTAAAGGAATTCCCCCTTCGTCATTCTCACCCCGAAAGTATTGACCACCTATTTAATAATTGTACTATCTCCAGATTAATGTGGGACTTACAAGAAACTTTAGCATGGATCAATTATCATCATAGGGAAACTTCCTTACTGGACACTATTCAATCTCTCAGAAATAGGAAATCTAGCTTAACAAAATTTATCTTCCTTCTATGGTTTATTTGGAAAGAGCGGAATGATATCATTTTCAATAACGCTTCTTTCAATAAATTCAGGGTACTTCATAAAGCCAATTAAATTCCTTTTTCAGGAATGGTCTATTCGCACAAAGCTTGATTCTTGTCAACTCGCAGGTACACCTTTCTCTTCCTCTCCACTCATTCCTATTCGGCCCAGAAAACTTCTTCAATCTTGGTTGCCTGGTCTCCACCACCTTCATTCACTTTCAAGCTCAATTTTGATGGTTCCGTTTCAAAGAATTCAGCCGCAGCAGGAGTCGTTATCCGCAACAACAGTGGAGACCTCATTCATGTCGCAACCTTCAATTTAGGCACAGCACCACTTTTCGTTGCTGAAGCAACAACTCTTCACAAAGGATTACTCATAGCTCTACTGTAACACCCCAGAATTTCAAAGGCGGAAAAGAAAGAAATAATAATATATTTAATAGGACGATGGCGAAAACATCGTCTTCTGGGAATGTCACTACTACAAAAATAGTGTTTAAATAACTAAGTGATAAAAACAAACATAAGTAAATACTATAAGTAAATTAATTACTTAGATTAAAATCGAAATGAGACAACTATCTCAAACTAAAGAGAAGTCTAGAACTAAAACCCCTAATAGATTATTTCTCGCATCTCAACCCGAGCCCAAAATCAAAGAAAATCCCCATCAACAAAACCTGCAAAATATACAACAAATATCCACAATCAGTGGGGAGTAACTAGCAGTTCTCCCAGAACAAAAGCAATCAAAGTACGATTCAGACATAGATTAATAAGAAAGGAACTAATTAAGTCAAGTTAACTACAATATGCATTCACTTCCATATAACTCACAAATAACGGAAATGAATAATAAATAGCAAGTGAGTTGGATAAAAATAAATAAATCATCTCAAGAGTACTTTTAGAAAAATAAAAGTATAGGTAAAACAAGTGTCTGAGACAGAAACCGAACGCTAGTGATTCGCAAATCACTTCCTAAGGTTTGTCAGATCGCAATCTCCAGGTCAGTCTATGGGCTTACGTTCCCCACTGCCTGTGTCTAAGAATGGCCAAACTCCCGATGCAGGGTAGAACACGCAGAATTCCCTGATTCTCGGACGACAACAATTAACCCAGGTGTACCCCTAGTTCGCAAACCAGGTGGTTGACATGTTCTTCACCGGGGACTACATCTATCCCACCGGATGTTCTTATCTCAAATAAAATCATAAATATCATCAAAGTATCATCCATCTCAAAAAAAAATATTCGTCAAAAGGGATGTCACCCGGCCTTATACCCATAATTCATCAAAAGTAATTCTTCAAAAATCCTCAAAATAAATCACTTACAAATTTTCAACAATATCTCCCACAATAAAACTTAATCATCTCTAAACATCATCAATGATATTATACTAATTTTTACAGCAACCACACTTCAATCAAAATACATCACCAATTAACTCTAAATCAAATTCATTAAAAGAGTAATAACAATTAAATCATTTTATTTCTAAATCAAACCTAAACATGTGGCTACCCAAATGATGCATACTGTATACTACTGAAAATCAGCAACCCAGAATATATTAAATTATAAATTATATCTGATTTACAAGCCCTCAAACAATTTAATAGTGTGTCCTCAATTTCATCACAAAAACACCATATTAATTATGAAACCTACAAATTCGAGCAGTAAAATCACACAAAAATTATCATATAATCCTAATAGCTCTACTGACATGGTACAATTTTTATTTATAATTTTCGGACTCAAAAAGTATTTTTAACAGTTAATATACAGATTCCTCAGATAAGCCATTATAATAAATAAAAATATAAACAGACGCCCAAAAATTACCAAAAATTTACATAACATGTACAAACTCTCGGAAATACATATTATTCAAGTAAATTAATTTTTCTCCCTCTACAAATAATTTTCATGAATTAAATACTGACAGAACAGAAATTACAAAAACAGATATATCAATTAATTAAAAGAGTAAACAGTAGGTAAAAATTGTTCTACGGCATGGAATACATTATACGCATGTAACATGATCTAAGAAAAATGATTTCATCAATTTTAACAGTCGTTCAATAATTATTATGAAATTTAGCCAAAAACGCACAAAATACTAATTAAATCAAATAAATATTAAAAATCATGCAAAAATTATTTTTCTCTACACAGTATTCACATAGCATTTGTCACGTATGTTCATGTCAAATTTCGTCAAAAATACCATTCAAAAAAGTATTTTAGATAATTCCTAACGTATTAATCTAATACCGAATAATACCCTAATCACTATGGTTCTAAGATAACAACTAGTTACCTGGATCGTCGGGAGGAGAGCTGAGTCTAAAGATACAATCACGAGTTAAACATGCAATCCAAATCCTCTTCTAACCCCAAGGCATAACGAACGAGAATTGTAGCAACAAGACACTAGGCATTTCTTCTTGAACGTTGAAAACTCTTCTTTCGTACTGCTCTGTTACGACCATGATTCCCGATGATCAAAAGCTCATATTCTAAATCGATTTGGTCAGAATGTAGAACAAAATGTTATAAACGTTGTGTCCAAAATTGAAGACGATCCAACGGTTAGATCTCCGGCTACGGTTATTTTCGTGAAGGTGCGACAGGAAAAACCGGGTTGAACTTTCTATTCTTTTGCTCTTCCTTTTCTCTCTTTCTTTTCTTGAAACGGTGGGGGGTTAAATGAGAATGATGCTGCTGAACTTCTTTGAATAAAAATCAGAATTTTATGGATGTTTAATGGTTGAAATAAAGGGTTTTAATGAAGGAGAATGATTAGGGGGGTTACAAAGCAACAAAGAGTCATGAGAAAAACAAAAGAGAAAAGAAAAGGAGAAGGCTCCCCTTAAACCTTCACTTGGCCGGCTGCCCCAAGCCCAACACCCACACAAAACTTTCGGCCCAATTCAACAATGATCCATGCTCCGAAAGCCCGTTGCGCGATAAAACGATTAATTCCTAAATCGCGCCTAAACTTTGAAAATACTTAATAATGAAATAATTCTAATGAATTATATTATAAATATAAATATAATGCACACATTAACACACCATTTAATAAAACTAATTCGGCTCCCAAATTATAAAGAATAAAAATCATTGATCTGGAGAAAATAATAAATTATTTATTTTTTTACGAAAAGAATATCATTTTAAAATAAACTAACACCAAAAATAGAGAGTGAAAATTACGGGGTGTTACAAACACTCCCCCTTAAAAGAGTTTCGTCCTCGAAACTTCAAAACAACCAAGAGACAAAAGAAAGTACTCTAGATAAAGAACATTAAGAAAACAGAAATCGATGGATTTTAGTTAAGAATTAAACAACTTTGCAAGTATAAAAATTTGATAACTCAAATAATATATTTTATTTTGGAAGACCAAAAGAGTTGTATAGTAAAGAAGCACAGTAACAACAATCATTTTATAAAATGTGAAAGAACCAAAGACAAGTATTAGAAAGTTTAAGGTAAAAATTTTGCACAATAAACTATAGGTAATTTTGTAAAAGAAGCAGGAATAAATAGTTACGTAAAATTATAAAAGAATAAATCCGACCATACATAAATATTTTTAGAAAAGAAACGAAGAAGAAAAAGTTCGTAAATAGATAGCCAAACCAATTTAAACAGAGGTAACCACACGGGCTTATACTCCACTTAAAGAGATAAGAGCACTTTAATAAAGAGTAGCTAGCTGCTTTATTAAAGTATCAGTTACGAACACAAGTCATGACATATGTTATAAGAGCGTACGCCTCCTAAACATATATATGAAAATTAAAGTTTGCAAAAGAAATTGAAAACTTTAAAATAAATTTCACAACGACGAAACACTAATAATAAATAGGCGATAAAGTAATAAATTATAAACAACAATTATAAAACTTGTTAAGTCGACACAAATGTGCATGGAACCACCCATTGCAATCTAGTATCAACAAAACAATATTTGAAAGCCAACTTATTAAATCGACGTTAGAGTTTACTGGAATCACCCAATGTAAACTTAATATCAACTGAAAAAGGAAATTAAATCAAAACAGATAAAATGCGTCAACTTATCAAATTGACATACAAGTCACAGGAATCACCCATTATGACTCAACATCAACTCAAACAAGTTTAAAATTTAGACTTATCAAATTGACATACAAGTCAAAGGAATCACCCATTATGACTTAATATCAACTCAAACAAGTTTAAAATTTAGACTGAGTATATAAATTTCATTTTCAAAGAATATAAAACAGATCAGTCAAAATCAGAGAATCAAATAAGAAGTAATGAAAACAACCAAAATTTTGATATAAAATGAGAAAGCACTAAATATTTAAACAAGAAACAACAAATAGTAAACGAGATCCTTTCACGCATTTGAATTCGAAAAAAATAATGCTAATAAGAAAAGTAAATTAGTAAGTAAAATAAAAGTTGTTGAATGCTAACCTTTAAAACAAAATAGTTTGCGTCTACATTTCAAACTAACACCAAAACAACTCATTAGGGTGCTTTTATTTTCAAAGACTACAAAACTTATTACCATAATTAAAGGCTAAATAAGGATTAACATGAAAAATAAAAACATTAAAAGGAAAATATTCAAAGACAGTAAGAGAAATTTGAGGACAATTGTAATCAAACGTTTTTCAAAAGAGTATGTCAATATATTAACAATAACAAAATTTGAAAGTCAGAAAATAACTCTAACATAAGTATGAAAAATTTATTAAGTTCAAAGATCTAAAATATAATTTGGAATATAAATTCAAACTAGAAAGTTTTGTAAATAATAAAACAGATACGTAGTACTCACATAAAAACAACAACACTTAGTTGAAAAAGAACAGAAAGTATATACTGTCTCACATAATAACATATACTATCAAGCAACTAACAAATAAAATAAAAGCAATGCAACACATAAGACTATATTAAAATAAAATTAAAGTTTATTTCTAAATTGCAAAACACAAAACAAATTAAACACAACGAAACCGAGAAGGCTATAAATTACTTCGCTTTCGCTGCGCACTCTGATAAAAGAGAAAATAAATTACATGTAAGAGGCCCTGCAAATAAGATTAACAACTTTGGTAGACTAATTCCACCAATAATACAAATAACTATACATATAACATATGCTCCATAAGCATGAGAGCACATCACATTCCCATAAGGCTTCCCTTTACTTACTCTACCCATCACACTCTCATTATAGTGAAACAACTAAACTTAATTCTAAATAAATTTTATATCCTATGGCTAACTAATAATTCTAAAGAATCATTAGCAATTCTTTTTCAGAGTTTAGGAGCGTTTTGCTCTGATACCAACTGTAACACCCCAGAATTTCAAAGGCGGAAAAGAAAGAAATAATAATATATTTAATAGGACGATGGCGGAAACATCGTCTTCTGGGAATGTCACTACTACAAGAATAGTGTTTAAATAACTAAGTGATAAAAACAAACATAAGTAAATACTATAAGTAAATTAATTACTTAGATTAAAATCGAAATGAGACAACTATCTCAAACTAAAGAGAAGTCTAGAACTAAAACCCCTAATAGATTATTTCTCGCATCTCAACCCGAGCCCAAAATCAAAGAAAATCCCCATCAACAAAACCTGCAAAATATACAACAAATATCCACAATCAGTGGGGAGTAACTAGCAGTTCTCCCAGAAGAAAAGCAATCAAAGTACGATTCAGACATAGATTAATAAGAAAGGAAATAATTAAGTCAAGTTAACTACAATATGCATTCACTTCCATATAACTCACAAATAACGCAAATGCATAATAAATAGCAAGTGAGTTGGATAAAAATAAATAAATCATCTCAAGAGTACTTTTAGAAAAATAAAAGTATAGGTAAAACAAGTGTCTGAGACAGAAACCGAACGCTAGTGATTCGCAAATCACTTCCTAAGGTTTGTCAGATCGCAATCTCCAGGTCAGTCTATGGGCTTACATTCCCCACTGCCTGTGTCTAAGAATGGCCAAACTCCCGATGCAGGGTAGAACACGCAGATTTCCCTGACTCTCGGACGACAACAATTAACCCAGGTGTACCCCTAGTTCGCAAACCAGGTGGTTGGCATGTTCTTCACCGGGGACTACATCTATCCCACCAGATGTTCTTATCTCAAATAAAATCATAAATATCATCAAAGTATCATCCATCTCAAAAAAAAAAATTGGCCAAAAGGGATGCCACCCTACTTATACCCATAATTCATCAAAAGTAATTCTTCAAAAATCCTCAAAATAAATCACTTACAAATTTTCAACAAATATCTCCCACAATAAAACTTAATCATCTCTAAACATCATCAATGATATTATACTAATTTTTACAGCAACCGCACTTCAATCAAAATACATCACCAATTAACTCTAAATCAAATACATTAAAAGAGTAATAACAATTAAATCATTTTATTTCTAAATCAAACCTAAACATGTGGCTACCCAAATGATGCATACTGTATACTACTGAAAATCAGCAACCCAGAATATATCAAATTATAAATTATATCTGATTTAGAAGCCCTCAAACAATTTAATAGTGTGTCCTCAATTTCATCACAAAAACACCATATTAATTATGAAACCTACAAATTCGAGCATTAAAATCACACAAAAATTATCATATAATCCTAATAGCTCTACTGACATGGTACAATTTTTATTTATAATTTTCGGACTCAAAAAGTATTTTTAACAGTTAATATACAGATTCCTCAGATAAGCCATTATAATAATTAAAAATATAAAAAGACGTCCAAAAATTACCAAAAATTTACATAACATGTAAAAACTCACGGAAATACATATTATTCAAGTAATTAATTTTTCTGCCTCACAAATAATTTTCACGAATTAAATACTGACAGAACAGAAATTACAAAAACAGATATATCAATTAATTAAAACAGTAAACAGTAGGTAAAAATTGTTATACGGCATGGAATACATTATAAGCATGTAACATGATCTAAGAAAAATGATTTCATCAATTTTAACAGTCGTTCAATAATTATTATGAAATTTAGCCAAAAACGCACAAAATACTAATTAAATCAAATAAATATTAAAAATCATGCAAAAATTATTTTTCTCTACACAGTATTCACATAGCATGTGTCACGTATGTTCATGTCAAATTTCGTCAAAAATCTCATTCAAAAAAGTATTTTAGATAATTCCTAACTTATTAATCTAATACCGAATAATACCCTAATCACTATGGTTCTAAGATAACAACTAGTTACCTGGATCGTCGGGAGGAGAGCTGAGTCTAAAGAGACAATCACGAGTTAAACATGCAATCCAAATCCTCTTCTAACCCCAAGGCATAACGAACGAGAATTGTAGCAACAAGACACTAGACATTTCTTCTTGAACGTTGAAAACTCTTCTTTCGTACTGCTCTGTTACGACCATGATTCCCGATGATCAAAAGCTCATATTCTAAATCGATCCGGTCAGAATGTAGAACAAAATGTTATAAACGTTGTGTCCAAAATTGAAGACGATCCAACGGTTAGATCTCCGGCTACGATTATTTTCGTGAAGATGCGACAGGAAAAACCGGGTTGAACTTTCTATTCTTTTGCTCTTCCTTTTCTCTCTTTCTTTTCTTGAAACGGTGGGGGGTTTAATGAGAATGATGCTGCTGAACTTCTTTGAATAAAAATAAGAATTTTATGGATGTTTAATGGTTGAAATAAAGGGTTTTAATGAAGGAGAATGATTAGGGGGGTTACAAAGCAACAAAGAGTCATGAGAAAAACAAAAGAGAAAAGAAAAGGAGAAGGCTCCCCTTAAAC